>JAHTLZ010000010.1:9188880-9229702 GCA_023846285.1 Phrynocephalus versicolor | reverse complement strand
ATCCCTGACCGTAACCCAGAAGGTTGTGGTATCCTATGGACTAAAGACTGCTCAAATCATCCAGGGAGAAAAGGTCCAGCTGCATGAAGCTTCAATGCTTTCACTTTAAGTGCCTCAAGGGACTTGTGCATCCAGAGTGCAAGCTAAAATCTTCCATGTTAAAATTAACTATGTATCTGCTCTTTTAAAACCACTGCCATCCTTTAAGGTTGATAAATTCATTTAACTTGATTATCAGAGGAAGGGTGGTGGTGGTAAAAGCTACAATGGCAGTTTAATTTGTGAGTAGTAGGGTATGCTTGTCTGAAGGAGGAAACAGACCAAGGGGACTTGGAATTAAAGCAAGTGTGGTTTGTGTCTGTTTTAATTTTTAATTGAAAGAAGAAAACTTCTTGAATCAATATTTTCATCTCATTTTAATTTTGCTTCCCTGTTTCCTACCTGTGAAGATTTGGCGAGCTTCTGACTGTATTCCTTTTCAATCTGCTTCAACCTGCTGTTGGCCTGAAATACAAACACACACACACACACACAAAGGAAACCAGGTTATCTCAGATGAAGAACGTGTACAGACATTTTGCCACTGACCCCTTTTGCCTGGCACCCACCTCGTCTACACGCCTATCACTAAGCAGCTGGGAGCTCTGCCAATTCCAACGCCCTTTTGTGGCAGCCAAAAAACCGCTAGGGCTTGTCTTTGATCTAGGGCCAACTATTCATCACTTGAAAGAGTGGAGGGGGGGCTGAGGGAGGAGAATAGTACCTCTGCAGCCAATTATTAGAAAAACATAAAGGCCTCTGTGGATTAAAAAAAAGGTGCATGTGTGTGTGTGTGGGGGGGAAGTGTTTTATCATGATGACTTCATCTCAGTGAGAAATTTTAAAAAAAGGAAGGAAAAAAACCACAAGCTCCAATGAAGGCTCTAAAAGTACTGTGTGACACATACTGTATGATGGATTTATGCCAACTGATGCTTGCAAATTCCTTTTATTTTCTTACAACCTTTAGTCCCATTAAAGTAAAATATTACAGGCTCTGTTTGACTCAGTGTTCTCCCTCTCTTCCTTCTCATCCTTCATATCTCAAAGATAAGGTATAAAGCATTATAGAAAAAGGGATTCTTTGTTATCACAGGCAGTTAAAAGGGTAGTGTTTCTGACATTACACACAAGAAAGACACATACGTTCTTTATAATTTTTAAAGGTTATTTGGGCTACAGTTGTTACACTTTATTTTAAAAACCAGCTCCAACAGACATCTCTCCCAACAAACTACATACCAAAACTAGTTTATGCCCATTTCTTGAGAAACCAGCTGTGGCCACAGTGACACATGCCCTAGTGATGTCCTGGCTGGATTACTGTAGTGTGCTCTATGTGGGGCTACCAATAGAAAATCTCAGGAAACCTCAATGGGTCCAAAATGCAGCAGCCAGATTACGGATTGAGGTGGGTTACAGAGATCATGTTGCAAAAACAGATTACAGATGATACCTTTATAGGCCACTAATAAAAATAAAAAAACAAATAACACTGCAAGCTTTTGAGTGTAAATCATCCTTCTTCAAAGCAGTTCCCAGAAGTTCAAACATGGTAAAAGATGTGCTTTACCAGGAGGTTACTTTTAAATTCCTTGGTTAGATGATGTTCCTAAAGTCCATGGCTAGGTGATGTTGCAGCCAGGGCAGGATCATGTTATACCCCTATTAAAGCACCACCACTGGCTGCCAATCAGCTATTGGGCAAACTTCAAAGTGCTGGTTTTAACTTACAAAGCACTAAACAGCCTGGGTTCGAGCTACTTCAAAGATTGAAGCTTGCAGTATGAACTGGTTCGGGTGCTAAGGTCATCAGGAGAGGCCTTTCTCTCCATCCCACCACCTTCACAGGTGCCTCTCATAAGAACACATGAAAGGGCCTTCTCTGTTGCTGCGCCCAGACTCTGGAACTCCCTCCCACTGGAGGCCAGGACTGCCCCACCTCTGCTGTCTTTCCAGAAGCAGGCAAAGACCTTCCTTTTCAGGAAAGCTTTCTCTAAATGATGGACTATCCATTATGGACTTTTAGATGGATTACCATGCATGATTGCATTTACTGATTTCATAAGAACACTGTTTTCTATGTTAGTTTCCATCCCTCATAATGGAATATTTTATTTTAACTGTTTGTAGAAGGGGACGAAATGGAGGCAATGACAGAGTTTATTTTCTTGGGCTCCTTGATCACTGCAGATGGCGACTGCAGCAACGAAATTAAAGGACGCCTGCTTCTTGGGAGGAAAGCAATGGCAAACCTAGGTAGCATCCTAAAGAGCAGAGACATCACTTTGCCAACTAAGGTCAGCTTAGTCAAAGCTATGGTTTTTCCAGTAGTGATGCATGGAAGTAAGAGCTGGACTAGAAAGAAGGCCGATTGCTGTAGACTCTATGCTTTTGAGCTGTGGTGTTGGAGGAGGGTCTTGAGAGTCCCCTGGACTGCAAGGAGATCAAACCTATCCATCCTGAAAGAAATCAACCCCGAATGTTCACTGGAAGGACAGATTTTGAAGCTGAGGCTCCAGTACTTTGGCCACCTCATGAGGAGAGAGGAGTCCTTGGAAAATTCCCTAATGCTGGGAAAGATTGAAGGCAAAAGGAAAAGAGGATGGCAGAGAATGAGATGGTTGGACGGTGTCATTGATGCAACCAATATGGATTTGACCAAACTCTGGGAGGCAGTGGAAGATAGGAAGGCCTGGCGAGCTCTGGTCCATGGGGTCACGAAGAGTCGGACATGACTGAACAACTGAACAACAACAACAAATGCTCTTTTTAGCTTTAATGTTACCTTTTAATGTTGTAAGATGCCTCTTCTAATTCCCTGCTCTTAATCTTGAATATGTCTTAAATGTTCTGGGCTATATTTATTTATTTATTTACAAGATTTTTTTTAGCTGCCCCCACTACCAGGTGGTCTCTGGGCGGCAGTGGTCTCTCATTGTCCCTCATTATTGTAAGCCGCCTTGGGTCTTTTTCCAAGGAGAAAGGCAGGGTAAAAATATTCAAAATAAAATAAAATAAATTATTCTCTCTTCTCATGGTTGTGGATATAAAATGAAAACCAACAACATATAGCTGTGGAAAATATTTGAGAGTACGGTGGCATACTAGTTGACATGCCAACGAGTGTGACTCTAAGGACTTTCGTTGGAAACCCATCATGACTTAGACAATCGTCTTGAGAAGGAAACAGATTTCCTTAGGAAAATAACTAAGAAGCATGAAGCAACAACACCCACTTATTGAGAGAAATGGAGGAAAACAGATTCAGTCCAAGCTAGCAACTCTGTGGCCAATGCAAGGAACCTACTTTCAGTTTCAGATGCACAATTATGAGTCAGAATTAACCCCTCTGAACCAAAATAAAAAGGTTGTAGCTTAGCTTGTATCACTAAATAACTTCATTCAGCCTGAAAGAACATCATGAAGTACAGTTCTAAACCCAGAGGTGGCAGAGGACAATACAAGGGCTGAAAAAGTCCCTTCAGTATTCACGGGAGCACATATAAACAGAACCCACATGCCACTGGTCCAAACAAAAAAATTATTGGTTGCCGTTATGCTGATACGTTCAAATTCCAAATAGTGTGGGATCTCAATATTGAATCATCATCATCATCATCATCACCATCACCATCACCACCACCACCACCATCACCACCACCACCACCACCACCACCATTATCTTAGAACTGCAGAGCAGGAACGGACTCTATGAATCAAGTCCAGTCCCTCTTAAGGAGACACAGCAGGGAACTCAATTCCATGCCTTCACAGCCAGATACCTAAATCACTGAACTATTCATTTTGAAGAACTGTCTTTCCTCATATACACCTGGCTGATAACTGCTTTGCCAAGAGAAAGACTGCCACTGCATCACACCACTGAGAGTGGCACAATCTGTGGAGATCTGGTTGATGACCTAGTTGCACCCTAGTTGCATAATGCCTTCCCCTTGGAAGCCCATCTGGTACCAAGCATTGCCTTTACTTCAACCCAAAATCTCGATTGTTGAACCAAGCGTTGAGCACCTAGGGAAACCACTGTGTTGTTCCAAGTTCTTCAGTTTGCTCATTTGTGGTATTGTTTTTTTTAACTCTTAAGACAGGAGTGTCCAAACTTTTTGCAAGGAGGGCCAGATTTGGTGAGGTGAAAATGTGTGGGGGCCGACCATTCAACCACATTTTGCCCGCCAGCTAGACTTTGGACAGCCTCTAGGACAAGTAAGGAGGCAGGGAGAACACTGCAGTAACAGAGCCGGGGGCAGGTACGCTGGGCAGGTAGCTGGGGGGGGGACGGAAGGAGGCAAGGGAGGGCAGGTAACTGTAAAACTGCAAGCTGACATCTCCATCCGGTATGGGGAAGGGCCAGCTGGTGGGGATGTGTGACAGGCTGAGCCGGTGGGGAAAAGAGGCTGCGGGCCACTCAAAATTTGAAAACGGGCCACATTTGGCCCCCAGGCCTGACTTTGGACATGTCTGTCTTAAGAGGTTGTAAAATGTTCTGAACTTTCTTCTCAGTATCTCTATGAAGTTTTTTGTTCAATAACAAGCACTTAAGACCAACGCCTGATTACTCTGGAAGGGAGGTGGAAATGTTCTACCATTGTCTTCTGAAAGCTGGTATCTTTAATACAGGAGCTGAGTCTACATCTTCTTTCATATGAGAAATAACTATGTCTTGGGTAGAATGCAGAAGAGTACCATGCTACAAGATAGCAGGCAAGTCATAGAACAATGAACAGATGAATCAGTCATCTTCATGTTGCAGCTGACTTTATGAAGTCCTGTAACAATGCTGCCTGTCTCAATATATAATCTGAGAACATTATTTTCCATGAAGTAGTGGAAATAACCTGCCACTGACTGCAACGATAGGATTAACTGTCATCGAACAACTGTAGAAACTCTCACTGTCAAGAGTGTTTCCTATGAATAATTAATCCGATTGGTTCTATTTTCTTAAATACAACTGCTGTCCACCTAGCACTTTTAGTCCTTGTATTCAAGATGGAAAATTTGACAGATCAAACTGCAGGCAATGTGAGCTCAGACTAATATAAATCTTCACAGTTAAACTTCTCAAAAATTATTATACTTCAGCTCTGCTCCTGATGCTGCCAGCCATCTTGAACACAGCTTGCAGGCCAGGTTTACACTAGTTTCACAGCTTGTATGGCCAAATTAACATTGGTCCTGTAAAATATTAGCTACCTTGCAAATACAGCAATGCCTTGAAGGATGGAATTAATCCGTTCCAACGGATCTTTCATAATTCAAACTTTTCTTCATTTAAAACGTGGTTTCTCATAGGAATTCATAGTAAACCAATTAATCCATTCTGAAAGGAACAGATTATAATAGGCTTTTAATGCATTCCTATGGGATGCCTGTCGTGACCAAGAAATGTAGGGGAAGAACTTTCCCTGCTCTGCTGGACTGCCAGGAAACCCCCTCGATAAGCTGTCAACATCAGCTGTGTAGCAGTGGTGAGTGGTGGCGAGGGGCTTTACTCCTGCCACCCAGTCTCGCTACAGCTGATTTTGACAGTATGGCAAGATCAGGTCTTCCCGTTCTCAGCCAGGTGAGGGTCGGGTGGGTAGGCTCCCGACACTGGTGTGGCTGACAGCAACGGACTGCAATGAGATCTGCGTCTGGAGTAAAGCTGTGCCCCCACCCCACCCAGCTGGTTTCGGCAGCTTGAGCTGTGGGGAAGGGGTGTGGCTTTACTCCAGCTGCCAGATATCACTACAGGCCATTGCCTGAAACATAAGCCGTCAGCTGGAGAGAAGCTGCTGGCTGTGGATCATCACTGCCACCAGCCTATGGGGAGGGAGGCCATGGCTTTATTCCAGCCACCAAATCTCACTTCAGGCAATGGGCTGCAGTGAGATCCAGCAGTTGAAGTAAAGCTGTAGCCCCCCTCACCACCAGCCACCAGATCACGCTGCAGGCCACTGCTCTCAGCCAGGTGAATATCGGGTGCCCACCCGCCCGACCCTCGCCTGTCTGAGAACAGGAAAGCGGAGTAGGGTTTTGTTTAGCCTGGACTACAATTGCTGCTACAACCGCATGGGATGGAAGGGACTGCACCATGGAGAATGAGGGCAGGAAGGAGCTCTGGGACAAGTGACCAACCGCAACATTGGAAATAAGTGGTGGGCAAGCTGGCCAGCAGCGAAGGGATCCCCCCCATCCCATACTCCACTACTATGGCTTTGCTGGTGAAGGGGGGCCTGAAGTGCAGGAGCCACTGCGGCTCCCCTGACTCCTGAAGCAGGGACGGTGCAGCGCCTTGATCCAGCAGCCAGCACCCCGACTTGGCTCCTGGAGCAGCAGCTCCATCTGTGGAGGGAAAAGCAGTGGTTGTGGAGGAGTAACAGCAAAAAGGGCACCTCCGGTGCTCATATATCAAGACATTGCTTATTGATCAAAACAAAAATAATCAGAAATTTTGGCTCATTGATCAAAATACTCATAAACCAAGTTACTCATAAAAAAAAGGTACCACTTGGAATTGACTGGAAAGCCAGGCAGCATTCATTATGGCATAAATTATTCATTATTGTGGGGGACTATAATTCGGCAGAAATTGCCAAATGTTTTTACTACTAGGTTCAGGTGCTTTCTAAAACTGTTATGTTATCTCACTGAAACGTTCATACTGAGAAAACAGTTCAATTTGGAGCTAAATCCAATCCAACTCTACTTTTTGTTTTTAAATGGATTGCTCAATTCCCTTAAAGTTTCAAACCTTGATTTTGAATGATTCAAAATCCAAATGATCCAATTAGGCTGTGATTCTAACTGCGTGTTGTTGGAAGGAAGTCCCACTGATATGTAGAAGGCATGAGTATTTTAAAACAAGTATATATTCTTAACTTAAATGCAAGAGAATTTTTTCAAGAAGGGGTGCCAGTACTATGTGGAGTTTTGTAACTGAAATGCATACCATTCTATCAGCGATAAAAAGCTGCTATAGGTACGCACATTTACGTGCCAGCACTCATTCCTAATTATATCCATGTTGTTGGCTGTTCCAAATTCAGCTAAAGCCTGGATGTTAACAGTTAGCTGGAATAAGATCAAAAGGCTGTATTGAGCTATCTTTTAAGGTCTTGAAACTGTGCTAATGAAGGCTGCATTATCTGCTTTCAGTCATATTTTAAAGACATACAATTGAACTTCAGATGATGATACTGTTCTTCAGAAAACTCACACACTACTTGCTGGTTTTAAAAAAGCTTGTCAAACTTCCTTAAAAAACTCCAGTCAGGTCAAAAGTGATGATTAACAAGATATTTGTCTTGTAAAAAGAACTTTTAAAGCATTCCTTTCCTCTTGTCTGACTCACTCAGCTGAGCTGCGGGCCAGTGTTTGTGACACTACAAACAATCGCTTGTACAGTGATCAGTTCTGACATCATAAACACTGGGTTGTGGTTTCCCCGAAATGAATGAGCTGTGCAGCTGGCTCCTGCATCAGTGAAAGTTTTCATTCCTAAATACCTTGATGAGCAGCCACAAGAAGAACGGAAATGACAAATGGGTTTGGTTTTGGCAGAAACATAAGGGCCTCGTAGTCTGAAAGAGCAGCTGTCTCTCTATAGTATTAGAGCTCTGAGGTCCATAGAGGCAGCAAATATCAGTGGTTATCTACTGTCCTTAGCTCACCCTGTATAGCCCAGTGGCTGCGGAACGTATGGCATGTAAATCATCCTGTGGAGAGTTTGCAGAAGATCTAAAACCGATTCTCCAGGTATCAGTACGCACTTCAAGGGCAAGTTTTCAGAGGACACAGAGGGATTGGCAGGCAGCAATCAAAAGACAGCCTGCTGCCCACTATTTTCTTGTCTCCCCGCCATCACTTCTCCTGTTTCACAGGCACCGAAAATAAGGGAACCATTGTTGGGCTCACTAATAAAATGTTTAAATTACAATATCCACAGCTAAAATTGTGACAATTCAAAGATGTCCTGAAAGTATTGTAAAAACAGAGAGCTGGTTAAATATCAAATGCTGCACTTACTGGGAAGAATAAAATGCTGTCATTCCATAGATTGATTTTTAATCCCCCCCCCCCCGGTATTCCTCCATACAGAAATAATATGTGAACAATGCTCATGAATTTTAGAATGTATATTTTGAGCATGTTTTCCATTGTTCATTTCTGAAAGAATAGGCCTCAGCTAATTAAGAGATGAAATAAAATCTAGGTATATTTTTAAAACCACAATGGTAAGGCAACAGTCATATAGAAGTTACTGTTCCCTAATTAGCTGAATAAAAGTGTAAGCAAACTTTAAAAAGACAGGGAGGGAGCTACAGAAGACTTGCTCCAGGGAAGAAGCAACAGTTCTCTGATGTGCTGCAAAGAATTTCACATCAAAAAGCTAATGTAAATGGGTCTGTATTCTAAAAATAGTAATTTTAAAAACCTCCTTTCTTCAAGACAGTTGCTTACACACAAACTCAGCATGACATACTTGGGTATAAGGAAATATGACTTTAAGAATGACCAACTTTAACATTCATTTTTTTAAAAATAACCTTTATAATAAATTGTATAGAGTAGTAGAGATCAAATAATACATATAGAAATATGATGGGAAAATCAATAGATGCACCAGGTGTGGTATCTCCATGGAGGACAGATTAAGGATATGACAGAAGCATTGCCATCACTCTTTTTTTTTTGTCCTGGCCATAAATCCGTCTGCTGATTATTAAGATTACTGTAGTTCTTTTTATTTATTTCAATTTGTTTCTATGTCTTTGTGATAATTGTTTATTTTATTGATTTGTTTGATTACTGATAGTTTTATGTTATACATTTATATATAAATATTATTTGTAATCTGTGACTGTTGTAAGCCGCCTGGAGTTCCTCTGGAAGATGGGCGGTATAAAAGTGTATAAATAAATAAGTAAAGTCCACAGATACACATCCCTTCCTTCTCATCCATGTGGGAACAAATGACATAACCAAGACAAACTTTGAAGAAATCACATTAGACTTTTAAGCTCTCATAAGGAAACAAGGACTTTGGGTCCAGATAGTCTTGTTGTCTATCCTACCAGTACTTAAACAGGAACAGAAAGGGAAAGAGAAATACTCTGGGTGAATGACTGACTACAAAGGTGGTGCAGACATGAAGGATTTGGCTGTTGGGAGCATGGCCTAGGCTTCTTGGAAGATTGACTGCTGTCAAGTCATGGGTTGTACCTCACTAAACCTGGGAAGAATAGTTTTGGACACAAAATAAAGATGTTCATCAGTAGGGCTTTAAATTGAATTGGAAGGGGGAAGACAAAAAACTCAGAGGTAAAGACAGATGAAGGCTTATGTACAACAAGAGGAACATATCAAGGATTTCGAATGGGGCCCAAAAATAATCTTCAAAAATGTAGGAAAGAAAGCAGTCCGCAAATCTCCAGAGTGTATACATTGGTACCTTGTGTTATGAACACCCTGAGTTATGAAATGTTTGAGTTATGAATAGAAAACCACCAGTATAGGAAAATTTTGAGTTACAAAAAAGGCCTGGGTTTTTCGAGTTACAAAAGGAAGAAGGAAAGGTAAGATTCCTTTTCAAAATGGCTTCTGCTTGTTTGCAATAGCAATACTGCCATCTTGTGGCCATCCAACTACAGTATTGCAATTGGGAAGAAGGAGCCATTTTGAAAAGGGAAGCTGAGAACCAGGGCTTCTGTTTTTCAATGACCTGCAAAAAGTGCCCCATTTTTGGAAATATTTGGCACTGTTCTGGTGACTTTTTGGGATTTTTGGAGGAGCTTTCAAGTGGTTTTAAGGTAGGTTGCTCATCTTCTGCTGTTTACTTGCTTGCTAACAGTGCTTTTTCTTTTGATGTGGGGGGAGGGTGATTTCCAACGGAACGAATTAATCTGTTTCCAATGCATTCCTATGTTTAACTGTGTTATGAGTTAATAATAAAATTTTGAGTTAAGAAAATGCATTTGGAATGAATTAATTTTGTAACTCAAGGTACCACTGTATATGAATGTCAGGATTATGGGAAATAAACCAGAAGAACTGGAAATCTTAGTTCAGGAGAGTAAATATGACTTGACAGGGATAACTGAAACTTGGTCGGATGATTCCTGTGACAGGAACAAAGTAAATGAAAGATATAAATTGTTCAAAAAGAGCAAAAAGAATAAAAACGGAGGTGAAATAGTATATGTAAAAATACTTATTCTTACAAATACAGGAGGATAAGGTTGGTTGTATATATATTGTACAAGATGGATGGAACTTGCCAAAAAGGGAAATTCTAAAGGCATTACCACAAACAATTCCAACAAGAAAAAAGAGGAAAGGCAGCTCAAAAGGACCAGTGCTGTGTCACAAAAAACTCACTGAGGACTTGAAAACAAAAATGGAAGTAGCAATACTTGACTCAAAAATATTGTGAATGAGAAATATATTGGAAGTATATCAACAATGCTATTTTAGCATGCATTAACAGAAGTCTACTATTCAAATTCCATCAAGTATAAGATCTATTCTATTCAGCACTGGTCGGGCCTAATCTTGAGTACTGTGTCCATTTTTGGACAGTGCAATTAAAAGAAGGATGCCAACAAACAGGAACAAGTTCAGAGGAGGGGACTAAGAACGAACAAGGGCCTGGAAACCAAGCCCTATGAGGGAAGACTGAAAGAACTGGGCATGTTTATCCTTGAAAAGAGAAGAGTGAGAGGAGAGGTAGGAGAACAATTTTCAAATACTTGAAGGGCCATAAAAGAGAAGAGGGGCAGGATCTCTTTTCAATCATACCCCAGTTCAGGACACGTAATAATGGCCTAAAGCTACAAGAAGCTAGATGTCATGAAAGCTAGATGTCATGAAAAACTTAACTGTTAGAGCTCTGTGATAATGGAACCAATTACCTTGGGAGGTAGTGAGCACTAAAATGCTAGAGGCTTTTTAGGAGAAACTAGACAGCCAATTGGTATATCTTGGTATATTATTTAGTTAAAGCACAGGACAAAGGACTAGGTAAAAAGAAATGGTAGATGTAAAGAAGTTACAAAATTTGAAGAGATTATATTACAAAAGTAACACACAGGCAAAAATGAAAATATAGTGGTACCTCAACTTACAAATTTAATTCATTCTGAATGCATGCCCTTAAGACAAACTACTCTTAAGTCAGGGTACTTATCTAAAAAGTTGAAAAAACAAGTTAAAAAATAAAAAAATTTAAAAATATTTGTAAGTCGAGCAGACCATATCTAAAATTTGTAAGGTGGCAGTTAAAATGCCAACAGTTTTCTGTCTTAAGTCAAATTGCTCTTAAGTCGGGGTACCACTGTATATCTATTAAAAACACTGGAAACAGAATATCAGAAATATTTACTTAAAACATTGTCTGAATATGAACTGCAGGAAGAAATATGTACCAGTGTTTGGAATAGTATCAGTACATGTAATATTAGAATGTTGAAATCTATGTCAATACACAGAAGTAAAATGGTATAAATTAATTTGTAAATAGTGCTTAGCTCCAGTGAAGCAAAATAAAATAAATTATAATTATTCTAAGGTATGGTGGAGATAGTATGAAAAATCAATTACTTATTTTCATATGTAAAATGTATATCAAAATTTTGGCAATAGGTTATTAAGATAATAAATGAAATAAGTAAATTTAACCTAACTGTATGTCCTACAATAGTGCATCTATCTATATTTGAAAAGTAGAAATGTAATTAGCAAACTATTATTTATTTATTATTTATACAACTTATATGATATCTACTACCCAAAGGTCTCTGAGTGGCTTTCAATTCAGAATTACAACAAACAATCAAAACAGTCAAAACATTAAAATACCAATGGACAATTAAAAAAAGTTAAAAACCTTACATTCAATACAATACACTAAAATTGCTATTAGGACCCACAGTCTATGTTATATTAGTTAAAAAACTTCTGGAACAGAAATTTGTTAGCAGTGCAAGATTAATTATAGAAAGAAACTGGAAAATAAGATGTAATTTCCAAGTACTGTAAATGATTGACATAGGGAAATTTGGAATATAGCTCTTAATGATTGTGCCATTTACCCTCTCCATAGTCCAATGTGTTTGTGCAGGAGGATGCAAAGGGTTAATGTTGATGACTAATGAGGGAGTGTGGAGGTGGAGCCCACATGTTTAAAAGGCTCAGTCTGAGGATTGTGAGAGTTATAAGAGAAAAATAAGGAGGAGATTAGATAAGGTTGAGACAGGGTTAAGAAAAGTTAAGATAAAGAAGGCAGAAGAGAGAGGTTTGAGAATAGTTAAAAGACAGAAAAAGCAAAATTGTTCTGCTTATATACCGCCCCATAGCACTTCAAGCACTCTCTGGGAGGTTTACAATTTAATTATGCAGGCTACACATTGCCCCCAGCAAGCTGGGTGCTCATTTTACCGAACTCGGAAGGATAGAAGGTTGAGTCAAACATGAACCGGCTACCTGGGATTGAACCCCAGGTCGTGAACACAGTTTTAGTTGCACGACAGGCATTTAACCACTGTGCCATGAGTGAATCTGCTTAGAATAACTTTTACTTAACGGTATGCAAGAAAACCTGAAACTGAAACAGCTTGTTGTATTCAATAAACATCATTTTACTTTATTAACTTTACAACTCAGCTGGGACTTGGTTATTTCAACTGGGTAACCCTGAATGGTGGTGGCAAGAGGGAAAAGAAGGTGTGTACAGGCCAATGGTCTGTTGAACGACTGGGGACTCTGTGTGGTAACACCACAATTAATAAAGGGGAAGAGATAATCCCCTCTAGTAACAGTCATTATAATTTTGAAATGGGAATAGAGCAAAATGCAGGTAAACGGGGAGCGCTTTATTTATTTATTTATTTATTTATTTATTTATTTATTTATTTATTTATTTATTTATTTAACATTGATGCAGTGTAAAGCACTATGGGTGGTTCACAATGGAGCAATAAAACAATGGCCCATCTACCAACAACAAATATTAAACATCTCTAGAAGAACATATACAATAATTAAAAGTAAACCCCAAAAGACTGTGAAATCAGGGAATACAAATAAGAATTAACTTAAGTTAGGATGCCCCTAAATGCCTCTTGAAATAGCTCAGGATTTTGTATATCTTGGTTTAATAATCAATCCAAAGGGAGACTACAGCTAAGAAGTCAGAAGAAGACTGTGAACCAAAAGGGAAGCAATCGAGGGATTAGAAGAGATCATCAAGGATGTCTCAATGCAGACACTCTTGTATTCCTGATTTACTATGTACTGGTGTGGAACTTGGGTGGTGAAGAAAGCTGATAGGAAAATAACTAATTCATCTGAAATGTGGTTGGGGAGAACTTTATGGACACCCTGGACTTCCAGAAAAAGATAAACAAGTGAGCCCTAGATCAAATGAAGCCTGAACTGGCCCTGGAGTAAAAAATGATGAAACTTGGGCACATCATGGGAAAACAAGATTCCCTGGATTAGCTGAAGGCAGGAGGGGAAAACAGAAGACCAAATATGAGATGGATTGACTCTATCAAGCCTTGACTTTGAAAACCTGTGCAAGGCTATTAAGAACAAGCCATTTTGGAGGCCACTCATCATTCATGGGATCACCAAAACATCTCGATAGAGAAAACAAAACCTTCCAAGAGATACTTGCTCAGAAATCAATGGTGCAGAAAGTGTGGTGTGGGGGACACATGTAGTCCACCAGGCTGCATTATACACTCACAATAGAGAGTAAACTGATTAAATTTATTTATTTATTTTAGAGTATTTTTACCCCGCCTTTCTCCTTGGAAAAGGACCCAAGGCAGCTTACAGTAATGAGGGACAATATACTGTCCAGTACAATTAAGACATATTCAAGTATTGAGAACAGGACATTGAGGGATATCTTACAGCATTAAAAGACAACATTACATTAAAGCTACAAGAGAACACGAGCAATTAAAAAGAGAGTAAAAATGCATGTAACAGTTATGAGTGATGGAAATTAACAATGAAAACAGTATCGATGCAATCACGCAAGGTTATAATTTGCAGATGATACCAAATTGGGAGGGGTTGCTAATTCCCTAGAGCAGTGGTTCTCAATTTTTTTTTTACCGCAGCACCCTTCTCGGGCTAAAAAAGAATTGCGGCACAGTTACCCTTAAAGCGGTTTGAATACTTAAGAAAAGAAAGAAAAACAGTGCAAATTTAATGCTCAGTTGTCTTTAATGTGGTGAATGAAACTATCTGGATCAATTTTTCATTATTTCCTTTATGTTTATGGGAAGCTTAGTTAATTTTATCCCCAAATCACTTGACCCAGAAAGTTAAATATTATTGCCGTGGCACCCTTGGCATGTGCTCGTGGCACCCAGTTTGAGAACCGATGCCCTAGAGCAGTGATGGCGAACCTATGGCACGGGTGCCAAAGGTGGCACTCAGAGCCCTTTCTGTGGGCACCCGACATTGCCCCTTCATAGCCACCTGTATACAGGTTAATTTTCTGTATTGGTACTTTGCAAAAAAAATTAGCGGGTTTTGAATTGCACTTTGGGCACTCGGTCTCTAAGAGGTTCGCCATCACTGCCCTAGAGGATAGGATAAAAATCGAAAATAACCTTGACAGATTAGAGTGTTGGGCCAAAGCTAATGGAGTGAGTTTCAACAGAGAGAAATGTAGGGTCCTGAATCTAGACAGAAAAAATGAATGGCACAGATAAAGGATGGGAGACACCTGGCTGGAGAATAGAACATGTGAAAGGGATGTGGGAGTCTGGGAGGACCACATATTGAGCATGAGTCGGCAGTGTGACAGTGGCCAAGAAAGCCAATGCGATTCTTGGTTGTAGCAACAGAAGCATAGTGATCAAGGGAAGTGATAGTGCCACTCTATTCTGCTCTGGTCAGACCCCACCTGGAGTACTGTGTCCAGTTCTGTGCGCCTCAATTTAAAAAGGATGTTGACAACCTCGGGCGGGTGCAGAGGAGGGTGACCAGGATGGTTGAAGGTCTGGAGAAAATGTCTTATGAGGAACGGCTTAGGGAGCTGGGAATGTTTAGCCTTTCAAAAAGATGGCTGAAAGATGGTAAGATAGCCATGTTTAAAAAGCTGAAAATATATCATTCCAAAGAGGGGACAGGTTTGTTTTCCATGGCTTCAGAGACTAGGACTCGAGGCAATGGTTTCAAACTACAGGAAAAGAGATTCCATTTGAACATTAGGAAGAACTTCATGATGGTTATAGCTGTTCAGCAGTGAAATAAGCTGCCATGGAGGGCGGTGGAGTCTCCTATTTTGGAGGTTTTTAAGCAGAGGCTGGATGGCCATCTGTCGGGAGTACCCTGATGGAGGTTGCTGTATGGCAGGGGGTTGGAGGGGATTGCCCTTGAGGTCTTTTCTAATAACAAAATGTCAAACCATGTTACTTGAGTTCCCCATCCCAGTGCCCTCCATGGAAGTAAATGGTCATCTGAAGGTTATAATTCTCCAAGGCCTGTTTCAGTTTTAAAATAGCTTTTAAGAGGCTATTTGGGGTGAGCAGACCATGGGAAATTGTACATACCTGTACTTGGTATGATCTCTCTCTCTCTCTCTCCCCCTTCTCATTTATATGGCACCTTTCTCCGGATAAGAAGATTCTCAACTTAGCTTATAAACTTAATGCTGGCCTCATGTCCTCCAGATGCAACATGGGTAAATGCTATGTTGATATGTGAAGTGCTCCATATTCTGAATTAGTATAATTCTCATTCACAAGAATGAAATCCAGGATCTTCGCCTTGTTTTAGTCAAATTCTTGTTACTTAATATTCACCTTGTGATAGATCTTTATCAGTACTGGAGTTCAACCAATGGGCAATGAATGATGACACTCAGAACGAGAGAGGCCTATGTTCAACCTACATTTGCAGCTAAAACTGTGAATCAATTGCAAATCAAATTGCATATATGGCAGGGCTGTTCAACTTTGAACAGGCCAAGGTCTACTTTTTCCCGCCCAAAGTGCCTGAGGTCTACTACACTAAAACCTCTACTTACGAATTTTATCCGTTCCAACCACATGCTCATTAAGTAAAAACTTTTGTAAGTAATCTGTTCTGGAGGGAACAGATTTCAATGTGCCATGGCCCTTGAACTACCCTGCTCAGCTGAGACACTGGGCTGGCAGACCCAGAACTTTGCTGGGGCAGTGGTGGTCCTTGGGATGGGGGAGGGAGGGGTGGAGAATTTATCCCCTCACTTTTTAAATTGATGGCCGGTGGGCTACTTTTGAACCCTTTGAGGGCTACCAGTAGCCCGCGGTCTACCTGTTGGACAGGCCTGATATATGGTAATGGTTGATAGTAAGAAATCAGAGTGTAATTAGTGCAAAACAGTGGTGAGTTTTGTGGGAAAGATTTTATGAACTATAAAAGTTGACAAAAGGGGGTGCCGTAATACTTCAATAAATGCCTTTGATAAGTCATGCAAAATCTCCCTGCAGTTTGTGAAGTGCAGCCAAAAATCCATGCTATATGAAATAATCAATGTTCTTTAGTAAGATTACAGTAGATTACTTTAAATAGTTTTAAATAAACAAAAGCTTAAAGAAAAAAAATAGTAAAACTTCACAGAGCCAGAAAACATTACAGAAGCAATGATTAACCATAGACAAGTCCAGCAAAATCCCAATTAAAAGCAGAATGGAATGTTTGCTCAATCATAAATGCAATTAAAAACATAAATAAGACATTTTGGAAACTCTGGCTTTTCAGTGTTTCATTATTTATCGGCACTCAATTTGCAGCTGTGGGTCAGAGTTAATGTTTGTGAACTAAATATGAAAAAGAAAAGACTTGGATGGGTTTATTTCCATTCATTCTGTCACATAGTCACACATGGAGACATTACCAAACACTCCAATTTACTTCAAATTCACACAAGAATGGCAACAGTTTTACCTAAATCAGATTTTCTACAAGTTAAACATCCTTCCTACACTCAGATGTGACTGTGAAACTACTTTGATATCTATTCCCAAATATATTTCTCTGTGTAATCCATGACAAAATATAATGTGATTTACTGTATCTCTATATGACAGCCCAACAGCTGACAGAACTTAGTAATTTAGCATAAGAAAAAAAACAACGCTTCTGGCACCAAAATATACAAATCATAATTGAGGCACTTTAGTATCATATTACAATGAAGCATATGCAGGCTGATCATAAAGACTTCAAAACAATTATAATTCTTTCTCACCCATTTAATGAAGGTGGTTTTTATTCTCTGACATGTTCTGCAGCTGCAAGTCATTTTGGAACATTTTGGGCCTTTCCCCCCACATTAAAGACTCCACGAGGCTAAAAGCATCAAATTACCCACTCCTGGTTTCCCAACTACTCCCAACATTCTCACATCTTTCACATTTTTCAAGAAAATTTAAAGAAAGCCATTTCTGTCACACGTGCTCCAAACCAAGGCTGGCTTGACTACCAGCCTCACAGGGTCTTCTCTGGTCTGCTGATTTATATTTGTAGAGCAAATAAAAAAACTTATCACTGTACAATTATGACTGAAGTCCTTTTGCAAAGCTCTGGATGTGCAGTGGGAATGACATCATCGGCAATGGCAGACTGCCGCTGATTAAAGGCTTCCATTTATGATTTCAGAGTGCACCTGGCTGGCAGAAAAGGTGATTAACTCCTGTGCAATCAACAGCCTTTAATCAACAGCAATCTGTTGCTGCCAAAGGTCCTGTTACTATTGTGCAGGCAGACCTCACCAGACAGGATTTCAGCCTCTAGCTAACACACGTAATGTTCAATTAATATGGTAGTGTTATAATATGAAGGGTCTTACTAGGTGGCAGACTCAAGGGCTGCTTCATGTAGCATACATGAATATTAGGTACTCCATTTAAAACTGGCTGACACCTCACTAACTTTTTTTTCTTGTCAATGTCCCATACATTACTGCAAGGTAAATCCAACATGTTCTTAGAATTCTTCAAGTGCTGGGAAACAGAACTGGGACAGTCCTCCAAATCCAGCCAAAAGAGGACAAGAGACTTCATGTAAATTCGGAAAAAATACCCCTCAAAATGAGTAGCATATCAATATAATATGTCAGTGAGTCAAAGGGTGGTGCGGCAAACTAATTGGCACATTCATAGTACCACCTCTGATGTGACTTTCAAATGATTAGTGTTAACTAATAAAAATATGTTAAGCTGTAGAAAAATAATTGCTTGAATCCAACGATGTACTTCTGCTGGGGCCTCTTTATGGCCTCCAGTCCCTCCTGCAGCCTCCTGTGAAATCTGCTTTGGAAATCTGAGAAACCCCGTGGAACAAATGTCTTGGCATGATGGAAGACAGGAATATGGCCCAATGTTGGATACCAACTGGATCTTGTTCAATGAATCAAAGCAAGTTAATATCTGTATGAAGTTATGGAATGGCCATGAACATACTGAGAGAGAACATGTCTTATTTTCTGAGAACTCATTCCATGAAGTTGTCTCGTCCTGTGTCATATCAAAATCATGCTTGCCTTGGTGTGTGTGAAAGAAAATTTAGCATAACGCTGAACGCTGCAGGGCAGATATCTAATTCCAAACAACAAATTAACCATTAAGGGCCAATTTCACCCCTCCCAACTGAGGGGATAACCAAAAAAGTGCTGGCTGAACACCCTTGAGAATGACATGAAGTTGTCCCAGGTTCACCCAGACCTAGCCCATGACTGTGCCAAGTGGAAGGCCAAAACAAGAATAGCGAACCCCAAAGTGGGACAAACCCTAAGAAAATAAGATTCTGATTCCAACTACATACTGGAATTCTGTGATATTCATACACATGACTCCTGACATAAGCTGTTGCATCAGGAGGCATGCATATGAATATGACAGAATTTCCTATCTCTTGGCATACAAATATGTTTTTTTCTTTTAGGAGCCAATTTCCCCCCAACAGAAGATAAAGCAAATGGTGTCACAAACAAAGGGGTAAGGGGAAGATCAAGTGATACACTGTTAGAACCTAAAATTGATGCCTGCTAAGTTTGAGAATTGGACATTCTTTTCCTTGGCCGTCCCCACTTAAATGTCAATACTATTAACTTTTTTGATTGGGGGGGGGGGGAATCCTGGCATCAAGGCTCCAAAACACATCATAGACAGACTGAGGTTGAACTGAAACAAGACGGAAGTCTTGTGGATGGGAACTGATACTGTCAGTGGGTTGGGTACCTCCCTCTCATTTGGGGGCATGACTCTTCCTGTTCAGAATGAGGTGAGCAGCCAGGATGTTCTCTTGGACCCGCCGCTATCTATGGAATCTCAGGCAGTGTCTGTGGTCCTATTACCATCTGCAGTGGATTGCTCAGCTGCACCCCTGTCTGGACACAGGAGCTCTCACCACGCTGGTCCACGCATTGGTAGTCTCGAGATTGGACTATTGCAACACTCTCTCCATGGGGCTGCCCTTGCGGCTGACACGGAAACTCCAGCCGATCCAGAACACAACAGCCAGATTACTGACTTGAACTAGAAAATACGACCATATATCCCCAGCGCTGGCCACCCTGCACTGGCTTCCAGTTCAGTTCAGTATTGAATTCAAGGTCCTAACTATGACATACAAAGTCCTAACGGTTTAGGACGTCACTACCTGTCAGAGTGCCTTCTCCCAAAGAAAGCTGCCCATAATACCCAATCTTCCCAGGCTAGGTATTTGAGGCAATTAACATCTTGAGAGGCCTGAAAGGAAAAAAACTATAAATAGGGCCTTCACCTGTGGAATAACCTTCCACTGGCCATCTGCCTGCCCCCCTCTTGTAGCTGTTTTTAAAAAACTATTGAAAACCTGGTTATTTAAATAATCATTTCCTTAAATTTAACATAAATCTAATGTTCACCCCCTAAAACATTTTTAGCTGTTTTGCCCAGCAATAATAATATAGGCTTTTTGATAATTACATGTCATCTGATATTATTTTATTTTTATTATATTTGGTGTATTTTTATTTTTATTTTATTTTATTATATGAATTATGTGTGCTTTTCTTGTGTTAAATTGATTAATTGCTGTTAACTGCCCAGAGTGGTCTCGCTGCAAGATGGGCAGTATAACAAACAAACAAACAAACAAACAAACAAACAAACAAACAAACAAACAAACAAACAAACAAACAAACAAACAAACAGGGGCTTTTTATACTGTTGTCCTCCACATACAGAAGATGCCAGGAATTGGGATTAGTCTGCTTTCCCTTCTCACATGTTTACAATATATAATGCCCAAATATAGTTCATACCATTGGGCACTTTGGTTGGTGATGTGGATATCTATTGTATGTAATAGGGCATTTTATTATTGCACCATTCTTAAATACTGGACTTGGTCATTTAATTATGTTTGTTTTACACCGTACAAATTATAGTATGTGCTGGAAAAGTAGTTGAGCACTTCTATGAAAAAGGTGTAATAATAGATCCACAAAAGATATTTAAAACAGCATCGAAGGCTAGAATGAAATACTCAAAACACAAATGAACATTCAGCAATGGTAACTGAACACTACCTAATTTAGAAGAGATTGCCACAGGAATGAATTGTTGGGGTTTTTTTATGCTAGGATAGTGCAGGAACATTTGATTAGTTCCCCGAGAGCAGCAGATTATGTGAAATTGCGACTGTCAAAATTCTACATATTGCTTATAATGAGGGCAACATATATGTCACATCTGTGGCATGCCCAGTCAAAGGAAAATCAGAACCAGTGTAACCTGGCAACTGGCGCTAGCACAATATATAAGGTTCCTATATACAGTATAAGAGACTTGAGGAGTGGCCGGGAGAAGGGCGGCGGAGGTGGGACGGGAGGAATCATAGCAACAAGCATATACCTTTGGTTACTCTTATTATTGCTCCCCAAAACAGTTTGTTATTTGCAGCTTTGTCTTGAGCACACATGTTAATGCTCAGTTGTTCCCCTTATTTAATAATTATCAGAGATGTGGGTTTTCTGCAAACTTGAACTGGATAATTTTCTGGGGGAAATTTCAACACCCCAAATGCACCATGATTGGATTTAGTAATAAGAAAAAAATAAATAAAGCACATGTGGGACACTTTTGATACAACTTCAAACACTGTCAGGATGTTTGGTAGATTCTACTTTACTGGAGATTTTGAAACAGAGGCTAGATAACTGTCCATCATGGATGCTTGAGCTATGGGTTTCCTCTTTTGGCAATGTGTTGGGACTCAGTGATCTATTCTTGTTGTATTTTTTATGACTTCATGAAATTCAAAGCTTTATGTGGAAATTATAACAGAACATTCATATTTACATCTGTCTGTCTGTCTCTCTCTGTGTGTGTATGCTGTGTCGTTACAGTCGTGACCAACTCTTCGTGACTCCATGTCCATGGAGTTCTCTTGGCAGGAATACTGGAATGGTTTGCCAGCTCCTACACTCCCTTTTTCTATCCCGCTTGCTAAATTTAAAGTGCAAAGGCACTGAAAACTGTTAATATGCTAATTTTAACATTCACAGTAAAGTGTGCATCATATGCTGTGGTTGTTCACCCATTTTCCATTATGAAACAAACAATATAAGAATAATTAAGAACTGTAAATTTCCCAGAAACTTTTCTGTTTTGGAAAAATCTCCCAAGAAAACATTTCTCTCACAGCCAACACACTGGAAAATTTGGCACAGGAACTGTGGCAAGAGGAGAACACAGAACAATTTGTTGTGGTGTCCTTTGGGATATGCACTTGCTCTTTATTTAAGGGCCCAAAACCTAGAATATAGGTGCATGTTGACCAGCATAGAGTACTCTCATGCACATACCTATACCTATACATGTAAAGAATGATCCCTATGGTTCAAAATTAAAACATGTAGTGTATTTTGAATATAATGTAATCTTGAGTTGTCCCAGTATTGCTTACATAGAGTACTCCTGGTATATCAACTGTTCTTTTAAGCATCTACTCCAAATGTGTGGGGTTTCTTTTGCCAAGTAAATTCCTGGGACAAGTTTTGCCAAAGAGATAGCAAAGCAAAAATCAAATCTGTACTCACTTGAAATGACAGCTGATCTCCTTTTACTAATGTCTGATACAGTTTTAAAAACCACGCAGACTTTATTCAGTGTGTTAACAGGCCCAGTAATATTTAACCAATCCTACTGATGCAATCTAATATATGTACTCTATTGTGTTGCTGGTAGAGATGGGCACGAATAAAAAAAATGGTGTTTCGTTTGTCATTTGTCGTTGAGAGGTCCGTTTCGTTTCGTTTCCGTTTGTCGTCATTTTTTTGGAAAAAATTTGTTTCCGTTTTTTGTTTTTCATTTGACGTTTCTACCTGCTTTTTGCGCGATTTTTAAAAGCATTTCCGTGTGTGGGCGTCCCCCAACGCCCCAGATCAGAGGGAAAACACTAAAAAAATTTGATGCTGGCAGAGACACAGTATAGACTAGGTTCGCAGGGAGGCTGCAAAGGCAGCGGCGGGCGTTGCCCAGGGTGCAAGGCAGCCGCAGAGTGACTGCACTGCGGGGCAGGGGAGGGTACTCACCGAGAGGTACGCACACATGCACACAGGGAGGCTGCAGGACTGAAGCTAGAGTCGCAGAGACAGCAATCCCACCCTAACTGCCTGTCAAGCTCCGCACACAAAACACACAACAAGCCAAGCTTAGTTCTTTGTCAGAAACTTTAGTTGTAATCCAAAATGCAGTCCAAAATCAAGCCAGGATGACTTACACAACCAAATGCCAAGTTCAAGGGGAACAGAGAAACGGAGTAGTCAAGAAGCCGGTCCAAAGGTCAGGAAACAGGGAACGCTGTAGTCAGAAGCAGGTCCAAAGGTCAGGAACAAAGTCAGGATACACACAGGAACGTGACAGCAAGGTAAGTGACGCGTTGCTCCCACAGAGGGCTCAGGGTAACCTGGCTAGCTTTATCCTGAAAACAGGGAACACACCCATCTCTCTGGCAAGGCTCCTGCTAGAACTCAGGGCTCTGAGATCTAATCTTACGTCTGTCATTAAAGATCTTCTCTCTAGCCCTCCTATTAGTTCTTCTTTGCAGGATCCTGCTCCTAGCCCTTATAGGAGGAGGAGATGTGCCCTCAGCTGCAGCCTCAGACTCAGCTGTCTGCTGAGTTGAACTACAAGGCTCCTCCTGCTGCTCTTCAGCATTTAACCCTTCCCATTCAGGTTCCATGACAGGCAGGGTCCTGGCACTGCCACTGGAGACTGCAAGGAGGACGGGGGCTGCCAGAGCTTTTTATGCCCTCTATGGCTGCCAGACCTGCCCCGTCTGCAACCTGGGCATGCTACTGGTTGAAGTTGTCCAAGAATTTACATGATCCAATCACATGGCTTGCCTCCATGTTGTGGCTGGAGTGGCGACATCCATTTTGTCATCCATAAAGGGAAAAGAAAAATACATCGTGATGGGAGAAGACAAAAACAAACGTTTTAAGGACCCCAACCCCCTGGTAGGCAATAATTTCAGATAATTATCGCATTATCGCTGCATTTTTATGGATGTCCAGGGCGTTTTAATACCCAAGAAATCAATATTAGGCAGCTGGGAGCCATTTTGGGTCGATGTCCCCTAACTTCCCTTAAAGGAAAAAAATAGAGCGATCTGAGAAAAGACATAAATGCACGTTTTAAGGACCCCACCCACCCCCAGTAGGTATAATCAGACAGTATAAATAATTATCGCTGCACTTTTATGGATGTCCAGGGCATTTTTAACATTTAAAACGGCTAATTTCATTGCACGCCGCCAGTAACGGAAACGAAACGTAACAACCACAATTTTCATGGTTCTGTTCGTTTCGTTTCATTTTCATCACAATGTTCGCTTGTCGTTTTGTTACATAATGACAAACGAATAACGGAAATGAAAAATTGTTCGTTTCGTGCCCATCTCTAGTTGCTGGTATGTGCCATCAATTCATCTCCATCATGTAGCAATCCTATGAATGAGTGATCTCCAATATGTTCTGTCATTTTTGAGCTCAACCCCGCTCAGTTCTTTAAAAACTGATGATCATGGCTTCCTTTATTGAGCCAATCCACCTCCTATTTGGACTCTTCTTTTCCTGCTGCCTTCAGTTTCATCTAGCATTATTGCCTTTTATGGAAATAAAATTTGCCATGTTGTGATGTACTGTCAAGTCAGAACTGACTTCTAGGGAACCTAATTGTGGCTTCAAGATAAGTGAGATATTTAGTCGTGGTTTTACTAGTTTACCACACCCTAGTGATTTTCCATGGCTGGGTGGAAATTTGAACCCAAGTCTCCTGAGTCCCAGTCCTTCACTCTATCCACTTATACCACACTAGGTATCTTTATCTGCCTTTTTAAAAACTATATCTGAAAATATTTGCCCTACTGAAGAGAAATCAGGTTACATGGCAGTGGTCATGTATAATAGTGACCTGAAGGCATCTAGTTCTTTGTACTGGACTGTATATTATCCCTCATTACTGTAATCAGCCTTGGGTCCTTTTCCAAGAAGAAAGGTGGGGTAAAAATACTCTAAAATAAAAATGAATGAATGAATGAATGAATGAATGAATGAATGAATGAATGAATGAATGAATGAATAAAGTTTTACTGGGAGAGGGCAATTTGCATAAAAGAAAGTATAAAAGGAAGGGGGAAATCCTTCTTTTCTCCCTTACTTTTCTCCTGAAAGCAACCAATTAGCCAAAGTCCACGAAGGTGCTTCCAAAATAGAACAGGATGTCACGCTTTTGTTACATGCTGCTGCAGGATATGCACTTAACACCCATTCTCAATTTTAACAATAGCAATTAGTGTCTGGAAGTTGAGTCATGGCAACTGGACTTCTATGAAGCTGTTTGGATCAGCAAGGAAACGTTTCAGTCTCTCAAGAAAAGAAGTTCAGTTGCCATGACTCAACTCCCAGACAAACTCACCTGGAGGACTGAGAATCTGCACAGACAAATAGCAATTGGTGCAGTTATCAGCTTCAGTAGGATTCACCTTCAGCTTATTTTCCCCCCAACCTGCATTTATCATAATTATGTCCAGTAGTACAGTCAGACATTTAGAAGTGCATGAGATTTACACCACACCCTTTGTACCTACTACCCTTCACATTCACATGGCCCTATCAGAAATTATGGCAATTGGAACTATGATGGGGTGATGCAGGAATGTGAGAGGATGGAAGGGAGAAGCTGCCATTAAGAGATGAACTCCTTTCTTGCATGGCTTGTTCAATGTGGAGATAACAAGTGCTCTTATTATATTGTCTTAGTTGTGTTTTTCAGCAACTAGACTTGAGGACCATATTGCATTTGATACTGGAGTCAACATACAGCCATCATAACTGGCAGACACTGAAAGTGTTTTCCTCCATGGATCATTATAATTCTGCTCCCTTTTTACAACCATTCACATTGGTGCCTTCTATTACAATCTATGGTAGTCAATTCCATTATTTAATTATTAATTGCACTGTGTCAAGATGTACATCCTTGTGTAAACCACGGCATAGTACTGGGATAGGAGCAAACAAGGGCTATGTGGCTCTCTCAAAGTGCCCATCCGTTTTGTGGCTCTGGGCATGTCTCCTGTGAAAGATGACCTGCAAATACTGCAGGGATGGCATTCTCATAAGAAACCCACATTGTAAGAAATTATGAAGTTCAGGGAGACTTGTGAGAAGGTGTAATTCGACATGGTACAGCCTGGGAGAAGACCAGGATTGGACTGGAGTACATTTCCTTGTGCCTCCTTTGATTGCCAGGGAAAAGATGGCACCAGACCACTTCACAGACAGTCCAGATTGTGATCCATTTCCCTGGGTAACCACACCCTTAGCCTAAAAATAGTCCACCTGCTATTGGGACTCAGAACAAAAAAGGGACTCTGCAAAACTTTGCTTTCCTTCTTTTCAAACACTACCAGACACTTATAATTTTGGGTTAATATTAGAAATTAATGCAGTTGTATTATCTTTTTCAAAAAGCAAGCTAATGTTTAAGAAGCTGAAAATATATCACAGTAATCAAGTGAAATAACTTTACTTTGGAAATAAGAAGTTAACTTTCTCTTTTGCTATGCTTTACATATAAAAGATCAAAGAAAGAAAAGGATTGAGATTCAAATTCAACTTTTAAGCAAAAATGACAATGTCTTCACAAGTTAATATTAATCCCTTAATTATGAATTTCAAAGGTTTAAATACTTTCTCTGACCTTGGCTTTAAATAATTATGCCAAGTGCAGCTTTCTTTAAATTCAAAAAAGATTCTGAATTGTTGATCACAGCCATTTAATAGTTTCAAGCTGGCAGATTTCCAACATAATCCTTAGAATGCTGTTTAAAATTATAGACCAAGAACCTGGTGCAGGTAAATGAAATGTCAGTTTCACAAAGGCTGTTCAAACTCGGTATGCAAATTGTTCCGTTTGGTTGCTGCATTTCATCTTTTAATAATTTGCAGATTGTGCTTTGCTATATGCTCAAGTATTTAAATACCTGGATGCTGACCAACGTAGATAAGTATTTTGAGACATTTCAGTATAGTTTAATATGGAAAAACAAACAAATTGCTTTATTTTGCCACAACACATCAAGGATTTAAGGTCTACGGCCAGTGTAATGGAATAATTTTGACACAGAAAGTAGCCAAGATACTGTTTTAAAGTGTTTGAATAAAATAAAATACAATAAGCTCCTATCTATTTATTTACAGTAAGAATGCCTGTTTGCAGGCATGCACACAATGCATGCATATACCCACAGTACAAAGTTGGCTATAGCTGTTGGGGTGTCCTTGTGCATCATTACTTCACAGTTGGATTCTCCTTACTATACAAACATCCATTCTGCTATAGTCACTTCCTCGCTCCTTCAAGCCACAGCAAAAAATGAATTAAAGTAACAGGTAATTATAGCAGCTTGTTCTTTTGACAGATAAATTGCTCTCTTTCTTCCTTTGGAGTAATATTTGAGAACCAGTAGACAAGTGAGAGGGCTACCATAGCCCCTTGTTGCCATCAATATTTGCAACGAGGATTAGACCTAACATGGGAACAATCCCCACAGTGGGCTTAATTCTCACAATTGCCCAAAATGGCAGTTGGAGAAGGCCCTCCCATAAAAATCTGAAACGCAGCTGCTGGTCACTATAAATTATTCTAGGCTACAGGACTCTATAACTGTGGTGTCCAAACTTTGGCTCTCCAGATGCTTTGGACCACAACTCCCACAGTACTTTGCCATTGGCAATCTAGGCTTGGAATTCTGGGAGTTGTGGTCCAAAACATCTGGAGGGCCAAAGATTCGCCACCACTGCTCTATAATGTAACTTGTTACAAAGAAGCTTCTTACATCCCTACGTACCATCTCCCCATGATGAAGACAAGAACAAAGCCAACTATCTTTTTGTTAACTTAAGCATTATATCCTTTGATATATCAAGAGTCCCTCTGAGATTTATCTGCAGTGCCTTTGTTGTTGTTGTTGTTGTTACTCCATCTTTCTCCTTAGAAAGGAGCCAATTACGTCACTAAAATACAATATTTAAAGTTGGAAACAATGAATAGCGACTTGTACATTAAAAGAAAATATTGAAAGCTAAGAACAATGAGTATTAAAGGGCAGCTTACATCATTAAAATACAATATCAAAACTAAAAATAAGTATACAAATATTAAAAAGGTCTAGACAAATAACAGTGTGAGAAATGGCAAGCACAAGCAGTACTAAAAACACAGTCCAAGCAGGAATGCATAGCAATCTATCTAAAAATCCCACCCAGGCAGGCAGGCCCCGAGGGGAATCCTACCTGAACAGAAAGGTCTCTGCCTGCTTGCGGAAGGACATCAAAGGTGGGGCCAGCCTGCCTTCCCATAGGAAGAAGTTCCAAAGTCTGGGAGAAGCAACAGAGAAGGCCCTAACCTTTGTCCCCACCAAAGACAATTGTGATGGTGGTTGGACTGAGAGAAAGGACTCTCTTTATGATCTTAGCTCCTGAGCAGGTTCAATAATGGGAGACAAGTTCTTTGAGATAGCTTGGGTCTAGGCCATTTGGGCCTTTATAGGTGAAAAAGAGTACTTGAATTGTGTTCAGAAAGGGATCCATGGCTAGTGGATCCCGGGCCAAAAAGCAGGCGGAAAATGCCTGTTTGACTAAGGGCACTCACTCAGTAGGGCACCTACCGGAGGGGGGGTTTCTGGTCTGGAGGGGGGTGTCCCTCCCGGCTTCCCCCCCCTCCATCCTGGGCTGCTCTGGTCTGGTGGGACTCGCCGCAGGCTCGCAAAAAGCCCACTCTCGCCGAGACGCCGACGGCCGCCGCAAACGCAAGCGGCACGGACGGCGCAGGAAAAAACTTTTAAACTCTCCCCCCACCCATTCCCGGGCCAAAAAGCAGGCGGAAAATGCCTGTTTGACTAAGGGGCCAGGGCACTCACTCACTAGGGCACCTACCGGAGGGGGGGTTTCTGGTCTGGAGGGGGGGTCCCGCCTCCCCCCGTCCTGGGCAGACGGACTCGAGTCGCCTCGTCGCCATGCCATGCGGTGCGGGCGGGGGATCCAAAATGGGGTGGCGAACGCAATATTGTTTTTGAAATCGTGGTCCAAAAACACACAAGCACAACAGAAACACACGGAAATGTATGAACTGCCAGATTTTTCACAGTAGCAGTGGGTTTTTTCTTGCAACAAAATGTCTCTCCTCTCCTCCTGTGTCCTCCATTGATTTTATTTTATTTTATTTTTTTTACACCTGCGCAGTGTGCAATGATGGGCTGGCCCAGTGGCCTGGCCAGCCATGTGGGAGGGGACGACCATGCAAATTTTTGGAGCCATCTCACCAATCGCATGGCCACTTGGCCACTGAGACTTCTGGGATGTGCCAAAAAGCCCCCTAAAACTTGCCCTAGCCCCCTAACCCGCAAACCCTAATCCTTGACTCCTTACCCATACGTCACAGACTGTCTTCTTAGTGGGTCAGAGAGGCACCCAGAGGTGCAGCCCACTAGCCCACCATAACCTTACCCGTCATTAGCCTAACCCTAGCCCTAACCCTAATCCACCTTAGCCCATAGCCAGATCTACTTGCATTGCACTACACGCAAGTACGATTCCCTTCTTTGTGGGACATGGCAGGTGCGACCCGCTCGTACCAAGGGACCAGGTACTTGAGCAGGTGCAGTTGCACTGCCTGGCCTGCAAATGGTATGCATATCCATATGGTTATGCATGCCATTTTGCAGCAGCAGCAGGTGAGGAGGGGAGACCCCCATGTTGAGGGGTCTCTTGGAGCCTGCTGCTGCTGTCCCTTCCTTTATAGCGGGCCGGCGGAGGCACCCACCCCGCAGAGGTGCCTCCAGGAGCCCGCTACCCCCCCCAAAAAAACCAGTATAACGATAACGAAAAAATGAAAAAACGAACCGACTAATTTTTGCGGTTTTTCGCGAAAAACGGACCCGAGCCGACACAGGCTGCCTCCGACACACGACAACTCGAAAATGTCATTTTCCCGAGTCGTGCCCATCTCTAGTATGCATCACAGTGGCCAGATCAGGTATCTCAAAAAACAAAACAAAACAAAACAAACAACAACCAGAAGTAGCTGATGCACTAGTTTTCATTGTGCAAATGCACTCCTGGCTACTGCCGCAACCCAGGCATCCAGGCTCAGATACAAATCCAGAAGTAGCCTCAAATTGCACACCTATGCTTTTAGAAGGACTTTAACCACATTCAGCACAGGCTTAATCTATTCCTTGATCTGCCTTTTGACTGACCAGAAGCACCTCTATCTGGATTAAGTTTCAGTTTATTCACCTTCATCCAGTCCATTACTGATACCAAATACTTGGTTTATTACAACCTTCAGGCTGCATGGGCATCACTGCACTCACTATGGGAACAGTAGCGTTCCTGAGATGATTTCCATGTAAGGCAGGCATGTCCAAACCTCAACTCTCCCAATGTTTTGGACCATAACTCCCACAGTCCTTTGTCATTAACAATCTAAGCTTAGAATTCTGGGAGTTGTGGTCCAAAACATCAGGAGGGCCAAAACATGCCTGATGTAAAGGAACAGAACTACCACCATCCATCTGATTTAATATTATGTAATAGCACCAGGCTGCTAAAATTTGGGGGAATACCAAGGCAATAGGGATGTTATTTCTTGCACAATAATTGAACACAATCCTTATTCTTTTTACTAGAGGTGCACTTGATATTTTGCGACCAGTGAAAAAATTCAAACAAGAATTTGAACTTCTAAATGTCTCAGAAACATATTTGGCAAAGTGACAGAGGACAGCAAGGCCGTGCTCTGTGCCAAACCTTGAAAAGTTTAGGCAAGCAGTTTTAAAGTTGCATCTTTTGTTTTAAAACAGATGCCCTTCCTCTCATGAACTTGTTTTGCTACCATGTAGCCAGCCAAAGCTGTAGCTGTTTTTCAGCTGCCTTCCACTCCTTCCTAGGGGGTGGGGGAGAATATTTTCTGCTACATGCTTTTTTTTGTTTGACTTTGATCCATCCTGTAATTTAGCAGATACATGACCTTAAAATGGTTGTTTTATAAAGGAAATCTTTCATAAAGTCTGGCTGCACACCCTTACTTAACTATCCCATAGCAAATGCCTAAACCTTTTGCCACTGCTTGAGGAAATTAAGCACTTGAGCCTCAGTGAAGTGAAATGGGCTGCCTTCTGTGAAAGACGGTAGATTAGGGCTGCAATCCCAACCTGAAACACAATAGTTTAAATGTTTTGATATTTTTGATACATTATTTTTGTTATGTGATTATGTGTTTAATAATTTTTATGATTTTTTTTCTCTTGAATTAGCTTTGATGTTGATGTTGCTTGATATTGATGGTATTTTATGTTTTATGTTATATGTTCATATTGTTTTGTGTTTTTCTGTTAAGCCACCTGGAGTGGGTTACAACAGTGTGGCGAGATGGGTGGGGTAGAAATACAGTGCAACTCCCTTATCCGCTGATTCACTAACCACGGATTCAGTTATCCGCGGTTGGTGATCAGCCGGGGGCGGCAAGGAGGGGGGGAAATTAAAAATTAAACTTACTGCCGCTGATGCTCACTGCCCTCCTCCTCGCTGCCGGCGCCACCACAGGCCAGCAAGGCATCCTCTGGAGGGGTGAGGTGGGGACTTTGAATTTCCCGCTCAGGTCCCTGGCAGCAGATTGGAAGTTTGAGCGGGAAATTCAAAACTTCTGATCAGCTGCCCGGGACCCGACCCGGAGGTTCAAAGGCCAGGTGGATGGATGGCCCATGGCTGCAGCGGCGGCGCGAGGAGAAGGGTTTTATTTTTTATTTCCTCCCCTCCTTGTCGCCGCCGCTGCTGCCGGGCAGCCAGGCACATATCAGAGGGGTGGAAGACCCCACCGCTCTGGTGGGTGCCTGGGCGCCCGGTGTGGCAGTGGCGAGAAGGGAAGAAAGTCCTCCCCCTTTCTCTTTGCTGCTCGGCTGCGGGAAGGAGAATGGCAGGAGGAAAGTTTCTTCCCTGCTTGCCATTTGGAGGGGTGTCGGAGGCAAAAGCTTTTACCCTGGCACCCCACCACCCCTTCTGCCACCATGATCCTTGGATATGAGCATTTGCTCTTATCTGTGGATTTCACAATCCGTGGGGGGTCCCAGAACCGACCCGCCGCAGATATGGCAGTCCTACTGTATAATACATAAATAAAAATAAGAGAAATCACAGAAATGGGTGAGGAGAAGGGAAATGGAGAGAGAAGAGCACTTTACAGAAGTAAAGAGAGGGGGGTGCATGACAAGAAGAGAGAAACAAGGGACAGGAGCAATATAGAGTAAGAAAGAAAGCAGAGCCACAGTAATAAATAAATAAATATAAAATACAATGTGTAGGGGAGTGCAAGAGAGAAAGGGGGAGAAGGTGAACCTTCAAAGGAAGGAAAATCATGAGGATAGTGTAGAGGGGGGAAAGTAGAGCAGTCTTAGGGTGGAAGAGAAATCTCAACAAGAGCAGAGGGAGGTGGAGAAGCCAGAGAGAGGGAAGGAGGAAGCGTGCATGAGGGAAGGGTGAGGGGAAGAAATAGGATCTACAGAGAAAGGAGAGAGAGAGAGAGAGAGAGAGAGAGAAGCAGATGCGTGAGGATAAGAGAGAAGAGTGATACACTGAAGAACCAGAGTGGGGTAAAGAACCAGAGAAGGGAAGAAGGGGAGGGAAAAGAGGCACAGCATGAGTTAGAGAGCTTCTCTAGAATGTTTTGATTCTGCAGTAATGTGAACCAGTTCACCCCCTTTCAATTTCTTTCTATGCTTCTCAGGTATTTCAAAAGAGCAAGCCTGTGTCTCTGTACTTCAAAGTGAGCTCCTTTCAATTCAGTAGGGCGTATTCTCAAGAAGTAAGTTTGGCCTAAGTCACATTGAGGTGAACAGGGTTTACTACTGGGCAAGAATGTGTATTAGGGTTGCAGCCTCAGAGTGACTGTTAACACTTGCACTGCAATCATATGTGGCCCTTTTCAGAAGGAATACCTGTCTTATTCAATGGGACTTTGTTTCAGCTATACACCATACTTGAAATCCTGCTCATACCATACCATACCTGAAATCCTGCTCATATTTCTTAAATCTCAGTTGTAAAGCTGATGGTATCATCAACAATGATTTTGGGAAGTAAAAAAGGCTGAAGGTCCCAAGGCTCCCATGGAATCATTTTTGTTGTTGTCACAGGGAAGATATTGGGGTTTCCAAGACAGGAAGGAGTCTTTAATATCCAAACAAGTCATCACTGATATGCTTTCCCCATGACAAAAGAGACTCCACCTAAGTTTTGGGACCTTTGGGTAGTGTTAAGGATATGTCAGAAATGCTTTATTTCCACAGAGGTCAACAGTGTTAAGAATAGGATTTCATCTGCTATAGTTAGATCTCCAAACAATTTATTCCTATAGAAATGTAGATGTACTGTGTAGTTATATGTCTGGTCAATTCATAGAATAGAATCACAGAATCACGAAGTTGGAAGGGGCCTACAAGGCCATTAAGTCCAACCCCCTTCTCAAGGCAGGATAACAAATACCTGTAATGGGGTATCTGCCACAGGGTTGTCTGGATTTCTCTCGAATCTTAAATCTCAGTTGGAAGCTTGTTCCAAACTGAAAGGGCTAAAATAAAAATAAAAGCATGGTTCCTGTTTTGATTCTTTTGGGCTCCTTAGTTATTACCATTTTTAACATCATGGAGAGAGTGGGATGGGTTTTGTGGGAGAGATATTCCAACAAACATCAAGGTCCTAACCTCTAACAGCACCCATATTCTCTCTTAACTTTTAGCCCCGCTGCACTCTGCTCCTCGCATGCACAACTTTCCTCTCTCATGCTCATGACTGAGATGGCCACTATAGAATCTCCGAGGGCTTCTTCTGCAACCAAGCCTTGATGGAATTTGAGGTATGCTATCATCGTCCTGTTGAAAGATTCAATGATGCCCAAGCTTCAGAGTCCTCACAGTCAGCATGACATTTCCCCCCCAGGAATTTCTTGATACTTCAATATATCCATCTTGCCTTCCACATGCTGCAGGTTTCTACTGCCAGAGAATGTAAAACAGCCACAGTGTAACTGAGCCACCACCAGCCTTAACTGTAGGCAGAATGTTCTTTTCAGCCTATTCTTCTTCCTCCAGACATACCACTGATTCATCCAGCTGAAAAGTTCCAGTTTTGTTTCATCACTCCACAGGACAGAATCCCAAAACGTCTGTGTCTTAGTTATATGATTTTTGAGAATACTGAAACTGACTCTTCTTGTCCCTTCAGGCCAGTAGTAGTGCATGTCTGGGGTTCTGGCATGGAAAAACTACTGCACTTAGTATGTGTCTTACTATGCAAACTGAAACCCAGAGCCTGTTGCCACCAAGTCTTGCTGCAGGTCTTTTGCACTTACTCAAGGGTTTTTCCTCAACCTGCGGCTATTGACAGGTTCCTTTTACTGCCCCATCCAGGTTGTGTAACCACTATTCCTTTAACTTTGATCTTGTGAACTATGCTTCCAATCTCTAGGAACATTCAGTGCCTTTGCTATCTTTTTCTACCGTGTTTCTTGTTTGTGGAGGGCAATGATCTCTTCTCTTAACCTTTTGGATGGTTCTTTAGACTTGGCCCTATTTCTAACATGCAGTCAAATAGTAAAGCAAGCCTTACTAAAACCCCATGCCCTAAAAATAAAAGTACCAAGCACTCCTCACTTGGAGGAGATATCAGACATTACTCTGACAAGAAAAGACACTAAACATCATCTTAGCCTCAGAGGCTGAGAAGCGACACTGAACAAACCCCTTGCCAGTTCGGGTATTTCATGTGTTATAAGTCAAGCATACCTGGTACAACTAATTTAGGGCTTAATTTGAGACACCTGTTCTACATAGGTGTGTTGTTTTGAGGGATTCTATCCAGGGGGTTGAATAATGTTGAGTCTGCAGAATTCATTGAAAGTTGCATTTTTAGTTGAATTTGGGGACACCACTTGAAGCATTCGTTGTGTAGAACTATTTCAGTTGCTTCTGATTGATTTGTTCACCACAAACAGCCGAAAGTTGGTAAATGTTGACAATAGATCTGATCTGCAGTGGGGTTTGAATAATTTTGATCACAACTGCATTTGTACCTCTCCACCTTTCCTGACATTACTTCCCTAGATTGCCCTGGGAAAAATAAGGTGATCCAACTACAATTGTCACCTTTCTTATGCCTCATGCAGCAGGAGGAGCTACACTGGTTGACCACACTTTCCCAGGCTTGCAGGGAGAATGAGCGACAGATGCCAGGTACTCTTGCTGCCAGTTTCTCACTGTTTCTGTGCGACTGGGAAACTGTTGCAGCAGGAAGCCCTGACCTATCCTTGACCAATATGTAAATAGCTCAAATGAGGCCTGAAGTTCAGAAGACAAGTTTTATAAGAACTTTTTTGTTACCTGCTAGTGGGATGGGAAGAGAAGAGGGAAGTTGTTTGTTTGGAGAAAACCACCTTGATCTAAATTTGGCACTCAGCCTTGGTCGTAAGGGGAGGACAACATGCTACAGTCTGCACGCCTCCCCCATTTTTCCCTGGGATCAAAGGACGGAAGGGAGAGGTGTTGGCATGTCTTTGGGTTCAAGTTCCGAGTTCCAAGCCTCAAGTTGAGGTCTCTAGTTATTTGCCATGCTCCCCTGAGGATTGGGACTTGGGCCCAAAGACTCAGATTCTATATGCCCCACACAGCAAATGGGCCAGAGATAGTGGGGCCTGGAAGGAAATACAGGTGGGCAAATGCACATAGACAGCAGGCCTATTTTCCTTCCTAAAGCTGGCTCCTGCCTCTGCATAAGTCCTGGCCTGTCAGCTGGGTGACGGGTGCATAGGAGGAGGAGGAAGCAGCTGCCTCGCTGGAAGGGAAGCAGGACCTGCTGCCTCTGAAGATGACAGCAGCATCATTAGCACCTTCTTCAGAGACAGTGGGCCTCAGGTTTCCCTTTCCAGAGCTGGCCCCTGCCTCTGCGAATGTCCTGGCCTATCAGCTGGGCAATGGGTGCATGGGCAGAGGCCACAGCTGACTCCCAGAAAGGAGGCTGGGCCTGTGCCTCTGAGGACGAAGGCAGCAATGATGGCAGAGGCAGTAGGAGCAGGTAGGGAGGCCCATCCCTAAAAGGAACTCGACAATGTGACTTGGACAAATGGGTCCAAGTCATGGGTCAAGTCCAAGTCTTTTTTAAAAAACAACAACACCCTGAGTCAAGTCTTAGCTGAGTCAGTGGTGTGACAAGTCAGACTTGGTAGTGACGAGTCCTCATCCCTCAAGGGAGGAGACAGAATAAAGGCAAACACACACAAGATATAAAACCAGAGCTAAGAAAATCCCTACTCATACTCCATTCCTAGGAAATAGAACTCTTCAATGGAAGACAACCTCAAGTGAAAAGTGGACCTATCCTTCAGAGAGAAAAACTGCTGTCTTCAAAGTGAAAAAACTTTCCTCTGGTCACTAAATGGAAAATGATATGATAATATGAAAATTGTGTAGAAATGGACTAACACTGACATGGGTGGAGGGAGGGCTGAAAAAGATTAGTCTTGCTTATCTTTCTCCAATTTTAAGGAAACATGTATTAGTTGAAATAAGTATAGGCAGAATCGTAAAGATGTATATGTGCTACAAGGAATGAAAGCACTGCCATGGTACTCTAACTTCTCAAAATGGACATACAGCCACAGCTTCGCACCTTATCCCTTCACCTCCAAGAACTGCAGTACTCTCATTGCCACTTTTCCATCTCCACTTACCTTTTCTAGTGCCATTTCCTTTTCTTCCGCATTTGCCCGTTTCAGGTCAAGAATCTTCTTTTCTGACTCAGCTTTTAGGTTGTTCATGGCCGTCTCGTGCTCCCGGACAGCTCTCTGTTTTTCTTCTTCTCTAAGGAGGCTAAGTTCAACCAGCTGTTGCTTTCTCTGAGTATTCACCTGAATTAGCTCTTCCCGCAGTGCATGGATCTGAGCTTCCAAATCGCAGATGACCTTAAAATAAACAAACAATATCATTTGGTTTACTTTTTAGGCAAAAAAGTCAAAAGCAATGTTTTCTTGCTCAGTTCTTTGGTTGTTCCCTTTTTTGTACAAAAAAAAATGAGACCACCTGTGGAAGCGAAAAAAACTTGTTAGAAAGCTTCAGATTATTGGTAGATGAGAATATATTGAAGTAGCTATGCTATCAAAGAAGTATTAAATACAATAATAGCTTCATGCCATTAAGTCATTTCTGACCTATGGCAATCTTTTCAAAGCTTCCTAGGTAGAGAATACAGAGATTTGGTTTACCATCCCCTTCTTCCGGGGCTACCCTGAGACTGTGTAGTTTGCTCATGACTACGCAGGCTGGCTCTTCTCCAAAGAGTTTTAATGAGGAATTAAATTTCAAAGCTCTGAATCCACAGCCAGACACCTAAATCCAGCCAACTATATACAGAATAATATATAGAACTATAAACCTGGATACAATACAGAAAATGTATGCAATCATACCTAAAAAATATTGTACCTGTATCTTGGGAAAAAAATCCATTTAAAACCATGATACGTATTTCTAAAGTAGGCAGGTCATTTGTGAATGCAATCCAGTAATCAATTACTGCAAATTTTCTTTCTTTCTTTCTTTCTTTCTTTCTTTCTTTCTTTCTTTCTTTCTTTCTTTCTTTCTTTCTTTCTTTCTTTCTTTCTTTCTTTAAAAAGGGACTTATTTCACTTGGAAAGAAGTCACATTTTTTTCAGTGGGGGCTTAATACCAGGAAAATGTGTGTAAGATTACAGCATGCTGGCCAGCTCTGGATACAACTTAAACTGAGAAATGCTTCTCTTTAAATATAAGTAATTTGCAAGTCTTTGTTGGCACCTAGAGGGAAGCAAACAGAACTAGAAACAAGTATGCCAACCCAGACACAAGGCTAGCTTAGATTCCTGCTTGGAATGTAGATGATGTATCAACATTCGACCTCTAAAAAACGTTTGACAATGTGGAGGTGGCAGGAGGCATATTTTACTTTTAAGGGGAAAGTACAGTCAGGAATAAATAAGAACCAATATCCTTTGTAGAACAGCTAACCAAGGACATTAGATATCAGGGCTAGGTGAAGTGCTGCTCAACAATGTCTTGAGATATCGGCTTGAAGGGAGGAAAAAAAGCGGGGAAGGATGTTGAATGATACAAAACTGAAAGGGCCTGAAAATGTTAGTGAACAGACCTCAGGCATCAAAACCAATCTTAGTAAGGCAGCTCAAGACCAGGGGAAAGCAAGTACAGTGCGCTGAAGTTTAACAACTGCAAATGCCAATATGTTTCACACAGATCAGAACTGAGAAGCAAAAATTGTTCTTGGTATGTATTTGTATTTTGATTCTTGTCTTGTAGGACACAGGACAGTTTCAAATGCAATAGTGTTCAAATAGGTTATCATATTATAACAATATTAAATCAATTATCTGACTGAAATAGACACACATTTATTTATTTATTTATTTATTTATTTATTTATTTATTTATTTATACAACTTATATGCCGCCCACTATCCAAAGGTCTGTGAGCGGCTTACAATCAAAGAATTAAAACAGTTAAAACATCAAATACTGTATCAATAAATAATTAAAACACTCATAATAACCTTACACTGAGATATTACACTAATAGTTTTAGAAACTATTTTAAAACCAATTTCAGCTATTTAAGAACATAAAAACAGCAAAAAACTGGCCCGTAAAAGCTCCTAGCCTGTGGCCAGCGATCTAAAGAAATAAATCTAAATATATAAATTAACTGCCCAGAGAAGCCATGTAGCTAGATGGAGCAGGATATAAATTTAATAAATAAATTTAATGAATGAATGAATCTTTATCTGCCATTAGACCAACAGGGAGAAAACAGCCAACCTGGTCTTGCCAGGAAGTGTGTTCCATAGCCCAAGGCAATGGCTGAAAATACCCCCACCCTTTCTCCCTTATCAAACATGTCTGGGACTGAGGCAGGATAAGACAGAAAGATTTCTGAGATTTTAAAGACCCGGATAAGGGAAGTACAGCTCTTTGGATAGCCTGCATCCGAACTATATAGGGCAGTGTCGGCGAACCAATGACACAGGCGCCAAAGTGGCACTTGGAGACCTTTCTGTGGGCACTTGACATTGCCCCTTCACAGCCACTTGTATTCAGGTTAAATTGCTGTATTGGCACTTTGTGAAAAATTAGGGGATTTTGAATCACAGTTTGGGCATTCGGTCTTTAAAAGGTTCGCCATCACTGGTATAGGGTTTTATAGATTTGGCCTAGCTAGACGTTTTAAAAATACACCAACATACTCTGCCATTGATACACAGAGAAACAGATAGGGACACACACACCCTGTTCTTGGACCTTTTAGTGGCTTTTATACCATCAATCATTATATCTTTCTGGCCCATCTCTCTGGGATAGGACTTGGAAGCACTGTTTTAAGGTGGCTCGGTCCTTGCTGGGAGAGAGAAATCAGAAGGTGGTGCTAGGGAATTCATGTTCAACAATATGGCCACTGGTCAGCTAGTTCAGGGCTCTGTTTTGTCACTTAGGTAATTAAACTTCTACATCAGGCATGTCCAAACTTCACTCCCCCCCCCGATGTTTTGGACCACAACTCCCAGTCCTTTGCCATTAGCAATCTATGCTTAGAATTCTGGGAGTTGTGGTCCAAAACATCAGGAGGGCCGAAGTTTGGACATGCCAGATCTACATGAAACTGCTAGGAGAGGTTGTCCAGTGATCTGTGGTTCAGCGTCACCAGTATGTGGATTATATCCAGCTCTGTCTTTCCATGCCACCTAAACCTGGGGAAGCTATTTCAGCTCTAGATCAATATATACTGTCAGTAATGTGTTGGATGAGAGTGAACAAACTGAAACTTAATCCAGACAAGGCAGAGGGGCTCTTAGGGAGCTGAAAGGTAGATCAAGGAATAGGGATGCACCCAGTGCTGGAGAGCATTACGCTCCCTTTGGAAACATAGGTGCACTGCTTTGGGGGCGTTCCAGGATTTGTCTCTTAAGGCTGGAGGCCCAGGTTTTGGCAGAGGCCAGAAGCTCCTTTGCACAATTACACAATTTTGGTGTTGCTTTGGTTTCTGTGCCACAATGTGGTATTTAGCACAATTTAGCATTTGTATACTTACTGTTTTTCGCTTTAAATATTGTACAGTATTTTAGTGATGTAAGCCACCTAGTGTCCTTTTTAAGGACAAAAGTGGGGTAAAATATTTTAAAGAAATAAATAAAATAATAAATTTATCAGCAATATGTTATACTAAGAGTTTTCTGCAACAGAGAAAAGTGAACATCAAAAAACTTTCAACTAAGAGATGGCATTAAGTTGGGAGATCCATTCAGAGGAACGTTCAAACTGATGCAGAGATACTGATACCGAAAGCCAAATTTCTAACTATTGTATTGACATTACAGCAATAGTTTTTATGATTCTGACATTTATAAATCTTAGAAATTGAGATTTGTAAATTTTGTAAATCTGCAGTTTTATACTGACTCTTACATATTTTATAGTGATATTAATGGTACTGAACAGAAGACAAATATTTTACTTTCTAGAGTTCTTTGCCTCATGAAAAAAGAAGAACAGGTTCCGAACTAATGATCCATAAGCACCAAAAATAACTAAAAATTTAAAAGCATTTCTGAAGGGCACTGTGATATTTAGCATATGTGTAATTTTGAAGTCTTTAAGTGATTTTAACATGACAGGAAATAATACTCCTAAAACTGCAAGAATAAAAACCACTGATCCTCTGCCCCTAGTGGATTTCATTCAGGGAAGAGTGGTGAAACACCATGTGGTAGCTCACACATCATGGCCATGGAATGTTTGGATCATAGAAGCACAGAGAGATGACACTAAAAAATTGTTTTCTTCTTCAGTGCTGTCGAACTTTCCTTCTTGTTGACAGAGGTTTAAATAGTGAATTTAATTTGCTGAACCCCTCTTGCTTTTCAAAAATCAGATTGCCCATGTGCTACATTATAAGTTTATTCTAGATAACTGCAACAACTCTGCTTTTAAACACACTGATCTCCTGCCGCTTTGTCTAATCTGGAATCTGGCCCATCCATAAGCTCTCCCTTAGCACTTAGGAACATGCACTGTCTTTGGATAGCATGTATGTATGTATGTATGTATGTATGTATGTATGTATGTATGTATG
>JAHTLZ010000010.1:9167816-9188870 GCA_023846285.1 Phrynocephalus versicolor | reverse complement strand
ATGTATGTATGTATGTATGTATGTATGTATGTATGTATGTATGTATGTATGTATGTATGTATGTATGTATGTATGTATGTATGTATGTATGTATGTATGTATGTATGTATGTAAGATGGCTAAATGTGCCTTTTTAATAAAATCTATGTATTCATCTAAGCTTTGCCTACCATATTGCCTAATTATTTCTAACTTTTGTCTATTATGTGCTGAGCTTCTTTAGCAGATAACAGCTTGTCTGAGTAGAAGACAAGAACAAAGTGAATGAAGATAATGTGATACATACAAGAACTGCTATTCTATTGCTCGTTTACTGATTGAATTATTTCTGGAAGAGATTCCTTATTCCCCACCTCCACACTCAGATATTTGCATTTTGTAACAGTAACACAAAAGTGCCCTTTTTAATAAGTTGCCTTATTTTTATGCCTACATACAGGAGTTTTACATAGGAATATTTTCAGTGAACAGCTTATGCATGAGAATGTGCTTAATGGCAAAGCAACCACTGGAATTTACAGGGACCTGCATACGAAATATGTTTTCAACCCACATTTACATTTTTGTACTGTAAATCCTAGTTTTGTAATAATAGAATTTCATCCACATAAATTTTGCAGCCATCCAAAAAGATATAGAGATGCACATAAGAATTGATTCTTAAGTCTTAAATACTACCAGGAAAAAGAGGATTACTACGTATATCATAACAAAAAATATCCATTAGTATTCAGATTCTACAGCTAGTATTTAGAAATATCCTCCATAACATTGCTTTAAAAATACATTCTCAGCAGTCTACAGTGTCAATTGATCTCTGTGCTGCTCTTCTCTATGTACTTCTTGTGAGAATTCTTTCCCAAATGTCTTCTAAGGAGCATTTATATTCTGTAGCATCTGAATAAATTATGCTTAGCTTTCCTGCACAATATTTGACAACTACAACTGTGGTCTTCAAACCTGTCAACCACACAGAAGCCTTAGACATCCTTGGGGTGTGCGAGCTGCACTCACACTTTGAAAAAAGACAGTCGGGAAAGGTGGGGAAAATAATTCACAATAGTAACATCAGCTTGATCCTGTGACACTGTTTAACTGTAACAGCGCAAACAGTGGCTTGTGCTGTCACAGCAAAACAACATCCAATGCACAGACAGCTCTGCCTTAATGTAACTGAATATCAGTGTACTTTCTACTGGGTTACCACACAATGGATAGGTGGACTCCAACTTATATCATTTCCCAAGCTAGACATGTCAGCTTCAGGTAATGTTGTAGGAAGACCTGCAGCATCATTTCCTTGGTGCCTGGAAAGCAGCAATCAATGTATTGAAATAATGTTGGCTGTTTTTGCCCAAGTATGCATCAGCCAAGTCCCTGCTGAAAACTGGTCAGCATCACTGGTTTTCTTTTTAGAATGCTGCAAGGAAGAGGTCAGGGATGCCCAGGCCCCTGCCAGTGGACCGTCTCTTACCAGACCCAATAGAATTCTATACATTTATCCCCCCTGTGGGCAAGGGAGGAATCATATGGAACAGAGATAAGCTGGGAAACAAGAAAAGCCTGGAAGGAGTAGAAGGAGAAGAAGGACCTCTGGAAAAGGGGGGGGGGGGAGGAAGATATAAAATGATGGTTCCCAATGCAGAGGCTGAATTCCTGCATGATGCAAGGCTACCCTGGAAGCCCTCTTGGATCCTTGAGGACAGGCAATTGGATCCTTGAGGACAAAAAAAGAACCTTCATTTTTCACTGGCCAACTCTAGTTCAACTAACAGGAGAAGAACTGTCAAATGCCTCGCCTGACAGGAAGGAGAAGGGGGAGAAAGAAAGGTTCTCTCCCTCCCCAAAATGTGTTATCACGTCATACCCCTTCTTTGGCTTACCTGAAGTTGTGAGTCCAAGTTTGGAGGGGGGGGGACAAGAGGCTACTTCATGGGGAGACAAGCAAGGGAAACAATCAAGGCTGATAGAAAAAAGGCTGAGTCTGGTTTGCTTGCTTGCTTGTTTGTTTATTGGCTAAATGCCTGTATTGCAGCTAAAACTGTGCTCACGACCTGGGGTTCAATCCCAGGTAGCAGGCTCATGGTTGACTCATTTTTCCATCCTTCCAAGGTCGGTAAAATGAGTACCCAGCTTGCTTGGGAGGGCAATGTGTAGCCTGCATACTGTATATAAGCAGAACACTTTGCTTTGCTTTGCTTTTATTCATTTATTTGACTTTTGTACTGCCCATCTAGCCCTAGGGCTAATCTGGGCGATTTACAATATAGAATAGCAAAATAACAAGGTGTGTTGTGTCGTTACAGTCGTGACTGACTCTTCATGACCCCATGTCCATGGAGTTTTCTTGGCAGGAATACTGGAGTGGCTTGCCAGTTCCTACTCCAGGCGCTTACAGCACCTGGTATTCCCTGGTGGTCTCCCATCCAAGTGCTAACCAGGGCCGTCCCTGCTTAGCTTCCGAAATCAGGCAAGATCAGATGTGCTTAAAATACAAACAACATAATATAAACAAAAGATACATAAATCAATATCAGTAAACTAAACTAAAACTAAAATGAAAGTAAAAATAGTCAGGGGATTGCCTAAATAAGGTTTGGGCCTAAAAGGGAAAGGCTGTATACCATTCAAAGATGTTTCTGTTCTTGAGTTGACTCCTAGTTCTAATAAACTCTGTTCTTATAAAGAAAACTTTTGAAGAGAATATAGAAGAGAATAATCTGTCAGTGACAGCTAGGTGGAATACACAATTCACGCCAGGTTAAGGGAAAACAAGTGTACTGTTGTCAGAAGAATCTGATCTATGGATAAATATGCAGCACATTGGCCATATATTTTAATGTTTTCCTCGGGTTTTCTTTTTGAAGTGCACTATACACTAAATACACAGTCTTTCATAATATATAATTATAATCTACCATACACCGTTATAATTTCTATTGTAAAGTCATTACAGCCTGAAGCTAAGATGGAAAATTAATCCAGTAACTGACTCTTGAATGCGAAAATGTAAAATGGGTGAAAATAGCTATTATTAGTAAAATATTGTCACTATAAAGGAAAGGAAGGGAGTGAAAACAGTGTAACAGAAAAAAGATGCAACTGTGATCTCAAATTCTTACAGCTACTTCCTACACTCAGTGTGCAATTACACTAGGAAAACAACCCAAATTTGAAACGGGGTTAAGCATGGTTTAAATCAATTTCTAAAAGGTGACTGCATGGCACACATGGAAGCATGGGTTATTTTGACCAAGAAATTGTGTTTCTTTAATCAGAAATGAAGTATTTTACTCTTTGGCCACAGGGTTTTTTATTTTAAATTGGATGTCAAATTGATTTAATTTGAATCATTTTGGCATGTGTGAACAAATCTTAGTGTTAATTGTATCTTTGGGGTTTGCCACTGACTGGTGTACCTTCCCTTCTCCTCTTTCTCCACGCTGTGTGTGTGTGTGTGTCACCCTCCTTCAGACGTCCAGGAGTGTGGATCTGGATCTAGTCAGAAATACGGTATCTGGTCAGTTTCACACCTTCACTCAGAGTCCACCCTGCCATTTTCTTCTAAAGCTATTTCAAATTGTAAGAAACAAATTACATATTTAAATAAATTCTCAGTGGCAGTGGTAAAGGGCTGAGATGCGACCAGTGTGAGAGTGGGTGAATGCAGGACAAAGCTTAAAATGCAACTATTCTAAAAGCCTAGGAATCCCCCTCACACAATACACAACAGAGTTCAAAACTGGATGAAAAGCTTTCTCAAGAGGATGTACACGCTGACCCAAACACCATATTTGTATCACATGATTTTAATCTGAATTCAAAAAAGCCAGATCCCTCACCTGATATATTTCAATAGTGTAAGCATACTCTGATATTGGTTTTTTAAAATAAAAACTCAAATACTACTTTTATTATAAGTTAATTTCCCAGATGGCCAACTTTACACAACAGGTTATTAAACTTCAGCTACAGATTATTGCTAATGACCAAATGGTGAATTTAATAAATTTAAATTTCAAAAATCTTTTTTATAATTTAAATAATAAAATAGATTTTACTGATTTTTAAATAAACATTGATTCTTATTCACCCTGCACAAATCCAAAGAGTTCTTCTGCTCAGAAGGTTGGTGTCCTCTAAATTTTGCTATATCCACTAGAGCACCCTTCCCATATCTACAGTATTGTGGAAACTCAGCAGTCCACAAAAAGATGGGTTGCTTACCTGTAACTATGGTTCTTCGAGTGTGCATCTGTAAAATCACACAAATGGGTCTTTGCACCTGTGCAGAAGATCTTCGGCCTTTCCAAAATCTCTGATAGTATAGGACCTCCTCCTCCCACTGTGCATGCTCCTTCTTTCCCGCCTGCAGCCTCAGTTCCCTGTTATCTGCCACTGAAAAAGAGAACACAAAGACGTGACAGATAGAGGTGAAGGTTGGGCAGGAAGTGTGAATTCACAGATGCACAATTCAAGAACCACGGTTACAGGTAAGTAACCTATCTTTCTTCTTTGTGGCCTCTGTGAATACACACAAATGGGTAACTAGCAAGCTGACTTACCGGAGGTGGGCTATCATGACAAAGCAGAAGATAGGCCAGCCCGTTCAAATGCAGAGTCATCCCTTGCTCAAACATCCAGTTTGTAGTGAGAGAAAAACATGGATGGTGTGGACCATGTTACTGCTTTGCAGACATCAGTTATGTCCACTCCCCTCAGGAAAGCTGTGAATGAGGCTATAGATCTTGTTGAGTGACCTCTAGGGACAGCTGGAAGAGGGATTCATAAGTGAGAGTAATGACAATTGAAATCCGCCTAGAAATTGTCTGTGAATACCTGAGGTGAAAGGAGCGACCAGTGGTCAGGTGAGTATCTGACATGCACCATTGAAGGCTGAGGTGTACAGCCAGAGTGAATCGAATGAGCTTCTTTTGAGGGTCCAGATGGGGGCAGAAATGTGCCAGAAGCCAAGCTTGTAGCGGCCGCATTTTGAGCCTGGCATAAAGTAGAACTGAAATGGTGGAGGCCATGAGGCCTAGGACATGTTGTGCTTTCCTGGCAGAGACCAACGTTCCTTGAAGAAAAGACCAAATAGCTTGGATAATTTTTTGTCTCCATTCTTCAGGAAGAAAGGCTCTCCCCACTCTGGAGTCTAGGACTGCCCCTATATAGTGAATGGTCTGGCAGGGGAAGAGGATGGATGTTATCATTGATTTGTAAACTGAGTGAAGTTAAGCATTTGTATCATGTGAGCTATGTCTGTTGTTTTGTAGGTGACACCAGAAACCAGTCTAAGTATGGGAAGATGTTGATTCCTGAAGATGAAGAAACGCTGCAACTGGTGCGAGGCACTTCTCAAAGACCCAAGGGGCTGAGGAGAGTCCAAAGGGGAGTGCCTTGAATTGGTAAGTATGTCCCCCTATTTGGAAACTTAGGTACTTGCGGTGGTCCTTCCTTATGGAAATATGAAAATAAGTGTCTTGTAATTCTATGAGTGCAAACTATGGAAGAATGTGTTGTAAAGTGGACATCCTGAAACATTTTGTGTGTATGTAAAGGTTTAGGCCTCTGAGATCTAAGATTGGTCGTAATCCTCTATTCTTTTGGGGGATAGTAAACTAGTGGGAGTAGAATTCAAAGGTGTCATCCTTCAGAACAGTTTCTATGCTGTTCTTGTGCAGCAGAATGTTGACTTTTGAAGGAGGTGTAATGATTACTTGTCCCAAAGGAGGGATATGTTCAAACTCTGAAGCATAGCCAGAAGCTATGATTGTGAAGACCCATGTGTCAGATGTTATCTGTTGCCACAGCAGGAGAAAGGGTTGTAGTCGTATGTTGCTGAGAGGCATGGAAGGTGGATAGTCAGGGATTAGGTTTGGCCTTTTGCTCAAAATGCCATTGGAGTCTGGTGTAGGTAGATTCAGTGGAGATGACATCAGTGTGTATTGAAACGCATCATTGGCATCAGTGAGAGCAGAATGATCAGAAGGAAGTGGCTAATCCTTTGAGGCTGGTGAATCAGTCCACGGTTGAGTGGAATGGTGTCTCTGGTAATCATGAGAGGGGTGTTTTGGTATCGAAGGACGACCAGAAGAATTGTGTATAGTTGACCTGAGTATTGAGAGTGGTGTAGAATCTGTCTACTTTGACATTGAGGGGTCCGCTGTAACCAGCAGTGTCGACTGTGCTGAGCATTCTTGTGCAGTTGAACCGATATGGAATCGTAGCAGTTCGATGTCATCAGGTTCAGCATTAGAAGAACAGGAGATAATTTGGATATATCTTTGATGTCGATGTGGACGATTGGTGTAGGTGGCGGTGGCGACATCGAGTTGGTCTTGATGTCGAGGAGGAGAAGGCGACGGTGAAGACTGGTAAGCATAAAATGTACAATGTCGAGAATCTTGATATCAAGGCCAAGACTGCCTCTCCAGTATTGGGAATGATTCCTGATGTTGAGGCTCGTCCAGGAGTTGAACTCATTTGGATGTATGAACTGGTGTTGGTGTCAGGCAATTGGGAGCAAGGTTTAGGCATCTGCTGCTGAGCCTCGATAGGCTGGCAGGCAAGCTCGTGGTGAGAGCCTGGCGAAAGGCCAGGGCTCGAAAGAGGCGCTTAGACAACAGTCAGTTCCACAATGGAATTGTGTCCTCAGCTACAGTGGCTGGATCTTGGAGACAGCGCCTGGAGCTGCCTTATATCCATCAGTCTCGGAGTAGTGCTGCAAGCCTAAATTACAGGACTGGAAGCAGCTTTAGACCTTGAATCCAGCTTCGACACCGAGGGAGCAAGCTTTTTCTGCTTTTTATCCAACAACGAAGTGGAGGGCTTTGAGGGTTTAGGGCCCCTTAGACTTCTGCTGTTTCAGAGATGGAGACAAGGTCAAAGGGATGGAACAGCTGACCTGCTCTTGAGGCTCCGTCGGTCATGGGATTTTCCCCAAAGATAAGCACACAGTCTTCCAAAGTTCTGCTTAAGTGCCTCTTTAGTGAGTTTTTTTGCACTTCGGGCACTATGAGGGTTGGTGTTCTTCCCCCAAGCAGTACAGTGGACCCTTGTATAACAAACAGCTTGTATAACATAAAATCTGTACAAGATAAAAAATTCTGGAGATAGGGGAAATTTGCTTAACAGAATCACCTATGGGGAGAATCCGTACAACATAAAAATGGGATTACTCTGTTTTCAATGCATTCCTATGGGAATTTGTATAAAGGAAAATTTGCTTAACATAATTTCATTTGGAACAAATTAATTCCTTTATACAAGGTACCACTGTATAAGCAAAGATTGTGGCCATCAGAAATTGACACTTTTTTGGGGGGCAGGCCATGCACCTTTTGAAAAGTCCACCGGAGACCATAAAACTGCGGAGAAGGGGGGGAAGGGGAAAAACAAAACAAAATAAAATAAAACATCCAACTGACAAGAGGGAGGAGGAGGAGGAATTAAGAATTAGAATCAAATAGTAAAAATAAAGTAAGAAGAAATAACAGAATACTTAAGAAAAATGTGCTATCGCTTTTGCAGGAGCCAGAAGGAATGTGACCAATCTCTGCAGCGGCAAAAAGGAACTGAGGCTGCAAGTGAGAAACAAGCAGCATGCACAGTAGTAGTAGTAGTAGGTCCTATACTATCTAAGAGCTTTTGGAAAGGCCAAAGATTTTCTGTGCAGGCGCAAAGATCCATTTGTTTGTATTCACAGATGCCATGAAGAAGCAGCACCTGTTTGAAAATAGTTCAAGTCTAGTTGAGATAGACAGATATCAGTGAAAAATGGATTTCCAGTCTGGAATATGAGAAACATGAATCAAGGTAAACTGGTAACTATAAAGCAAAAATTGAATGTAAAAATATTGCAAATGTGCTTGGGGTCAATGAGCTAAAGTGGACTGGAACAGAATAATTTCAAACAGCTAAAAATATTCTTCTCTAGAAATGAGAAACTCAGAGGAAATAGGAGGATTTGCTCTAATATTGAGGCAAGATGGAGCACAAGCATTTAAGGATCATAATCCAAGATCCAGTTAAATAGTATCAATCAGCCTAACTAACATTCAAGTCTGTGATCCAATTACAAATGCTGAACTAGATGAATCTGAAAGCCTCTATGCAACCATCCAGGAGGAATTTGATCACACACCCAAATGTGATGTTCTTATAATCGTAGCAAATGGAGGAAATAAAGGACAACCAAATGTTGTTGGAAAATCATGTCTAAGGGTCAGAAATGAAGTAGGAGAAGGACTCATAGAGCTCAATGAAGCCTACAATCTGTTTGTTACAAAAATGTGCTTTAAACAACCAGATAGCTGTAAAAGTGGACATCACCAGATGATCAATAAACTTTGCATGTGGAAGCAGGAGATGGAGAGACTGTATTGTCTCAGCCAGAACAAGACCAGGAGCAGATTGTGGTGTTGATCACGAACTGTTAATATCTAATATTAGAGTAAAGTGGAAAAAGAACACCCAAGGAATTGTACTGCCAAATATAATTTAAACAACATTGATGAAGTTAAAATCCACATGAGGAACAGATTTGCACTACTGAACTCAACTGACCATGACAGACCAATAGTGGAGTGAAAACATGTATATTATCGGAGAAGAAAGCAAAAAGACAATTTCTGTAGTAAAACTCATGCTTACAAGGGAAGATGAACTGACTTTACAACCTGGGTTTGGATCCACCTCATACAAGAAGATACGAGACAGCCATGTTCCATGACTTTTGGGGACAATTTTACTGATGGGGCTGTGCACAGCCTGAGCAAATGGGATTTTACCCAAGAAAGCTTGCAATTTGTTTGATTTTTTTAAAGTGGTTCAGTAAAAGTAATAACACCTGCATTTGTGTAATCCTCAATTACACACCCTTTTCTTAATTCTTTGCAAGGGGTTCCCTGGAAGCAAATGTGGATGTCTCAAACTGTTTGCAAATCACTCTGTCCTCTTATCACATGGCCTTTTTTGGGGGGGGGGGTCCACCTTCTGTATTGGCAACAATGAACGTGCAGGGAGATAGTGCTGCCACAGAAAGACCAACTTCATGTAGGTCCAGTATGAATCATAGCAGGATATACATCCTCTTGGCTCAATAAACTTGTTTTGTGCTGGGTTGCCCCACTCTGCCTCACAGTTTGAAAAAAGGCTCAGGAAGCAATAATGTGAATGGCTACTGTATATGGGACAAGGTCTTGGTCCTCCTGAACGCTGAGTACAGTACTAGTTTCTCTTGGCTAGTCTCTGTGGATGGCAGCATAACTTAACTAAAACAATGGCAACTTCTAAAGATGATAGACTGTAGAAGGTTTCATTTCAGTGGTACTTTAATTTCCTATCTCTGATTAACTAGGTGCCTGGTTAGCTTTAAAGGAGAAACCGAAGTGCTGGTATGCTCATTTCCATAACCCTATGTGGCTTCAGTCCAGCATATTTTAGGATTAATATCACTTTTCTAGGCTTTAAACATAACAAATTGCCATAAGCATGTTCACATCAATATACGGAAGAACAGGTTGCCTACCTGGCACGGTTATGTTTTGAACACTCATCTGTAAACATGAACATGTCTTTCATTCATGCAGGGCCATGCCTGGAATATTGTAGAACTAAGTACTGGTAGCTATTGTGGGTCCCACACCTCCATTATACATTATTGCATGAACTGTGATAATTCTGAGTCCACCATCCATATCATTTCAGAGAAGTAAGATGCTGAAAAGAATGAAGCTTGTGCTACATGAGTTCAGAGATGGCCACTCAAAGAACCAAGCCATTCTCCTTCAATGCCTCTGTGATTCACAGGTGATCACCAGAGAAGGCAAGCCACCAAGCAAAAACAAAGGCAGCACTGGATTTCTTTTTTTTTTAATTTTTTTTATAAATTTTATTTCTAATAATTAAGACATCCCCACCCCCGGGACCATCCATTTCTTCCACGAGTTCTTCTTTATTACTCCAATGTCTGTTCTAATATTCTTCTTAAAGTCCTCTTCTCCAGAACTGTCTTGAAATATTCGTCGGCTCTTTCCCCTTCCCTTCTACTAATACAAAGTCTATAAATTTTCCCCAAATGTCATAAAAATGTCTTTTTTCATTTATCCTCGTTTAACTTTTAAACTACAAGACAATTTATCGTTTATGGCTATATCCCAAAGCACGTTATACCAATCTTCCATCTTGAGATCTAGTTTAGATTTCCAGTTTCTTGCTATAATTAATCTGGCGGCTGTCATAAGATTTGCTATTAGTTCTTTTATTGTAACATCATAATCTTTACTAGTGAACAATGATAACAGTGCTGTTTCTGGATTACAATCAATATCTACTTTAATCATGTCACTTAGCTCTAGGAAAACCCCTTTCCAAAACTTTTGAACTATTTCACATTCCCAATTGAGATGCATATATGTACCTATCTTTTTTTCGCATTTCCAGCACATCTTAGAGTATTCAGCATTCATTCTATTCAACCTAATTGGTGTCAAGTACCATCTAGAAACCAATTTAAAATAATTTTCTTTTATCCTAACCGATAATGATCTCAAGATTCTCATATTCCAGATTTTCGCCCAGTCTTCTTTTTTTATCTCTACATTAAGATCTTGTTTCCAGACCTCTCTCAGAGAATCTAACTCCTTCACTTCCAATGAGTCCCCTATTATTTTGTATATTTTACATACTAATCCTTTCTCTATATTATCCTGGTCAGATTCAAGCGATAATAAAAACTGTTCAAACTTTGTACATTCTCTAAGCTGACTGTTTCTTCTGACCCAGTCCTTTGTCCATTTTCCTAACTGGATATAGTTTATCCATATTAAATCACTAGATTGCAGCATATTTTTTATATCCTGGATTGTTCTAATTTTGGCCAACCAGTCTTTTAATCTAGCTATTTTCTTAGCTTTAAATAACCTTAAATAATGCTTCAAGTTTGTAGGAAATTTTTCCAAGTCTGTTACTAAACATAATGGGGAACCCTTCGGTGATCAAATTTTTCTATATGTTCTCCATGTAGTCATTAAACCATTCAGGAGGGGATTCTCAATCTTTACCTTATTTTTAAAATCACTAAACAAAAATTTATTTATTTTCCCCTTTATATCCAATGACTCCTGCTCCCACCATATTACCTTCTCTGGTTTGAATAAAATTTCCCCCAAACAACTAATTTGATTAGCTATATAATAATTTCTTAGATTGGGTATACCCAATCCTCCTCCTTTTTGGGATCTATACCACAAACTTTTATTTATTCTTGATTTTTTCCCACCATTACAGTACCTATTTATCATGTCTTGGAGAGTTTTAAGATCCTTTTCTAAAAACTGAACAGGTAACATTCTAAAGATAAAATTGATTTTGGGCAGTATCTTCATTTTTACCAATGCTATTCTACCAAACCAAGATAAGTTCAATTTAGTATAACTTTGTATTCTATTTTTCATCTCTTCTTTTAATTTTAAAATATTTTTCCTTAGTCTTAGTAAACTCCTATTAGAATTTTAATCCTAAATATTTAATACTTTTTCCGGATTTCAGGCCAAAGTTTTCAATTATCTTAAGATCTTCTCTTCCATAATTAAACAATAAACTTTCTGATTTTTGCCAATTTACACATAATCCAGTTATTTCCCCAAATTCTTCTAGATGAATTTTTACTCTTTGCATACTCTCTATTGGGTCTAAAATTGTCAGTAGGGCATCATCCGCAAATAGGCTAATTTTGTTTAGCCCATCTTTCCCAATACCTTTAATGGATTCGTCATCCCTTATAGCATTTGTCAAGAGTTCTATAACAATACAAAAGAGAACTGGAGAGAGAGGACATCCTTGTCTAGTTCCCAGGCCTAGGGTAATTTGTTCGGTCATTCCATCATTAACTATTATTGAGGAAGTACCTTCTGAGTATAATTGATTTATTACTCCTAAAAAAAGTTTCCCAAATCCCCATTTTTCTAGCAGAATTATTAATGTAGACCATTGAACGCAATCAAAAGCTTTAAAAAGATCTAAAGATAACATGCCTGCTTTAGTAGTACTTTTCCCCATTTCATAAAGAACATTCAAATTTCTTCTTATAATGTTTGCCATTTGTCTTCCCTTGATAAAACCACATTGATCATCTTTAATGTATTTAGCTACAAAATTATTCATTCTTTTAGCCAGAATTGCAGTAAAAATCTTAGCATCCTGATTTAATAGGGATATTGGTCTATATGATCCAATGTCCATTAAGTTTTTATTGGGTTTAGGTATTAAAATGGTTAAGGAGTGGGTCCAGGATCTCGGCACTTGTTCTCCTTCCAATATTTTATTATATAGCTTTTTTAGTTTAGGTACTAATGTTGTTTTAAAAAGTTTATAAAATTCAGGTCCCAGACCATCCACTCCAGGAGTTTTATTATTCTTTAATTTGTCTATTACCTCACCTATCTATCTCTTGATCTGTAATAGGTTTCTCCATTTCCAACATATCTTCCTCTTCCAAAACCCTCTTCAAATTTTTAGCAATATATTTTTCTATATCTTCCTTGGTCTTGTATTTTGCTGTATATAGAGATTGATAAAACTCTTGAATAGCTTTTAATTTGTCTTTCATTTGTATACAGATCTTACCTGAGGAATCTTTTATATTCCCTATCGTGTTTTTGTCCCTTCTTTTCTGAGCTAATCTGGCTAAAAGTTTTGAATTTTTATTACTATATTCAAAAAAAATTATTTTTAAATAGAGTAAATTTCTTTGTACTTGTAATTCTAAATCGTCTAATTCTTTTTTTTTGCTTCAATCTGCCTCAATATCTTCTTATCATTGTTAGAAAAAAATGGGATTCTAAATCAGCTATTAAATTTTCTAGATTTCTTTTGTTAAACTCTTCCTTTTTTAATTCTAGAGTTTTCTCTTATGATAAAGCCTCTGGCTACAGCTTTTAAAGTGTCCCATATAATTCCCATTTTACCTCCAGCCTTTTCATTAATGTCCCAAGTTTCCAACCAGTCTTTTTAAACTCTTTCCAGCACTTCTGGATAATGAAAATTTTTTGGATTCATTCTCCATCTTCTAGCTTCTCTATAATTTTTGTTTATTACTATGTCAATTGACATTATAGCGTGATCAGATGTTTTTATAATCTCAATCTCAGTATTATTTACTTTAGGTATTAGACTTTGTGAAACAAACACAAAATCTATCCTAGAATAACTCTTGTGAACTGGTGAGTAGAAAGTATATTTTCTTTCGTCTCCTTTATGTTCTCTCCAAACATCCTTCAATCCTGTAATATTTATAAACTTTGTTAATGTTGTGTTTCTAACCCTCCAGTGTTCCTTCTTATAAGCTGATTTGTCTTTACTTTTGTCTAACACCATATTGAAATCTCCAGCCATTATTAAACACCCCTTTTTAACAATTTCAATCTGATCCCAAAGGACATTATAAAAGCAGCTTTGATTAGCATTTGGTGGAAATACATTTACCAGAGTTTATTTCTCTTTACCCATTACAACTTGCAATATTATATATCTGCTTTCTGAATCTTTCACCACATTTTCAACAATATATTCACAATTCTTTGAAATTAAGATGGCTACCCCTCTTGCTTTAGATGTGCCAAAACGTTTTTCATAAATATCAATATTTGGAATTTTTAGTTCATTAACACCATCTTTTATTTGATGGGTTTCTTGCAAGAAAGCAATATCGATTTTATGTCTTTTAATCATCGCTTCAATTCTCTTCCTCTTCAAAATTGATCCCAGACCCTTCACATTCAATGTTGCTAATTTTATAAACTTTCCCATAACTTGACTTTTTTTCTTTTAATATTCTGGAGTGGTCCCATTGTGAAAAAAACAAAAAACAAAACAAAAAACACCTTAACACCTACAGTTAATAAAAAAACAACTAGAATAATCCAAACCCTCCACCCTAAAGATGTATTCTTTTTTCCCACCCCACTAGCTATTATACACTTTTGCATGTGCCCTCAAGGGATGGGAGGGAGGAAATCCGTCCACGGACAATGACCGGCCAAGATCCCGCAAGCTCTTTAGTCATCTTGATACTGTATATTGATTTTTCCCAGAAAACTATTCTATCCCCCTCCAAACCACCCTCTCTCCCCCTCCCCCCTAGGGGAAGTTTATAGAAGAAAAAAGAAAAAAGGGGGGAAGGGGGAAAATAAAGGGAGAAAGAGAGAAGAGAAAAAAAGAAAAAAGAGAGAAGGGGAAGGGGAGAAAAAAGGGAAAGAAAAGGGGAAACAAAGGAGGAAAGGGAGAGGGAGGGGTAGTGAGAGAGATGAGCTGGTGAGCTTCAGGTGTTGTTCATCATTCTGATGTTGCCGCAGATGCCCCAGGATGCCCCAGAGAGGTCGAGTCATCTTGAATATTCCATGCTTTCAGAAGGTGCTGGCCTTCCTCCAGGGAGTAAATTGTGTACTGAATAGAACCTTTCCAGACTTTCAAAAAAGGGGGATGACCCCAAGAGTAGTGAAAATTGTGTTTCTGTAGTATTGTTGTTATTGGTTTCATCGATTCTTTGGAAAGGTCTTGATAAATTTGCATGAATTTATCTCCCCTCTTCAGGAACTCAGGATTTGTCCTTATAGAAGACACAAGACATTCTTTGTTTACATAAGAGGCAAATCTAACTATTATTGGTCTTGGACTTCCTTCTCTTGAGTTGCCCAGATAGTGAATCCTCTCTATATCTGCTTCTACAAGTTGTCAAGATAAAAATGAGTTAAGCCATGTCATCACTTCCTGTTTTAATTTTCCCCTCTTTTGAACTACAAAATTAACCAGTTTTACATTCTGTCTTCGAGAGTAGTCTTCCATATAAGTTATTTTCTTTTTGGCTGTCAGTAATTCTTGTTTTTGAGAGTTGATTTCACCTTCATTTTTTGTTACACGTGTATCCAGTCTCTTAATCTCCCCTGCCATATTTTCCAATTTCTGGCTGTTACTATCCCCCGTGGCTTCTGCCTGTTTTATCTCACGGGATAAATCTTGCTTTGTTTCATCAACTTTCCGTGAGACTTCATCAATCTTTCACATCACATATTTCAAACCCAGGCTCATTAGACCCGGCAGTTCTTTTTTAATTTGTCGCATTTCCTTCATTAAATCTAGATCTGTGGGGGGAGTAGTTTCTGCCTCCTTCCCACCAGTAGCCATATCTGTCTCGGCTTCCCCCACGACTGCAGGTTCAGTACGTTGCAAAGCGTGGCGTCGGAAGGTTTTCTGACCCAGGCCTTTAGAAAACAAGACTTTTTCTTTTTGGCAGGCATATAAACAAGCAAAAAGCACACATGAGAAATCTCGCACTGGAGCTTGCAAAATTCAGTCTCTCTCTCCGTGCAAGCTATTCAGACAGCCGAAACCAAAAGTAGCTAGGTCTTAATAAATCAGGCTTATCTAACTCTCGAAGGAATATATATTGCTTTTCTTGTCGCCCCCAAAGGGTTTAATGAGGGTTTAATGATACATTACTCACGGCTCCGAGGGCTTTAGACAGTAAATTTTAAAGACTTTCTCATCTCGTTACGAACTCCGAAATCAAGCAACCAACATGTTTCGTGGGCGGGGACTTCCTCCGCACTGGATTTCTAAGAGAGATCTGCCCCACCCCTTGTATCCAACCTGCAATGGGTAGCATTGAAGAATGCATCCAAGTAGCAGCAGGTTGTAGACGAGTGGAGGCACGCTGGCAACATCTGATGCACCATGAAAGACGATTATGGATGATGTCCTTATTGTAGTGTGGCTCTTGAGACCCAAAGGCACAGGTACGCCAACTAATTCATATGCTAGTGAAATGGTGGCCACCATATATTTACGCATCACTGCAATGAAACTAAATGCTCCACATAACAGAACAAAGACTCTTTGAGACCACCGAAGTGGCAATGTGAATTCTACATAAAAAGGCAACACTCTTCTCATATATAGCATATGCAGGATCAGCTCCTAAAGTCTGTAAATATATGCCAGCTTTCTCCAGATAGGGGAGCCAAGGCAGTTCACAGTAGATAAGACAACAGATTTTAAAACAGTGTATGAATACTGCATTTGAAAAACAATTAAGCACATTATTAAGATTTTGAAAAAAGTAGTTTAAAAACAATTCAAAATATTTTCAAATCTCCAAGTTCAAATCCAGCATTCATTAGTTAATTTAGTACTTAGAAGCCTTCCTAAAAAGTATGCCAATGGCAGGACATATAGGGAGAGGGCTTCTTGGATAATGTATTCTAAACCTTGGGAGCAGCCACTGAGAAGGCCCTCCCTTGTATGCCCAGCAAATGAGCTTGGGAAGGTTAAAAAGATTGGAGAAGAATTGAGAAGAAGGTTGGAAAATCTGTGTCTTGTTTTAAGAATATCCAAGATACCACTTTAGAAAGAAAGGTGGCAACAGGTCTACCTTGTCTTTATGAAAGGGCACATACAGAAAATTCGGCTGGAGGGTGTACAGCTCGCTAGGATGCCAGCTACAGGGGGGTACAAGTTATTCACTGCTTTGAGAAACTTCTTAACCAAAGGATGTGCAAACAAAGATCCCCCAGATCTGTGGTTTGTTTGATGCACTGAAACAACTTGCCAGAAACACCTTGTCAGAGAAAAGCAGCAGAGAAATCAAAAAACATATAGCAGCAGAGCAAGGAACTGATACTTCATGGGTACATTCTGCAAAAACTTTTAAAATTAGTGATGGTATTTCTTCCAAGAAAGCTCTCCAATCTGCTAGCAGCTGAAAAAGTTTCCAGCTCTGTGTGCTTCTTCTTTCTGTCGGCTCTTAATAAGAAATCTGGTTATATCAAGAGCCTCAGTGATCTGTTGTGGGACAGCTTGAGCAGCCTGATAAATCAAGGCTGTTCTGTCACTAAAGCATGATCAGGATCACTCTGGCACTGCCATTAACTTTCATCCCACCTTATGGCCAGAGGAAAGGTTGGAGGAACGTAGTGGAGCTTCTCTCAGCAATTATGATGAAAGGTGGCCCTTAGAGGTGGAAGCGATGTTCACATGATTGAAGGAAGTACCCATGCACTACTTGTGATATTACACGAGTCAGAAATAGCTCTGTGGCTTTGGTACATAAGGCTTCCTCTTGTCACCAACAGAGAAGGTGAGAAATGCTTGCTCAAGAAATGCTTGCTCAGCTTTTGGGAGCAGAGGACTCAAAGCTATTACTCAGAATCAGAGGAGGACCTCATAGAAGAGATTCAAAATAGTGATTGCTTTATCTTGCTGGGCAGTTTTGCAATGGGGATGATTATGATGAAGTCTTGGAGGACTATGAAGGTGGCCAGTAATTTGCATACAATGATAAGAAAGTGTGCCAGGAATACTCATTTTGCTTCACATTGTCCATTGAACCACAAGTCCCCTACTCTCACTCTGGTATCACTGACACTCTGGCATATGTAAGCCAATTAGATGACTAGCAATTACTTGAGTAGCAGAACAAGGTACTTACCAAGCTATATTAATAATTTGCTATCTGGCATTGATTGAATTTTTGTTTCGAACACATTATAACATTGCACTATTTGGTCCACCTAGAACAGGCATGTCCAAACTTTGACCCTCCAGATGTTTTGGACCACAACTCCTACAGTCCTTTGCCACTGAAAACACAGGCTTGGAATTCTGGGAGTTGTGGTCCAAAACATCAAGAGTGCCAAAGTTTGAACATGCCTGACCTAGGATCTAAGATCTCCAGAGAGATGTAGTGGCGTAACTACCTGATCATGAGAGGGATCAGAAAAGAAAGCTGTAGTGATGGAGGCAGAGATGGTGAGAATATATTGGGGTTGCTTGGTGAAACCCCATTAAGTAGAGAAAGTTGGTCTGACTCTAGATAAACCCCACAGAAACAAAAGGGGAAAAAACACACTGTGAATGCCTATCTAAGGGGCATCAACAAGACATCAATTTTTTATCCAGTGGCAAGTTGCTGCAGCAACTCAACACTATTTGACTTATGCCAGCAGGCATAAGTAATATGATTCTGGCCAGTTATTTCCTGGTTGGAATATATAAGATGTGAAAGAGGAGCGAGTCTGTGACACTGAACGCCTGGGGTCACATACCAGAGAGGCATAAATGGCCACAGCTGGCTGGCACACGCCTGCTGCATATCTTGATATGTACTCTTCACATGATATTCCCCCTGGAAACAATCTGATTGGCTCATGGCCTGGTACATTTTCATTTAAAAGGGGGAAAAACATGTTAAGCAAAGGATTATCCAATGTGACAACAGTTCTATAATCTTTCGAGAAAATGCTTAAGGTTTTCAGAGCAATGGAAGATAAACTATATAAGTAACTTTTAAAATGTGGATTTGGCTTAAAAGTTATTTGCTGTACCTGGAAGCCAAATGTACCACTAAAAAGTCAGAATCAGTTCCATCGCAACTCTGCCTGCTGTTGTGAAAAGTTGAAAGATAAGACAGCAGATGCAGTTGCACACATTTTGCATTTACCATTTAGATTACAAATCCAATGGATAGAAAGTTGAATACTTAAGTCATTTATACTATCCCAGCAAAACCTGAGCCAACATGTGACAAATCCTTTTTAAAAGAAGTGTCTGTGAGGAGTAAGGTGTTACGATGCTACCCTGAACATGACCTCCATTAATTTTAACGGTATTAATCTGCTTACAAATGACAGACCTCTTCTGTATGAAACAAATGACAGGTTCTTTGGAAGTTTGCATACTTTTGAAACCTGTTTATCTCTAGTGAATCTCTTCGAGGTTTCTTCCCCTTGCAAAGCAGATGTCTCCATTTTATGTTAATCAATATTTTACTGCACTCTATACACTGAAGTGAACTTTCTGGAAAGCCCTTTTGTTCTCAGATTTAAAAAAAATTAATTTAAAATGATCTTTTATAGATAACTTTGGGGAAACAGTTAAACCTTTTAAAATTATCTTTGCACTTTTGATTGGGTTAATTGATCTTCTGTATTACATGCAGAATACCCCCTTTTTCTCACCAATCTGTCCATACTTGCTGATGCCAGTCTTGAGGGACAAACGATGGGCATTGATGGGGGAGGGGGTTCATTAGAGTATTCAGGTATGGAATGCCTTTCTCAAGCAGTCGTCCTTAATGTCAGTGTTATTTTTAGGGGTAGATAAGGCAACCGTCTTCTTATTCATCCATTCCTTTTGTATGTATCTGAGCATTCATCTGCTGTTATCTGTATGTATTTTTAAATTTAGAGCTGCAGTTCTAATTCTTATATTATTGTGAGAAAACCCAGAATATAATTTTATTAAATGATGGCACATAACATACTGATAATGTACTGAGACATTCTCTACAGCATCTAAAACAGACAAATTACAACTAAATTGGCTATTTCTATCTTGACTTGTTCTTTATTTCTCAATAGAAAATCTTTTTAAAATCTCTATTTTAAACTGCCCCAAAATATTATAAAATAAATCCCTTCATTTTTAATAGATAAAGGATATGTTTGGCTCTTTATTTATTTATGTATTTATTTGTTAAACTTATACCCCGCCCATCTTCCCAGAAGGGAACTCTGGACGGCTTACAATAAAAACAGGTAAAACAAGAAGGCACAAAACAAAAGAGAAGAGGACAAGATGGCGGGCATAACTCAGCAGAATAATGCGGGCAAAGAGAAAAAAAACTAAATAGAAAGGTCGCCAAACGCCTCCCTGAAGAGATGAGTCTTCAGGGCCTTTTTGAAGGCGGGCAGGGACTCTGCTAGGCGCAGCTCACTGGGTAGATGGCTCCATAGCATGGGGCCCACCACAGAGAAGGTGCGATCACGCGTATGTGATTTCCGCGCCTCTCTGGGTGTGGCCACCCTCAGTGAGTGCGCCTGCGCCAATCTCGTGGGTCTGGTCCCAGTTGATCTCTGAGAGATACGCTCCACCAGATACTCTAGTCCCAGGACGTGGAGGGCTTTGAAAGTCAAAACCAGGACCTTGAACCTAATCCGGAGGACAACGGGGAGCCAGTGCAAGTGAGCCAGAACTGGGGTGATGTGCTCGAATCTACGAGCACCCACCACCAGCCTGGCCGCCACATTCTGCACCCGCTGTAACCTCCGGACCAGGGTCAAGGGCAACCCCACGTAGAGAGCATTGCAGTAGTCGATCCTAGAGATCACTAGGGCCTGCACGACTGTCCTCAGGGAGGACTCATCGAGCTACTGGCAGATCTGAAATTTTACAGAATGAATTAGTAACTGTTATATATTTTGACCAGATTACTTTATACTAGAGATGGGCACGACTAGGGAAAATGACGTTTTCGAGTTGTCGTGTGTCGGAGGCAGCCCGTGTCGGCTCGTTTCCGTTTTTCGCGAAACTTCGCAAAAATTAGTCGGTTCGTTTTTTCGTTTTTTCGTTGTCGTTATACTTTTTTTTGGGGGGGTAGCGGGCTCCTGGAGGCACCTCTGTGGGGTGGGTGCCTCCTCTGGCCCGCTATAAAGGGAAAGTGGGCTCCTGGAGGCACCCGTGGGTGCCTCCTATCCTCACCCACTAGGAAGGGGCAGCAGCAGGCTCCAAGAGACCCCTCAACATGGGGGTCTCCCCTCCTCACCTGCTGCTGCAAAATGGCATGCATAACCATATATGGATATGCATACCAGTTGCAGACAGTGAGACCACCTGGTCCATTGGTACGACCCTCCGAGGAGTGGGTCGCACCTGCCATGTCCCACAAAGAAGGGAATCGTACTTGCGTGTAGTGCAATGCAAGTAGATCTGGCTATGGGTTAAGGTGGATTAGGGTTAGGGCTAGGGTTAGGCTAATGACGGGTAAGGTTATGGTGGGCTAGTGGGTTGCACCTCTGGGTGCCTCTCTGACCCACTAAGAAGACAGTCTGTGACGTATGGGTAGGAGTCAAGGATTAGGGTTAGGGGGTTAGGGGGCTAGGGCAGGTTTTAGGGGGCTTTTTGGCACATCCCAGAAGTCTCCATGGCCAAGTGGCCATGCGATTGGTGGGATGGCTCCAAAAATTTGCATGGTCGTCCCCTCCCACATGGCTGGCC
>JAHTLZ010000010.1:9127344-9164667 GCA_023846285.1 Phrynocephalus versicolor | reverse complement strand
AGCGCACATTGCCCCTCCCTTTCCAACCATGGTCCTTCCCTCCTTTCGCTTGGGCCACCAAAGTTACCATACTTTGTAGCATGTTTACTTGCAGTTCCTGTTCCCCCGAAAATAAGACCTACCCCAAAAAGTAAGCCCTAGTGTATCTTCTTGAGGAAATAATAAATATAAGACAGTGTCTTATTTTCAGGAAAACACTGTAGTAATGCTGTAACTTGGTTTACGAGCATAATTTGCTCTGGAAACATGCTTGTAAACCAAAGCACTTGTATGTCAAAGCAAATTTCCCCATAAGAAACAAGACATAATGGAAAATCAGATTTGTTCTGGGGTCCCATAGACCACATACTGTACATACAAAATTCCAAAACTCACAAAAGAAGTTAGCTAAAAGTCCATACCCACACTGTGGTTTAGGTACCTGGCTGCGGAATCTGCTCTGCTTGGGACTAAAAACTGGATTTTACCCTATGTTTTTAATGTGGCAATAATAAAATGCAATTTGTAGTCATATACACACTTGACTTGCTGCTCCATGACTAAAAGTAGTTTCAAAAATAAGAAAGGAGGTTGAAAACAAATAAAATATAATATACTTATAAATATAAATAAAACCATCACCTTTGAAAACCTTTGTGGCTGGTGCAAGGGAAGCCTGCCTTTTTCTTTCTTCCTTCTGCTTTTGGGGCTTGCCTGAGACAGAACATTCCAGACAATCACCCATAATCAAGCAAGGAGAGAGAGAGAGACAGAGCGAGAGCGAGAGAGAGAGCACGGGCTCATTTTTGATCATGTGCTCCAGTGCTTATATTGCAAGACATTGCTCATTGATCAAGGCAAATTTTATCAGAAATGTTTGCTCGTCGACCAAGGTACTCGTAAACCAAGGTATTACTGTACGGAAGAGGAGCAGCCCAGTGTGCAGGACGTGTAATAATGGACTTAAATTACAGGAAGTCAGATTAGGGCTGAATGTCAGGAGAAATACCCTAACTGTTAGAGCAGTAGAACAATTAAACCAATTACCTTGTGGGGTGGCAAGCACTCTAGTGCTAGAGGCACTTAGTAACAAATTAGACAAACATCTCTCAGATCTGCTTTGATCTGGATTCCTGCATGGATCAGGCAGTTGAACTTAACAGCTTTTTAGGCACCTTCCAACTCAGTTATTCCATGATTCTATGATCAAACATGATGCCTGCTATGATACATCTGCCACAAGAAGTAGTGTTTTTGTTTTTGTTTTGAAGCTATTATTTTTTACTTTTACAGATGTTTAACTTACTAATTTAGGTTAAGAAGTTTATCTTAATCCTACAAACATTTTTTAAACTTTTACTTTGGCCAAAAGCCAAAGTCCAACTGAAGAAGTGTCTTGACTTGGGAGTTCTTTGCCTACAGTAGGATAGCCCAAGTAGTGCTTGGAAGCAAAAAATTAATTTTACTTGTTTATATTAAAATCATACCTCTGTATTAAAGAACAAACCAACAGATACATCTGAGAAATGTTTTAAACTTTTAAACATTAAAAGCTTTCCTCTAAATAGAAAAGCAAATGAGTTTAATATTCATATTTCAGACCAAATGTGTTATTTCCATGTTCTTGTAAGGGCATGAAGCAGAGCCAAGGACAACCTATGTAGGACCAATGCAAAGTGGTCATAGCCAGATCTACCAATTTGGTCATTTTCCCAAAGCAGGCCTCATTTAAATTTTATATACCATATCTTTATTTAGGGCATGCACAAGGAAATGCCTCAGTGAATTTTTTTCTGCGTGTAATGCACAGCCCAGCCTGAAGCGGCAATAACCATTCACCTGCTTGTGACCTTTCATAAAAAAATCCACCGTGCAACTGCCTTGTGATGATTTTACTATAACATTTAGTGAAAAATTTGATCTGAAAGCTACATTTATTCAAATGGACTTACTCTAACCTGTAGGAATAGCAAAGCAATGGGACTTAATATAATTGAGCAAATTAAACATTTTGGGCAAAACACAAAGACATGAGTCATTTGACTCTTTAATAAATGCTGGAAAACAAACAATTTTCTAAAAAATATGGTGGTAATCATTATATGTATTCTCGAAGGCTTTCACTGCCAGGATCTGATAGTTGTTGTGAGTTTTTTGGGCTGTTTGGCCATGTTCTGGAAACTTTTATTTCTCACGTTTCGTCAGACACTGTGGCAGGCATCTTCAGAGGCAAGTTGCTCAGGGAACTAGGAGTTCTCTCTGTGCTCTGGGTTAGAGCACAGAGAACACCTAGTTCCCTAAGGTCCTTGGCCTCTGAAGATGCCACTCACAGAGTCTGATGAAACATCAGTAATTATTATACTGAAATCAAGCAAAAACCCATCAGACTTCAAAAGCTCCAAGGAAATCTCCCAACTATGACACTTATATAAATTGTTTGACTAAATGATACAAAACCATCTACCCACTAAAACTGAGCCTCTTCTAATTCCAAAACAAAATAGACTTTAGACTTAGCAATATGTGTACGGTTCAAATCTTAAATCTTACCCGGCATTTAGAAGATGGCTTAAAATACATGAATTAACTGGAGCAGCATTTATCAACCTTACAGTGGTGTATGATACTGACCATCATCAATTGCCCCTCAAAAAGCTCTACCTCTTTACTAATGATCATGGATTAACACAGGGGTGTCCAAACTTTTTGCAAGGAGGGCCGGATTTGGTGAGGTGAAAATGTGTGTGGGGTGACCATTCAGCCTGAAGGGGGAGAAAGGGTGTGGTCCGTGCACATCCAAAACAGCTGCAGATGCTCCGGTTTCAAGATGCTCAAGAGCCCGGTGGCTGTTGCACAGCCCAGGAATCAGCCCACACGCACCCAAGATGTGCCACTGCTCATACATGCTGCCCTCCCTCGCAAGGAGGTGGGGAAGATGCTGCAGCAACACATCCAGGAGCGGGTAGGCAGGGCGGGTGGCTGAGGTAATGGACGGAGGCAGGGAGGGCAGGCAAACCATAAAACAGCAAGCTGGTGTATCTAGCCAGCACAGGGAAGGGCCAGCCAGCCAGGATGAGTGACAGGTTGAGCCAGGAAGGAGAAGAGGCTGAGGGCCACTCAGAATTTTAAATTGGGCCGCATTTGGCTCCCGGGCCAGACTTTGGACATGCCTGGATTAACAGAAATGGTCACCATTTTACTTCAAACCCCAATTTTTCTTTGTTGAATCTCAAGGAAGGCACAATTGCCAGAGAAATCAAAGAAACCATCTCCAACAGCGTGGCATCTTGGAACCACTGACTTTCCCATGCTCCACATATCACGGATTTTCAATTATCGCGGGTCAGGTCGGGTCCCTAACCCCCACAATAGGCGGCGGGGGGTATCACTGAATTATAAAAGCAACCAGATGAAACTTCACCCTTTACAAGTCTGTGTCTTCCACTTAAAAAATAGAGTATAAATTAATACTAAGTACTAAACAGAGAAGAAGTTCCAAATACTGCCCTACCCCAAAGTATTGGGCATGACTCTGGATCAAACCTGACCTACAAAAAATATTGTTTAAACTTAGGAAATAAATGGCTAAATGGTCATACTGGGGAACACACCCACAAACAATAACAACAGCCTTTTCCCTGTGCTATTCCACAGCAGAACATGTTGTGGCATATACTGTAGTATGAATCAGCACATGCCAAACAAGTGGATGTAGCGATCAGTGAATTGTGTAGAATTATTACAGGCTGATCAAATCCTACATCCCTTTGAAAAAAAAATCTATTATGTGGTTAGTATTGCCCTTCCAGAAATACCTCTCAGGGAGCAAATAATGAACAAAACGAGGCAATATGGGAGCAAACCGATCAACTTCATGGACACCAAACTCCTAGATTATGGCTAAAATTGAGGGGGTGGGATTTGCACATATCTAAAGCTCTAAATGCTGAACCAGAAAAACCTAGGGTGCTTAGAACAAGAAGAATACAGCTTACTGCATGGATGAATGCTGGAGCGTGTTTTCTCCCAGGGGAAGATTCTAGCTGGACCGTCTTAAAGTCAATTAATAGACTTTGAAGCAAAGTTGAAATCAAAGAATAATCAAATCAAATTTGGACACAGGACAGATTTTCTCTGACTGGAAAAATTCAATCAATTCGGCATTTATGTGCGTGTAATCTATGCCCTACCATGTTTACAAAATAAGATCCTGCAAATGACTGAGGCAACACTACTGAAGTAGCACGTTTCTGGTCAAAAATAGTCTAATTATCTTAACATATTTTGTTTCTAACTTTACTTTTGTTTCATATATGTCCATAATTCAAAGTTATCCAACACACTTCTGTGGATATAAATAAAGGCCTGCAACGTACTAAGTACATTTGAATCAATGGAAGGCGTGGAGGAGTTGACTCATCAAATTTTCACTGATTCACTAAGCCTGCTCTAGTACAATTTATTATACTGAGCAACCAAGACTTTGGCTGCTATCTTCCTAGGACCATTCCTAATAACACAATAAATTATTTGTTCCTTCAATTATTCCTTTTCCAGACATAGTGCTCATATAAAACTATGCAGCACATATAAGATGGGCTTAGAAGGGATTTGCCAACTTTGTGTCCTATGGCATTGTTTCATGAAAGCAGTAACAAGTCTGAAGAAAACTTCCTTATGTGCGAGGAGCTACATATAAAGAAAAACCTTGGAAAATGACAGTTTTTGCCCAACAGCAGAGATTGCGTATGAATAGGAATGCCTCATCTTCAGACACATCATTACTGGAGGTGAAGAATTAAGACTTCATCTTGAAAGTGCACACCTTCAAAAGCATGGCAGCTGTTTCAACCACCCTGATCAGCCAGATACAAGATGGGTGGTATCAGCTGAGCCATTAGGCCTGAACAAGTTCTGCCACAAATGACAAAGCAGAATTATTCACCCCATTTGCTCCCTGACTGGAGAAAAGCATGTAGCATGAGATGTACTGAGAATCTGTCCTACAGAAGACAACAACCTTAAGGAAAATCTCAAGCCAATTTTTCTATACCTATTAAAACATACAGCTTTTATGTTTCTGGAGGGCTTATTTCTAATTAAACATGTTTCATTATGTTATTTGGCATTTATAGCCTTTGTGTTACAGAGACTGAAACATACCCTATCTGGAAACCAGAAGTGTTATATGGCTTTCCAAAATGATACCTAGAATCAGGGGAAAGTGAATGAAAAACACATGGTCTAACAAGACATCTGTGAAGATGGGGAGATTCTCCAGAAGTTGAGTCATGGCAACTGGACTTCTTTTCTTGTGAGATCAAAATGTTTCACTACTCATCCAAGTAGATTCATCAATGATGAAGTAAATGACTTGGATGAGTAGTGAAACATTTAAATCTCACAAGAAAAGAAGTCCAGTTGCCATGGCTCAACTTCCAGATGGCCTAACAAGCATTCAGAAAATTTCAGAAAGGACGATCAACACAGGGAAAACTGGTACTGAACTCTGAGTAGCATGTAGAGTATAAGAATTCTCAACATCAAATGCTACTTACACTACAGGGGCCATTCACTCTTTTGTGCTTAAGGGAAAGAAATTTCCATTATGGCATGTATAGATGCATTACTGTTTTGATAAAATTTAGCAATGACCAAGTCACTGCCTAAATAGATAGGTTACAAACAAGTGGTTGCAGAATATAAAGCCATTACCTTCTTGACCAATGATAACACCCCGAAAAACTGGTTCCTGAAGATTTCAGATCTGGTTTTCAAATTATGGCCCATTAAGATAAGTCCCATTATGGGACTGTCTATGAAAAGTGTTCAGAGTGTTGGACAAGTGAAAGACATCATTTGCTTTGTTTCTTTGAATGGCTTCATTGGCTACTAGGCTATTTTCAGGTACAATTCAAAGTGTGATTTCTGACCCAGAAATCTTATATGACTGGGGTGGTGGTGGTGGTGGTGGTGATGGTGAGAATCAAGCTGCTTAAAAGGCCACATTTTTTCTATACAAGCCTTTCGAGTTTTCAAGATTTATTTATTTATTTATTTATTTATTTATTTATTTGTTTGTTTGACTTTTATACTGCCCATCCAGCCCTAGGGCTACTCTGGGCGGTTTACAACATTGCATCACATAACGATAGATAACATAACATAGATCTTCAGAGGAAACCTTTATTTCAATCAATCAACAGAAGCATATTTGATGAGGACATAAAAGAAGGCCTTACCAGTCATCACTTCCAGTCACCACAAACAGTTGTGATATCACCTGTAAGAGGTGCATTTGGTGCACTAGCTGTGTTAATCTATCCCCCACTACCGCGATTACCTTCCTAGATCCAGGAGCACACTCAATCCAAAAAAGTGAATGCAACATCATGAAATGGTTCAATCTCAATTTAGTTGTCCACAGTTTCACTGATCAGGATACTGTGTTTTGTTACGGTTAAGCTGAAATATATTTACCTTCACATCCTGTCACAAACATCACACATTCACTTAGACCTAGAATATCTTCTTTAGACTTAGCCTTATAAAAGAACAATAAAAAACACAATGTCTGAACATAAAATGCTGCCTTGTAGAAAATATCCAGCAATAATGAGCTCCACCATATTCACAAGTACACCTTCAGGCTCTGGTAGCAGATCACTCACTATTCCGTATGAATCCCTCATCATCTATGAATGAGGCATAAACTGATCTTTTAAAAATCCTGATTTTGCAATATCTGTACAAAGACTGAACATATGTATAGATGTATGTATAGAACAAAGATCAAAAACACTGCTGCATATCATATTCAGGTACACAATGCTAAAGTAGACCTATGCTTTTGTAAAAAAAAAAAAACTATTTTTTTAAAGCGAAGTCCCTTGATCTCTTCATGATCATACATAATTATAGATTTAATGAAGGAAGGGGTTTTGAGCAAAAAACAGCAACTCTCTGCATTAAAAGTTATCCAAAAATAGAATTCAACCAAACAAGTGATGGCACAAATATAAATGAAATAATATTGATTAATGCAAGATGCTATTTTCTGTGGTAAGATACCAAGGAAATAATGCTTATTGAAATGAAAAGAATGTTACAAGACCTATTTTAAGATACTTTTTGAAAGGAATGTTATATCCACCAAGAGCCGCACAATAGTCAGGTAATGCTGGTAGTAATTAATTGGCAGCTTTTTCTCCCTGTCATCTTCTCTGAAGCTCAGATGATGAAACCGCTTGTTCCTTTTATTGAACCAGCTTGGCCTAGACTAGCTTGTCCCGCAGTGACATGTATATTGAATACAAATCAGACAGCATAGCTTTAAATCTGTGTTGCAGCTCTCATTTCCAATGCGAAAACTGTACTATAATCATAAGCTTCTAGTGGATGAAAGAAAATCAGCACTCCGAATATTAGCTAATGCCACATTTGCAAGTCCTGAAGAGATCTGTGCTGTTTTTTTTAAAATAAAAAAGATCATTTCTTGTGAACCTATATATATATGTATATATATATGAATTGCTTTGTACTGCTCAACTGATAGAAGCAATGCCTGTGCCGGGATTAAACCCTTTTCATCATAAAGCCTCATCTGGTTCGGAGTCCAAGTCCATCAAACCTTTTCCCTTTAAAGTCCCGCCTTTGATTCGACATCAATTTATTCAAACCGCAGCTGGGTGGCTGAAAAACGAAAGGACAGCATCATTTAAACCAACCATGTTCCCAACTTGAAAGAAGGGCTATAATTAAAAAAATGGGCATAAAAGAATGGAAATGGGATAATATTTTTTAATGGTAGTTCAAAGGCTGACAGATGTCAAAGCCTTTGAAGATGTCAGTACAGTGAGCAAGAAGTTGCCATTAAACAGTTTGCCTGAGAGGTGAAGCTTTTTAATGACTGAAAAAGCCCTGGCAGACACATCCTTCTGTTTTTAATTTGTCAGAGTTTCTGCCGTATTTTCTGAATAATGACATATGATTAAAACTCCATAGCAAACATATTTTATAGTGGGCTAAATGAATACTTTATGTCAGATGCTTGCAGAGGGAGAGAATAATAGGAAGCTTTAACAGAGAGCCCACAATATTTATATTCCATCACATGTTTATGTCAAATTTGATGGGACTGGCCAAAGCCAGAGTTATCACATGCTGCATGCTTTGTACCTTAAATGGTGCTACTAAAGCCATTACAATTTGCACTTGTCCACTGTGGTTCAGTGGACAAGTGACATGCACCCGTTTTGAGATCACGTATATTAAGAAAGCTAAAAAAAAACCAACAGTGTTTTAAAATCTTGGTTCATCAGTTCAAGATATTACATTGTTATACATAGGTTGGACTCAATGGCATTACAGACCCCTTCCAACTGGCTTAGTCTATAATTCTATGACTTGGGGTGGAGAGGAATTGACAAGAATGCTTTCAATGAAACAGCAGGCAGATATGCTGATTTAGAAAGAAGCAATAAGTTGCTTCAGCTAAACGTTCATTATACGCAGAAAAAGCAATTGTATGTACTGGTTCCTTCACTGCAAATATTCATTTATTCAACATCATCATCACTGTTTCAAACATAATTCTCCACATCAGTATACAAAAAGAGGCACATGATCATGTTGCCAAGAAAAAGCAGATTGTACCATCTTTTTTCACCACTTATATTTCTCTGGAAATAGGACCACATTCTGAGTGCTATCTGAAGTTTTCTAATAAGACAGTACACTGTGCTAATTAAAAAATAAATAAATAAAACTAACCTAAAGACTAGAAATTTGTCCCACAAAGATGAAATACACATGAGCAAACAGCACAAAAAGTAGCATCTTGATCTTTCTATAGTCATCAAAGGAAGAATTAACATCTATTTCTGCCAGTGACAGACATATGAATAAGGACGTTTCTCCTTTTGCTCACTCCCCTTTTAGCTCAGTTTCCTAAACCAGTCATGGAGGAAACTGAGACTAACATTTCATTCATCCACATATCCAGGAACCAGTAGTCTGTTTCTCTGTAATGTGAATTCATCTCCTGAGAGAATCATCTGTCTTTTACAGATGAAATTAGAAAACCATGGTACAGCAGGGGGATGGCATGGACGTATATTGTATATTTTTATTTCAGCAACACTCCACTGCGGTATTCTTGCAAACAAGTTATCATAATTGCAGCCAAACAATGCTATTGTTAGGTGGATTTGTAGGTGGTTGAGAGACCATACCAAAAGAGAGGCCTCAAATAGTTCCTTGTCATCCTAGTAATATACTGTAGAGGGTGCCACAGCAATATGCCCTAGACCCAGTGCTATTCACATCCTTAATGGCCGTCACTTCACGGGGCTCTTCGCATCGCAGCGTGATTGCCTTCGCTTTGAATGCGAAGGCGATCACGTGGTCTCCCTTCGCCCCCACCCCTCTTTCTCTGTCCTCACCATGCGAAATTTTAGGTTCGAATCCATTCCTACCTCACGTGCTCCCTTCGCATTCGGAAGCTTACTTGCAACATCCGGTTTCTGCTTTCTTTTATTTTTTAAAAAAAATACCACAGCGTATCGATGCATCAATACCCGGCTGTCGAGGCGCACAAGCCAGCGGTCAAGCCCGGCGCTCAAAGGCCCCTGCGGTTGTCCCGAGGACTTGTGGGCGGCCATCGTCGTGTTTCCCTGAAGCAGAGCAGCTGGGTTGGTTTTTTTTGGGGGGGGCGCGGGGCGGGGAGAGGCTTCTCTCAGCTTCATCGCCCTGTGTGCCCCGCCGCCGCTCTGTGGGTGGGCGCGCGCGGGGGTGTCTTGTAGCGGTGGCACCGACACCCCCTCCCCCTCCCCCTCCCCCCTCCCTCTGCGCAGCCCTTCGCCATCCCTTGCCAGCGGAGGGACTCTGCTCACGTCACCCGGGGACGCTTGCCCCCCCCTGTTGCCCCTGCCCCGTGTTCAGAAGGCAAGATCAAAAGAACGGGTTACCCGAAATACCTATGCATCGGCATTTCGGACAGAAAGTAAGTTAAAAAAAATAAATATATATATTAACTGGCCACACGTGACTTTGGATGCGAAGCGGGATGCGAAGCGAGGAAGATTCCCGGCCTCCGGCAGGGGAATCTCTCGCCCCGCTTGGAGCACGGTTTAGGGGGCGTGGTCGGGGTGGCGCCGAATCCAAAGAGGAGGAGCGTGCGGACTGAAGCAATCCATTCGCACGGAAATCACGGCTCGCTGCGCAGCGAGAGGTTCGTGAAGTAACGGCCATACACAACTTTGATGGATTAGGGTGGATATTCATCAAATCTGCAGATAACACTAAATTGGGAGAGGTAACTATATCCAGAAGACAGAATCAAGATTCAAAATTTCCTCAACAGAGTAGAAAGCTAGATACGGTATATCATTCCAACTTCTACTGAAAATTGAATTCAACACAAATGAGAAGCTCTGTATATAGCAGAAAAATTAGGAGAATAATAGTGGAACAGACTGACTCAGAAGGAGGTGCACAAACCATGTCTAGGATTATTGATATTTCTTACACCAATTTTCACCCTTCATCTGTTCAATCCTCAGACAGACTGAACAGACGGGAACATTGTCTGCCATCTTTGCTTATCAGAAGCCCTTCTGTTTCTCTATATTCTGTTAGGTTTATCTCCCAACGATAACCTAAATATTTTGCTGTCCAGAGAGGATCAAGCAATAACAGAGTCAGTTGAAAAAAAATTATTTTCAGTTATAAATATTTGCAAAATGCTACAATAAGTCTCCATATTTAACAGTACTTGTATACTTATGTAATTTTTTTGCTATTTTAATAAGGCTCTACATTGCATATTTGCTTTTGTGTAGCCATGTAGTCCTTGATTCTTCTGTCAGATAATTGGGTTTATGGCCATGTAATAAAATTTGATTGATATTTATAATACGATCTCTAACACCTCTTTTTTTCAGAATCCAACTTGAATATTGGGCATTTCTTGCTACACATATGGTAAAAATGCTTTTGGGGGGACTATTTTCGGTTAGGACTATTGTGTTCATCTTCCATGCAGTCAAAAATATTCCATGAAGATTAACACAAAAATGCAGTCCTACCGACACTTAACTTTTTGGCATACTTGTTCTTGAGGACTAGAATGTTGACTGAATATTTCTAGTCTGTGGACCATTGTTTTCTATCAATGTTTCTTGGCATATGCTGGTTAAGATTTTGACTGAGTCTGTCTCTGAAACTTGGAACAGTTCTGTTAATATCCCATCTACTCCTGGTGATTAATTACTCCTGAGTGCTTGAAAGTGATTTTAACTTCACTTTCTAAAATTGTAGGTTCTTTATTACAAGATTCTTTATGGCAGTTTGACTGTGAAGATTGTCAGTCATCCAGGTGAGTTTATCTGGAAGTTGAGCCATGGCAATTGGACTTCTTTTTCTTGAGAGATTGAAACATTTCAAAGCTGTTTAGATGAGCAGCAAAATGTTTCCATCTCTCAAGAAAAAAGAAATCCAGTTGCCATAACTCAACTTTCAGACTTTATGACAGTTATTTGTCCTAATTTTCTGTACAATTTTTCAGAATACTCTTTTCACCACTTCTTTATCTTGGTCAGACAGTATATTTCCCTATTGGTCCTTCAGCGTTCCATGACAAGGACTCCCCGAGGACAGTTGTGCATGCATTGGTGATCTCTAAGATTAACTACTGTAACGCACTCTACCTGGGGCTTCCCTTGGGCCTGGTTTAGAGACTGCAGCAAGTGCAGAATGTGGTGCCCAGGTTGGTGGTTGGTGCCTTTATCACCCTGAGTCTGGTTCAGCTGCATTGGCTGCCCATTGTGTTCCAAATCAGGTGCAAGGTATTGGTTTTGCTTTACAAAACCCTCCATGGCTTGGGTCCTGATTATCTGGTGGAGCATATTTCTCTCAGATCAGTAAATACCCTTTCCACAAGAGCTTTCCAGGCACTCGCACTTTGAGTAGCTACTCCTAGAGAAGTCCAGAAACTTTCTACCCAGAATAGGGCTTTCCCAATGGCTTACCCTTTGCTTTGGAACTCGATTACCAGCAAGGTCCACCTGGCACAATCTTTGCCTGCTTTTAGGAAAGCTTTGAAGACCTGGCTTTTCCAAGAGGCCTTTGGGTGATTTTTGCTCTTGTTGTCTTTTGTACTGTTTTGCCTGGATGTCAATATTGTCATCTACAGTATGTTTGTTTTATTGCTTATTTTTGCTATGTATTGTTTTATTGTTTGCTATTTATTTTTATTATGCTCTTTGTTTAACCTACTTCACCTGTGCTCACCACCATGAGTTGTTTTATACAAACGGTCAGTATATAAATTTTAAGTAAAATAAAGTTCCAGTCTAGGTTTAAATTTGCCCTTGATTTCTTGGATCTTATGGAAGAATCTCTTTTTTCCCCTCTTTGGTTGTTCTGTTTCTTTGCACTGATTATTGTAATAGTTCTCTCTGCAAAGCAGACATAAAAATGGTACATTTAGGATTCTAAGCCTATTTGTATCTTCGTATTTTAATAAAGTATAAATAAATATGTGATAGGCGATTACTGCTCTGCAGTATCTCCTGCCCTGCAAGCAATAGCCAGTGAAGCCAAGTTAGAAATTCAACGGTGCAGCAACATAGTGGCATCTTAAATATATATAAATGGATAATTAATATGATATATGCAAGAATGCAAGATAGTCAAGCCAACATGGGAAGCAGACCCCTAAACAGCATTATACAGCAGCAATGGTAGAAAATTTGGGTAATGCCATCATTTAAAACTATTTCAGTTTGGCTGAATGAGAATGCCTGGTGAAAGGTCAGGAAGAAACACTTCCAGAACATGGCCAAACAGCCTGAAAAACTCACAACAACTATCAGATCCCAGCCATGAAAGCCTTTGAGAATACAAGAATATGAGAGGTTGAGTTGGGTTCTAGGATATAGTGTTTATAGTCTGTTCTCAAATTGTATGTTGTGATACCTCCTGAGAAGATAGCCGAGGGAAAGATATTCAATCTGGTGAGCATAAATGCCTGATACTGGCAAGGATTAGCAAGATTTTCATATAAATTAGCTTCTAGCCCTGGAGTGGGCAGCAGACCATAACATCAAGAGGCACGGATCAAGTCAAGACCTTCTTCATAATTAGTTAAAGAAGCTAAGTCAATTTTGAGCTTGATATAGTGATACCAGTTGGAAATGTAGGGATCCCATACTAGTTCGTATAACAGGGAATTCGAGCCAGCACAGAAATGAAGACTCAACCAATACTTAATAGTAACTGTCTAGACCGTAGCTGATGACAAGAGAAGGCCACGTTCATTGAGGACTGTATGAAGATTAATCATATTTGGGACGGCTGCAACCTTCTAGGCTGGCAGCTGCAATCCAAATTGGTATTCCATATAAACCTTCATCTGGAAGACATTGATAGAGGCTGGTACATATTGGTTACCACTATGGAAGTGGGAATTGAGAAACAGCAAGGAAATGGTTCCTAGCAGCTGTCGTAGCTGCCTTCTAATAGGGGGATCAATTCAGTTGATAGTGAAAGAGAAGATCCAAATATCTAAAGATCTCCCTTGTTCAACAGGTTTTCCACCTACTTTCAATGAAGCGAGTTCCAAGTTTTGGAGAATATCAAGATCTTGGTTTCCTCGGTTTTAACAGCCAAGTCATTCTTGGAGCAAAATTCCAAGAAAGCAGAGAGAAGGCCCAGGAAACCCAGCCTGGAAATAGATAGAAGCTCAGCAGCACAATAATAGAAAGACAGGGAGTTAATTCATCTATGGTGCATGACCATCAGATATGGTTAAGTATCCAGGTAAATCTCATTTAAAAATATTGAAGAGAGCAGGTGCAAGGAGACAATCGTGCTTTACCCCTTTAGTAATGAGGATCTCTACACTTAGAAAGTCCTTGTGGTCTAAGCGTACACTCTATTGCCTCTGCCTAAAATGCAGCAGACCTTTCTTTTTTACATTTGCCTCTATCACTGCATTCCACTCTGACTCCATCACGTGTTTACAACCAGCTGCTGGAGCTGAAGTACAAAGATAAGACAAAAATATTTAACAAAGAATGCTAGGAAGAAGACACAGTATCATTCCATCTCACCAAATCATCAGCTAAGTCAGCTGATCAATTGCCTATGACAGTTTGTGTTCAGTATAAAGCTGCAGACAGAGCCCACAGGAAATATGGGTCATGTCATTATCTATGATAATTCCGTCCTATTGTTATGTTGTGTGTGCTAACATATTTTTGTTATATATTACAATTGGCTGGTTCTGAAATAGCTGTAACAAGGTTTAGCATTGCATACCACTGTCTGAGGGAGGAAACTCTATTCAAAATATTTGGGAAGGAAAATCAGTGATCCACAGCCAATATTGTACAATGTGTACAGGAAGTATTTTATTATTCACTGGCTCACAGGCATAGTTGAATCTGTGAACTTATCTTTGATGTTAAACCATATAGTAACACATAATTATGATATACATTGGGATACTTAACATTCTAGCATCCCTATTCACAAGGTTCTCCAGCTGACTGGCACTGGGGTGGGGAAATAAAGGTTTTTCTCCTGCACCCCAGCACCAATGGCTGGAGCCCAGGGCTTGCCTCCATGAAGGCATTGCACACCACACCCCCGCGCCTGGGAGGGGTGTCGAGAAAAGCGGTGCATCTTGGCTCCATTGCTTAATGGCATTTTAAATATCATGTGCCCCCTCCCACAGGCCTGGCCCGAGCTGCATCTGCATCTTGCAGCTTTTCAATGATCCCAAGTCGGGTCGGGCCCCTAACCCACACGATAGATGGAGGGGGGGTTACTGTAGCACATATATAATGGCTTAAGACCAATCCTAGTGAGTGACATAATAACAGCATCTTCTGTATATAGCAAAAGGGGCACCTTGGTGTCTCTTGATGACACACAATTATCATTATTAGAAATGTGATAGTTATATCTTTCATAAAACAATGTTCCCAACAAACTGGTCATTCTTGAGCAAAATCAGTTCAGACAGAGAGTAGTAAATCATTAAATCAGAACTAAGCTCTTTTTTTCCTTAGGGTTTGTCCCACGGTGGTGGGGTCTGCTATTCTGGTTTTTGCCTTCCACTTGGCATGGTTTTCCTAGCTGAAAAGACAGCTGACAACTGGCAAAAGTGCTGTGACGCACGACACATTGCAAAGAAAGCAGTAGCTACAACAAAGTCCGCACACTTTGAAGGACTGTCCAGAAACCTTGTTACTTGTAACGTCTACCAGCTAGTGAAAGCCTGCCATAAAAGGACTGAGGATATTGAGAGATTCGACAGTGTCAATGATGAGAATGGAAAGTTGAACAGTGAGTGTGTCATGACAACAAAGCAGTGGTGGAATTACTTTAAGAAAGTTTCCATGGAAGAGTTCTCACACCCACCAATCTCATCTGTTCCCCCAGCTCTAGGGCCCGTGCAACCTATCACATTTGATGCAGTTGCCATGGTGATGAAGCAGATGGAAACAGGCAAAGCCACAGAACCAGATGGTGTAATGATGGAACTGTGGAAGTCGTATCAATGGAACCCCTGCAACTGGCTAATGGAACTCTTTAATCAGACTGTGATGGAGAAGAAGATACTCAATGATTGGCAATGTAGCACAACAGTGCCAATCTGCAAAATGAAGGGGAACCCTGCAGAACACACCAACTACAGATCAGCTAGATTCCTTGTACATACTCTTAAAATCTTTTAGTGAGACAGTGACACATGATTCTGCACCATAGTCCAACTAAGTGTCAATCAAACTGACTTCATCAAGAACTGTGGAACAATAGAAACAATCCATGGTGTCGGCTGCTACTTGAGAAAGACAGGGAGAAACAGAAACCAGTGCATGCAGCACTCCTTAATAGAGATGGGCACAAAACATTTTTTTTCATTTTTCATTTTGTTTCAGAATGAAACGAGAAATGAACTGATCTTAAAAAGAAAAACGAAATAAAACAAACTGGAAATTTTCTGTTCATTTCCTTTCATTTTTTGTTCCCCCAATCGGTTGCAAAGGGGTCCCTACCTGAGGCCTCTTGGCACCCGCCGCTGCCACCACTAACGATCCAGTGCGGGACGGCCTTGCGAGGCCCCGGGGAGGCCTCCCAGCGCCCGCTGCCACCCAGGATCCGTTCGGTGGTGAAAAGAAAGTTTTAAAAGCCAGTGCTTCCCCCTCATCTGATAATTTGGGGGGAAGCACGGGCTTTAAAAACTTTTTTCACCAACGAAGCAAGCACCGATGGCAGCTATTGGTGCTTGCTTCGGTGGCAAAAAAAAAAAAAGCTTTAAAAACCCTCACTTCCCAATTTTAAAAAACAAAAAACAATTTTAAAAAAAATCGTTTCTCAACAAAACAAGGAGGAACGGAATGAGAAACAAAAAGAAACAGGATTTTCCTGCTTCGTGCCCATCTCTACGCCTTAACCCTGTGAAAGAGTTCGACCCAATCCCACATGATGTAAGCTGGCATGCACTGCAACATCATGGAGTCCCAGAGGAACTTGTTAGTTGGGTCAAGCTACTCTATGAGTGGCCAAAGTTCCACATGCAGGCTGCTGCACGTACATCAAAAGATTTTCATATCAGAGTTTGGGTCCATCAATGATCAGCACTCTCCCTGCTTCTTTTCATTCTGCTTATAGACGCAGTCATTTGTGATCTGCAGTATCTGGTGCCCTGGACACTCCTTCATGCTGACAACATCATGATTGCATTGGAAAGTAAGGCAGACCTTGAGTGACAGGCTGGTGAGGTTTGGCCTGTGCCTGAATGTGAGGAAGATGGAATATTTGACAACTGACCCAAATGAATGTGGTACAATCCAAATCAATGGCATTGACCTACCGAGAACAAAAGAGTTCAAATACTTTGGTTCCACGACCACAGGCGGCAGGAATAAGGATAAACAGTTCCTGGCTAAAATGGTGTATGACATCAAGTGCCGTGTGCAACAAAAAGATCAGTGAACGTTTAAAGCCAAAGGTCTATTGCACCATTGTATGACCTGTTGTGCTCTATGGCATGGAATGCTGGCTGGCAACTAAAGAAGTCAAACATCTCCTAGGTGTCATGGAGCCAAAGATGCTGTGATGGACTCTGGCCTCACACAAAATGATCATGTGTGCAATGATGATATTCAATCAAAATACGGCGTGATGCGTGAAACCCGACTACATTGGTACGGACGTGTCTTGCATGCCGATGAGGAAACTCTGGTCAAAAAGAGTTTTGCCCTAGAGGTCAGCAGATCCTGACTGATGGGAGGACCAAAACAGCACTGGATGAACACTCTAGACAACAACATGAATTTGTCCTGGATTCACTCAGACCTAGCCCACAATTAAATCAGAAATAGCCAAGAGATTTTATTCTATTCCATACAGTTTGAAACAGAGCCAACATGATACATATTAATCAGTTAACCTGTGTTAGGAAGTTCATATTATCACCAACAACTGTTTTGTGAATGGCTACTGTTAACAATGAATTATCAGTGCCTTCTATATTTCATTTCCCTCCAACCTCAAATCTACTCTTCACCCATGACACTTATCTAGAGGGCGTATTCCTGAATGTAACAAAATAGGCCATCACTCAAGAAAGTTTGTGCCATAATAAACCTATTTGTCTTTACAGTACCAGAATATTTCTCATTGTCTTCCAAAGTAGAAAATTTAATTTTCTGTACTGCATCCCATTTTAAGTCATAAAAGGGAAATAGAAAGAACAAGTTAATGTTAGATAAACAGCTTCCTCTTGCATCAGCAAACCACCACCTTGTGAAAAAATGCAAAGAGAATAAAACAGTGGCTTTGAACACCAAGACAGATGCAAATGAGAACAAAACAAAGCAAAAACAAAACAAACTTCTAAGAAGCCAGCCTTCTATTCTTCCCGCTGAGCACAGGCAACACATTGCTATAGGACAGAGCAAAGTACTATAAAGTACTAGGTCCATTCACGATCATAAGGATGGCTGAAAGACTATAAAATGATAAATGTATTAATGAGTGCAGAATCAGGAGTTGGGAGTCTGTCCACTGAAATTTATTACAACATTATTTGGCTAAAATCCAGCAGCCTGTTCTTTAATGAAGTGCAGATGTGTCTGTCAATGATGCCTTGGAATGTAGCATCCAAGAGATGGGCCATTCAGTAGAATGGACCATGGACCACACGAAGGACAAATTACTCAAAGCCTTCTTGCCCTTGTTGGATAACACGTCAAACTATCACCAAGAAAAGATTCCATGGTATGTTCTGAAGGTACACAATATAGTTGCTGAGTAGAAGCAAGGCAGATTTGACACATATGAGTCACTTTCATTCCATTATTTCAGAAAAGCAGACTTGAAAACAAGCCTTTGAGTTCCACCTAGCATCTAGTAAATGCAGCTATCTTTTAATCGTCATGATTAGAAAGACAAAAGGTCATATAATATTTGTCTCTTTGGTTACTCCTGACAAAAAACACAGAATATCCACCTAGCTTTACCATGCTCAACTAAGATGACCACACAAACATTATGAAAATATAAAAAAATCTAAATATTAAAGACCAATACTGAACGCATACCTCATTAAAGTTAAAAACACAGATTGCCTTCTATGACAAAGCCATACAGGAACATTCTGACACCAGTTTTTCAAAGGTATGCACTTGAAGAAATATTTCTGCACTATATCTACTATGCAAGTCAGTGCTAGAATTCTGAAGAAATCCATTTCTGGAAATAGATTGTTTGAACTCCAGGGCACGTTATCTGGTGACAGACCCTAAGACTCATCTATCCTTCCTCTAATAATGTATTTGAGGCATAGTGACAAGCAACTGCAATTACTATAGGAATGGGAGATAGTTCTTTCTTCCCAGTAAAGTCCAATGACAGGAGATGAAAATATATGATTCCTTAAGTATGGAGTCCAGGTGTTCAGCAGGCTGCAATGCACTCATATCTCCAAAGGAAGACATGTTACCTGGACAGGTATCACATTCTTTCCAGGGCCTCAACAGCAGCCCCACATGTTGCCACTGGAATTTTCTGTGTAGGAGTAGATAAGACTTTGGGGAGTGAGGAAGCAGATTTCTGATAATCTATCCATATCCCATCATGTGCCCTGTCTGACCGTGTACTGGACTTACTGAAAGTGTGGGCCCAGTGATTCTCTTGATGCACTACCCACCCTGCCCTACAACATTCTCTGTTCCTGAGCTGACCTGGTCTTGGGGTTGGTCCCTTCACCTTGCTGCACTGAAGGACTTAAATATTCGTGCCAAAGCCATCTTCTTAGGAATAGTTCAGGATTTCATGTCCACATTATGACTATTGGCTGTCCAAAGTGACATCTGCTCCATGAAGGGTATTCTTGGGTGTAGAGGAAGAACCCTCTACAGTTCTGTGGATTCACCTGAGATCTGATCCTCTGAAAGCTAGAGAACAAACTGAGGCAATCCACCTAGGAGGCTTACACTCCAGACAGCTCATTGTGAGTTACTGTCACCTTGGCACCAATCCAATCAAAGCCAGTTTGAAAGAACAGGAGATGAATGCAGAGGTGGGTATGGTATTCTAAAGCATATATTCCCTTGAAATGGAACTCTTTCGTTTACTAAGGAATTGGAGTGATGAAACAAACAGAATAAAGATTAGGTAACAGCAGAAAGCACAAAGGGGTAAAACAATCATTTGCTTATGCTTACTGGAAAGCAGCAGAAAGCACAAAGGGGTAAAACAATCATTTGCTTATGCTTACTGGAAAGCCTGTTCCAGGGCAGTGGCAGAAATTAGTCTTTTCTCCCATCACTGCACCAAACTATCTAGTGGAGCTGCCTCACTTGGTTGAGGGCCTACTAGATGTTCACCCACAATAGAAGGATGCTGAACGCTCAAGAACAAAGTCATTCATATATGTTCTGACTGTTCAGTAGTTGATGAAGGTCTGATGGAAGTAATTTGGCCTGTTTGTCCTATGATAATGGCATGTTTCAATTTTGGCAGACTCGGGATTTGGACAGAATTTTGCAGAAATAGACCATTGCCCCTCCTGATTTACAAAAGCCATCAAGGGGGAAATGACCTAGTAGGTAAGGAAAAATGGTGACCCTGCTTGCAGCAAGACAAGCTACCATCTGTTCCAGCAGGGCAGGATTCCAAGACTGACACTTTAAAGCCTTCCTGCTGTGTTCTAGACAGCCTCTAATATTCTACTTTGGGACAAGGTACTGGAGCACAGATGGCTTCTCAGCTCCAGGGGTTTCTAGATGAGGTAAGTGATCCAAATCTACTTCAACTTGGCTTCAACTATGATGGTGGAACAGAGACAGTTGCCTTGGTGGATGACCTATGCCAGGAACCAGATGGGAAAGTCTAGCCCTGTTGGTTATGCTGGACCTCTTGGGGGCTTTTTCTGCCACTGATGCCTGAGTTCACAAGGTGATGCTGAGGGGATCTTGTTTAATGCCCTTCCCGTTGGCCTGCAAAGTCCCTCAGAGTTCAGTCCTGCCCTCATGCTATTTAATATCAACAGGAATCCACTGGAACAGCTTTCCAGGAGTTCTGGATTTTGTTGTTACCAATATGGCAGTGACAACTAATTTGATCTCCTCTTTCTAAGGAATCTGTTTATGATCTCATAGTAGTGTACTGGTCTCAGTAACAGAAGGGATGAGAACATATGAATTGAAATTTAATCCAGATAAGACATAGGAGCTCTTCATCAGTCAAAAAGCAGATCAGTGTATAATGATTTAATTTGTACTGGATGAGTTGCACACCACCTGAACTGTCAGGTCCACAGCTTGATAGGCATACACATCCCCTCCCTTTGAAGTATGTGCTATGTTTAAATGTTTTTACATAATCGTTGCTAGTATGGTTACTTAGTTGTTTTGAATATTATATTCCATTCTGTTTCTAACTTGCTTTAATGTTACCATTTTACTTGATTGTGAGACACATTGTGTCCCTCCATTGGGAAAAAAGTGGTATGTAAGCTAAAACAAACAAACATACTTGTTACAAGTGTGAAAGAAGGCAACTTTGTTTTCAGTTCAGTAATTCATAAACATTGTTATAAAGTTTGGGGAAGAAAATATATGGGCATGGAAACAGTGTTACACTCCGTCCTGATGATTTTACACCTATTTCCAATTGGCTTTTCACTGCCAATTTACTCCATTATATTAATACTATAAAGGGGCATGGAGAGGAACGAATAGCCAGACACCAATTCTAAAGGACCTGAGGACAATCAGAAAGATCACAGAAAATTAAGCTGTAAACCAAGTCTATTCTCTAGACATTAATAACTAGAGGCAAGCACTGAACAGAATTGCACACTGCATTCTTGGGCTACTGATAACACAATATTTTGCAAAATATGTGCACTACTCCTTCCTTCCTTCCTTCCAATGATGCCCCACACATCCAGTGTCAATGCACTACTGTGGGCAGCTAGCAACAACTAAAATGCCACCCACAAAACCTAAAGAGACAGGCAAGAGCCAATAAAACCCAGGGTGGTCCAAAAATGAGGAAACCTGGAAGGCAAATTGAAATCAAAATGAACTCAGTCAATGGGCCACGAAAGTGTTACAGTGCTATGCAGTAAAAGGGCTATGCAAAAGAACAGCATTCAAAGGTGATGTCAAAGGTCATGCCGAATGCTATACAATGAGTTACTACAGGTAAGATTTTCTTAATCATTTTTTATAAAATTAATTGAAACCATGTCCTTCTTCTACCTCAAACCAGACAGAAAATCCATTGTTAACTGATATGCTAGCTCAATGAAAAGAAAAAAATAAAGTATTCTTCCTGAAGAACACATCCATGAAGTGGTGAGTGCTCCAACATTGGAGGCATTCAAGAGAAATATGGACAACCACCTGGCAGATATCCTTGGATTTGAATTCTTGCATGGAGCAGGGAGTTGGAGTCAATGACCTTATAGGCCCCTTCCAACTTCACTCTTCTATGATTCTATGAAACTTGAAGGCTCCCATATTACCACACCAAACTGAATGTATGTAATGAATTCAAATTACATGTATTTACTTTTAGGTTTGTATGCATGTACAAATGGGTTCAAAATGCAGCAGTCAGACTGCTGACGGGGGCGGGCTACAGAGATCGTATTAATTGCTTGATTAAAGTAGCTTGATTGGCTGCCAATCAGCTATCGGGCACAATTCAAGTAGCTAACCTTGACCTACAAAGCACTGTACAGCCTGGGTCCTAGCTACCCTAAAGATCGAATCTCACTGTATGAAATGGCTTGGGTGCTCAGGTCACCAGGAGAGGCCCTACTATCCAACCTGCCACCCTCACAGGTACGTCTCGAGGGAACCCATGAAAGGACCTTCTCGACTGCTGCACGCAGACTCTGGAACTCCCTCCCACTAGAGGCAAGGACTGCCTCATCTCTGTTGTCTTTCTGGAAACAGGCAAAGACCTTTCTATTCACGCAAGCTTTCCCTGAACAATGGACTACCTATTATGTGTCTTTTATATACATCTATAGGATCACATAGACTTTGTGTTCACAACTACTTATAATTTATGTGATTACATTGACACTATGTTTTCAATGTTAGTTTCCATCACTCATAACTTTACATGGAACTTTACTCTCCTTTTAGCTGTTCGTGTTCTCTTGTAACTTCACATGGAATTTTACTGTCCTTTTAACTGCTCATATTCTCTTGTAGCTTTAATGTAATGTTGTTTATTAATGCTGTAAGATGTCCTCAATTCCCTGTTCTCAATACTTGAACATGTCTTAATCGTACTGGACTATATATTGTCCCTCATTACTGTAAGTTGCCTTGGGTCCTTTTCCAAGGGGAAAGGCAGGGTAAAAATACTCTTAAATAAATAAATACAGTGGTTACAATGAAGTCTGGAACTCAAAATAATTTTATTGCTTGAGAAAGCAATGACATCAAAGCAGCCAAAACAAGTTCCAGGAAATTTTATGGAATCGGACCTTAATGAATATACAGAATCTGTCCCATTCCACAGAATGAGACCAGGATGTTAGATTGCTATAATTTCTGTGTCTCATAGTTGAAGCTTCAGTTGTTTGTGTCATGTCATTCACTCATCTTAAAATATGACATATTTACTTTACTATTTTCAATTTATATATGGCCAGCTTGTAAAACCAACTCTAGGCGGTGCCTAGTTTAAGTAAAATTATATATGTTGTTGAGCAAACTTGTTAGGTAAAGTCTATGCTCATTCTTCCTTTTGGAACAGTAACTTGTTAGTAACAATAATCTAATCTAATAATATTAAAGCTGCAGCTCTAGAAGGGACCCAGCACTTGTTAAGGAGGCATAGTATGGAATCAGACTCCCAAACTTTGCCTCTGTAGAGAGATACTTAAACCACTCAGCTATCTAGCAGTTCTTATCTTCAACTAGTGGGCTTAACTAAGGATCATTAATTACCCTGTGGAGTTATGTATTTGCGCACATATGTTTTGTTTAAAAAACAGAACAAGGGGAATTGAGAGAGAAGGTAAAAACAAACAATGTTTAAATCCTGTTTCCTCAACCACACCCATGTAAGACTGATGGGTAATTTTCCAGAACTTAAATACTTATTTCTGCCTCACAGCCATGAAATCTCTTTGATCATTCCGAAACAGGGTGGTAGAAGGAAATCTTGAACTTCCAAAAGGTGCCATGAATGGGATGACATTGCTAGTGGGAGGCTTTTTTTGTAATTAAAGACTTCCTTCTCTTCTTCTGTGGCCCTCACAACTTTCAAATAAGGATGACGCTTATTACATGGGAGCCACTGAAGTGTGGGTCCAAAGTGAGAAGTATTTTACTGCTGAAAAATTGTCCCTGCTGATGGCATACTCAACCTTATGTGGACACAGCAGCATGAACAGGAAAAAGAAAGAACGGAAAGAAGGGGAAGGCCTCATTACAACCTGGACCTAGAGAAATGGGATATGAGGAGACCGAAGACAGCAGTGCTGCTTTAAAAAGCCTTTTACTGTGGATATAATTTTTCACCATGATTAAACAGTAAGGTTAGGATTAGAAAGGAGCATAGAAATCACTACTGTGTTGGCAATATTATTGCTACCAGTACCAACTTGTGCGAAACACAAATACAGTGGACCCTTGTATAACAAACAGTTTGTACAACATAAAATTTGTACAGCATGAAAAATTCCGGAGATAGGGGAAATTTGCTTAACATAATCCACATATGGGGCGAATCTGTACAACATAAAAATGGGATCATTCTGTTTTCAATGCATTCCTATGGGAAATCTGTATAAAGGAAAAATTGCTTAACATAATTTCATTTGGAACGAATTACTGTAATGCCTTTATACAAGGTACCACTGTATCTGTCTGTTTAAGCTTGAATGTCACATACTTTATGCATTTAAAATTTCATTAATGTTGTCTTCTTAGTGATAAGAAACACAAAAACTGAAGTTAATGTTAATATTATTGAACCTTAGTTTTAGCCAACTGAAACAGAAACCATCTGAAGTAGAACATACCACATGGCATCAACATTATTCTCAGATTGCATTGCTCTAACCAAGATTGATTGATTTTAGTTGTGGTTATATATCAGTGATAGTGAACCATTTAGAGACTGAGTGCCCAAACTGCAATTCAAAACCCACTAATTTTTTTGCAAAGTGCCAATACAGTAATTTAACCTGTATACAGGTGGCTATGAAGGGGTGATGTCGGGTGCCCACAGAAAGGGCTCCGAGTGCCACCTTTGGCACCCATTCCATAGGTTCGCCATCACTGTTATATATTGTATATTATTTAATTGTATCATTTATTGCATTATGTTCAAAACCTCTGTAAACCACCCAGAGTGACCTTTGATCAGATGGCGCAATAGGTAGGTAGGTAGGTAGGTCAGTCAGTCAGTCAGTCAGTCAGTCAGTTGCATCTACTGGCATTCATGCTGACTTCCACCTTGTGGAAAGGCATATGTAAACTTTAACAAAACTACAACTTCTCCCAAATACAGTATATGTGTTAAGAGTACAGATGTGATTCGCTCAACCACAAACTCTTAAGTGAATCATGGTGATTTTTCCAAATTACAAGAAAAGATCCTCTGATCACTTCTGAAACTTCAAGAGGGACAAAAGCAAGGCATAAAAAACAGCAAGGAGACAACTTTCTTCCCAAACTTTCCATATTAAGGGCAATGGAGAGGAGGGAGTGCAATTGCATGACTGGCAGCTCTAAATGCCTATCAAGAGATGCAGCTTATCAGGCAAGAAAAGTGCCCAGAATCTCTACTGCCTCTCAATTTGTGCAAGGCCCAACAAAAAAGTTAAGGAAAGCTGAGCAGAAAAAAATGACACAAAAATAAGAAAGTGGAGAAGCAGACACAAGGACAATAAAACAAATCAAGGGGAAAATGTATAGATACTGTTTTTTCTAGCTCACACCACACACTGATGTGTGAGTTCCTTACCTATTTTAAAATATTCAGGATAAGGGGAGTATTTCCCATCACTCTTGACATATGATTCTACTAATCTAGAATAAATATCATTTTATCTTAACAAATGACAACAGTTCAGGGTCAAGTGTATACTACAGCAACATTTTAACCACTGATCTATAACATACCTGATGAAAGCTGTCCTACTCCCCAATTTATTGGTGAAACATTATTGAATGGAAGAAAATGGCAAGGCAGTGCATTTTAACAGAAAATGGGCAAAAAGGTTTCCAATGTGCACTCTACAACAGAACAAAGTCATTTTCCCCTGAAATACATTTCTTTCTTCTCAATCCAAAGGTCAAATGGTCAAGAAATAAGGATTAAGATGATACAGCTTTAGGCAGCAGATGGGAATAGTTCACTTCTTGAAGTGTCAAAGATGTGTGTCATGTGTGAGGGGAAAGGTGACATTAATTGGATCAAGAAATAATATGATCATGAAACTGATACATCTGCTAGCACCTAGGGAAAACAACGTAAGATAGGAAAGTAGTTTTTTTTAAAAAGTATTTTCCTGTTCAAAAATTGCTATTTTGTTATAATAAAATTAATATGTTCAGAAGTAAGCATTTGTGTACCTTAAATAGGGTACTAAAATAATTCATCCAAATGGAATTGCTGTGGTTGTGGCATAACCATGATAGATGACATATTATTATGTAGGAATACAGTACAATATACCTACATTTTATACATACATGTGCCAGAAATTTCAATTAAAAAGTGAAAGCACTGACATGTTCCATGATTTAAAGTAAGTCTTGTTTACTGTGGGGAAAGAGGTTATTCTGACTCTTCCTGCATCAATAATTAGCAAGGAATTCTAATAGAACCTTAAAATTAAATAGAAAAGCCTTAGAGACAGATACTCTAAGCCTTTTGATTTTTCCATAAATAAGGAAACTTTTAGAATAAAGAAGATATGAAAAAAAGTTATGGAAAATGTCTTCAATAACTGTTAATGCAAAACCCTAAACTAAGGATACAATCAGTCTTCCAAAACATGTAACATTTTAAGATTACATTAAGAAAAGTATTTATGGTATACAAAGAAGCTGGCTCTACAAAATGGCTTCCACTATGTGGAAAGGCACATTGCACAAACATGGTCAATACAAAAACATGTTTAACATTGAAGGTCACCATTTGTTTATTAATATCCTATTGATATTTGCACACATTGTTCCTGCTTTCATGATGTCATTGCATCTATTGCGTTAAGCAGTCAATCAGTATGCACAACTTATATTAAAGGATCATTGTAAATAGTTTTAAAATATTTTTGAACAATTCGATACTATTTATCAAATTGATACATATGGCATATTGACTCCACCCCAGTAAATTCTAAGAATAGCCTCTTCAAGCCAACAGCAAAGTCAATGGAAACTACATCCTTATTACTGCACTGTTATGAGACAAGAAGAAAATTGATAAAAATGATGAATTAAATATCTAACGTAAAGCTCATTTGCTGTTATTCATAAACTAGTTACTACCGAGCACATAAGGGTATATGGGATGACACAAAGACTATAAACAAGAATACAACTATTTTCAGTACTACAAGAGTACTCTGTAATACCTTTATAATTTTCCTATATCTGCTTAATAACACCTCCAAATCCTGCAGAAGCCAACTTAAAATCAGCAGGTAGATCATTCTAACAAGAAAGTCAAGATTCGAGTTTCAGAAATGAGACTGCATGCCTACTTAGTACAATCCTGATGTCTGGCATAATTTCTCAAGGGTGCTAACAATACAAACAAAGTATATAAATTAAGTGCTTACTTCCCAAAGAACACAACTGAACTTGGGGATGAAATGCTTACCCTTCACTGATTGCAATGAGATATCTTCCAGTACTTATATCCATTGCAGTCACCTACTGGTCTATAATGTGTAGGGGGGAAACCAGTAGTTTCAATTGTTTAGCCACAGGGTTTTTATATGTTAGTACATCTACTGAAACATGTTATCAGTCTGGATGCACAGCATGCTTGTAGTTTGCAATGCCTACTCCTAGGAAAAGGGCTAATGAAACTGACCAATGTCTCTGGGATGCTGCAAAGTGAAAGAAAGCGATGAATAGGAAAATATGGTACTCAAGTATTACCTAAACAATACGGGTGTCACCTAACTCCCAAAAGCATCCATTTGTGTTACGCAAACATAAGTGCTGTTTTCCCTTTTTTCCTTTATGTGATAAACAGCAAAGAAAGAGATAAATAATAAAAAATCAAAGACTGTCTTATACTTATATTTTAAACAAGAATAATGCAATTATTTTTATTTAGCTAATCACACTACGTTTCTAGAACACATGATGAAAAGCAACAAACAGAATAGACTACTGCAATACTCCACAATCTTATAAAGAAACATGTCCGCATGGCTACTTTCTTTCACCAAGCCCTGTTAAAAGGATCCTGAAATCAAAACATATATGGCGGTTAAACTACAGAAGAAATGATACCTGTTTGTGAAAAATAAAAACATAAGTAAACAAAAAACTAAAAATAGCCAAGCCATTTTAATGCAAACTGACAAAATAATTATTTTCTTTTTCAAAAAGCATACAATTTTTAAGTGTCTTCTCTTTAGGCCTGTACAGCACATACATTTCAGATAATGAAACACGCCAAAATACTTACATAGCAGATACAACCGTCATCATGATCAACCCAAAAGATTTTTTTTAAAAAAAATCCTTAACATCCAATAAAGATAATTTTCCACTATGACAGTACACATTTCATCAGTACATCTGAAATGTCAAATGCGACCACAGCTGGGGGCTGTTCTGCCAAATGGCTTCCAACAGAGACCATCAAGATGGGAGGGGTGGGTGTGGATGTGTGTGTATGCGTATGCATGTGTATCCACGTGGGCACTTGCGTGTAGAATATACATACTTACGGATACACACAAACATTAATTTTGCACAATTGGACGCACGTATGCATGCCTAAATTAAAATGTACATCTCTTAGAGCCGATCCAAATTTCAAAGTGTCTCAACTGTTCATCAGAAAACCTCAGTCAGGCATATGCGAATGAAAGGGGGGGGGAGAAAAAACCAAAATTCTAACAAATCCTTAGAAAACTTAAGTACGCGTTACTTATGGACTGCCTGCAGAGAGAAAAACTTTTAAAAATCCATATGAATAACGGAAATATATTTAATTCAGACTTACCCAGGAGGAGGGGGCTATTGTAGATAAAGGGGGAGGAAGAAATATCTTTTCCCCCTTTAAATCCATCATGAAAGAAAATGAGACAAGATTATAAATAAGAGGCCAAGTTATTGCACACCATGGGATTTTTAATCTGGCTACCTGTGGTTTTCTCCGTTCAAGCCTTTTTCAGCAATGGCAGGGGGAGGGAGCGGGAAGGGGAAAGGAGAAAAATGAAATAATGTCCATATGTTCTGCAAAGTATCAAATGGCGTGCATTAAAAAAAACAGGAAATACTGATTTTTATTTTTTTGGGGGGAGGGGGGAAATGAGCCTATGACTTTGTAAATGAATTATTACCTGCCCATCTCGTTTCCTGCATTCTTGACTTTTATTGTCGTACTCAGTCATGGCAGCCCGAAGCCGTTTTTCTAGTTTCTCAATTTCCCGTTCATGGTCTCGGACCAGGCTATCCTTTTCTGTATTATGCTCTTGGAATAGGTGCATCTTCTCCTGTTCATGCTCCAGCTTCAGCTCTACTATCTGATTGGACAATGAAGAGTACAGTTCATCAATAGAACATCCCTGTCGTCATGACAACTCATCTTACAGCTTAATTTTTTTCTCCCCCCCACAATTTCATCAAGTTGGTTTTATCATTATTTTTACGTCATTCTTACCTCACCCTTTTTAAAAAAATTACCTTTGTCTCTGGGTGGGGGAGAAAATTCTTCCAAGTATTTTTTAAATGCAAGACAACTAAGCAAATCCGGTACAAACTCAACGAATGTCAGAACACTGGTAGAAAATATTCGGTATCCTGCTGTTGCTATCCAGCAGTGATAGAGATTAAAAATAGTTAAATCAGTCTCTTCTGCTCTTAATGTGTGTGTGAACGCACGCACGCACAGTCACAAACACACAAAAAGCATCAGTTAAATCTTTTAAATATTTTGCTGTAACTCCCCCAAAGTAAAAACCCATCTACGCGACTGTATTTTAGATTCTTTTCATTAAGGGAAAAAATTATATTAAAAAGCTCTATTATTTCGTTGTCAGCCACGGTACCGCGACATAAACAGATGTACGTATTTCAGGAGGGCACCTGCTGTGCTGCAAGCTTGCGCCATGATTTCATAAGAAGCATTCTATTCTCAGGAAGGATCCGTTCCCAGTCCATAGCACAGTGGATACGATGACCTTGGCCAGGCTTCGCCTCTCCCGGCTAGACTGAATGGCAGCCTTAGACCAATGGCCTGGTTGCCGCAGCTTTGATACTAATCCTCCCAGGCTGTGCACAATGGCACCCTACCTGGCCTGCAAACTATAGCCAGCTAGGCAGCCTTTGAAGCAGGTGATGAATAGGGGACTGCAGGAAGCCAGCTTTCCTAGTGAACTCCAGGCCACACAGCTGCTAAGAACAGTCACTTGGATTTTGCTTCAGTTTTGGTGGATTTCAAGAGAAGAACAAAAAAAAATGCTGTTATCGAGAATATGCTGGGTATGTGCAGCGTGAGAATCCCTCTTCTCCTTCTCTTTCAAAAAAAGAAAGCAAACAGTGGGAGTCTGCTCAAAATCGATCCTGTTTGTATGAGGAAAGCGCATCGGCACCTTATCTTAAAGCGGTAGCACTCATTTTTAAAAACATGCATGGTCTATTACTATTGCTTATATGGACGTAGTTTTCAACTGTAGCTTTAAATCTGTTCATGTAAATGGATGTCACATAGATTTTCAACAATTAAATTTTTAGTGACATTATATACTTTTTTAAAAAAAAAAGCCTTCCCTTACTCCAGAAAGGAAACAACTATGCAATGTTTTCTTGTGATTTTATCAAACGCAGCAGTGTGCTTGTGACTCCAAAAAGAGAGAGATGTTCCACCCTGATTATCAACACTTTACAAGCAAATGTCAAGTACTTCCAATGAGAACTTCTACAAATTACTTTAGGAGGCTGACTGATCGTCGTGCTTGCTGAGGGGATGCAATAGGAAATCATATCTCCTCCAAAAGTAATTTTTTCAAGCGCTGTTCTCAAAACAATCCAGATCAGCTAGGCCTGTACCCACTGACAGGGAAGGGGCCTTCCTTGGTTATAGCAGGAAACACTTCCCTCCCACATGAATTCCTCGATCAAGTGAAGTCAAGAGAAGACACACTTTCTGGAGTTCTTTGCATAGATATAGTAAGCAGGAACTTTATATAAATAATGTCTAGAAGTATATTTTACTGACATTTTTCTGTTTACAAATCAAATCCTTAACTATCTAGGGCATCTTATCATTTGAGATATGTAAATTATGACTGATATTAATCATTGAAACTGAATGAGAAGATGAAACAGAAGAACACAATTTTAGTTTGTATTTTTTAACTTTATTTTTTTTCCAAGAGAAACACATAGCAGAGAGAAGAGACATGTTACCTGAAACTGTCTTAGAGAGGCCCCTGTCTTAGATCCAAATGACTAGTCCAGTGGAATGATACCCCTTGCCATCACAGATACAGATGCTAACCTAATAATCATAATTTGTTTAAAGATGCAATTTTCTCTTTGATTCAGCAGTCTTGGGATTGTAGACTATCAACAGTTTCATTGCTTATTTTTGACTCATTGATCGATCTAATAGATTAAAACTACCTATTATTCATCTTATAGTTTGATAAGGACAGTGGTGCAGGTACTGGTCATGTCGAGGATAGACTATTGTAACGATCTCTACATGGGGCTCCCCTTGAACCTTGTTCAGCGACTGCAGCGTGTACAGAATGTGGCGGCCAGGTGGGTGGGTGGTGCGGGCAGGTTTGACTGCATTACCCCCATTCTGGCCCACCTGCATTGGCTGCCCATTGCCTCCCGAATAAGATTCAAGGTGTTGGTTTTGGTCTACAAAACCCTCCATGGCCTGGGCCCTGATTATCTGGCAGAGCGTATCTCCCCATGATCAGAGCTGGCCCAACCCACCCGCTCCTCAATGGCTCTCTCTCTCTCTGGGTAGCCACCCCCAGGGAGGCCCGCAGAGTAGTAACTCGGAAACGGGCCTTCTCGGTGGCCGGTCCATCACTTTGGAACAAGCTACCCGGTGAGATACGCCAGGCTCCCTCATTGGCATCGTTCAGGAAAGCCCTTAAAACCTGGCTGTTTAGGGATGCCTTTGGCGACTGCTAATGTGGTACCAGTTTTTTTTCCTCTCCTTTTGACGGTTGTCTAGTTTTCGCCTCTTGCCCAGTACCATTTTATATTGTTCTCATTGATGTCTGTTTTTAAGCTTTTTGTGTGAACCGCCCAGAGTTCCTTTGGGAAATGGGAGTGGTATATAAATAAATAAATAAATAAATAAATAAATAAATAAATAAATAAATAAATAAATAAATAAATGTGAGGTGTATATTATTTCTAATATAGAACTATAAACTTCTACCTACCCTTCTAAAATATGTATATTTACACATTCTACAACACTATAAATTTTACTGTCTTAAAACTACCTCAAATTCTTAATCAGTTATTCTATGATATTTAAATTATTCTTACACAATTTAACAAAAGTTCCTGTACTTTTAATCACCGGCCAAAATGCTGTTGTTTTGTGTAGTAAATCATAGTAGAGTAGGCCCACTAAATTAATCGATCACCGAGTCAGCTCCTCTGTAATGTCCATTGATTCAAATGAGTCTATTTCATATATGATGAATCATGCCAAAAATGAGTCATAGTCAGCCTATTTGAATCAATGGAATGTATGTGGAGCAATTGACCCACCAAATCCCTTTTGATTTAGCAGCCATACTCTATTGAGATTTCCTACACTAAGCAACAGGATTTTGGCCACTGTAAAAACCAGCTTAGCATGATAGTTTCACAAATTGAAATAAACAATGATTACCTTAAGGCACTAGTTTTAACTGAAAACCTCATAATTACCATTATTATCATCTTTTTCTTCTTTCATTATTTATGAAAAAACCCAACTCCTATTTCTACCAGAATGAAGAGGAAGTGTAGAGAATTTTTTTACTCTGCATCAGCAAAATATGGGATTTATTCATAGGTCCTTTCCCCCCTCAAATGCCAAAATCCCTTCAATAACTGTCCTAAATAAACCATTACGGTGTTGCATCCCTCCTGTTTCTTTTTAGTAACTGTACAAGTAAAACTGCACAAGTTAGCTGGTTGATTAGTATAATGACTGCTAAATGAGTGCAGAGTGAATGCACTTAAATACTGTAGTTGTAAAATATGAGGAACAATAAATACAGGTGAAACACAAAAAATTAGAATATTGTGCAAATGTTCATTTATTTCAGAAAGTCAAATCATCACGATTATACCAATTTAAGGCTTGACATATTTCATGTTGCATGTAATGAGTCTATCTCATATATTAGTTTCTTTCACCTTTTGAGATGACTTACTGAAATAAATGAACATTTGCACAATATTCTAATTTTTGAGTTTCACCTGTATGGGATTCTTTAAAACATGAGTAAATTGTGATAGATTAGATATAAATTGAAGAAACATATGAATTTATTTCAGTATGTACAAATGCTGCATGACACATCTTTGATCTAAAATATTATTATTTTGACCCCCCCAACATTTATTGTTATTAAATAAAAATACAGTTTAATGTTTTGAGCAATAATCATCTCTATATTTCCTTGAGGCATTTACAAAATAAAAAATATCCACACTAGCTGATTGGCTTTAGCTCAGCAAAAGGGGGAAGGGAAGGAAATAAATTAAAAAAAATTTAAAGTTTTCAATTAGGGAACATGTGATGGCAGCATTATGTTACTGTCCTAACGTAAGGCTGATAAAAATATATATATTTCCACAGTGTGACATGGTGGATGAAGAAGAGGCCCAGAGTCTCAGTTGTATGCACAACAAATAATTGCACTATCTGACTGAGTAGTATTGAGATATATATGTGAACAGGGGACTTACATATGCATACTAAAATAAGGGAGCAACCCCGTTCAACCTCATAAAACAATAATCTTTCATTTATTGCTACTTTTATTATGTTTTCAAATTATTTTCTTTGTGAACAGGTGTGCAGGGAAGAAGTACTAATTATGCTGTTCTTCATGCCACTGCATTAACCACAAAAAATTATTTGTCCAGTAATACCATTTAAAATCTGGAATGTTCAAACAGACAGGTTACTCAGCTATAACTGTAGTTCTTCAAATGGTCCTATATGTATTAACACAGTAAAGCTCTGCTCTTGCGCAGACAACTCCCACAGAATGCTCTGAGCTTCATTGTTGCATTTCCTCCCCCTAGCCTGCAGCATGCATCCTCAGTCTCATGTCATCCACTGCAAAATGGTCATTTAAAAACGGCGAGATAGTAGTGGGAAGGTAGACAGGTTGTGTGACAACATAGAAGGCCACTCAAAGAACCACAGTTATAGGTGAGTAACCCGTTCTCTTTCATCGTAGTCACTATGCACACACACAAGGACTGGACTGAAAAGATCAAGTTTGGTTTGCTCTACCAAACAATACATTTTTGTAGACCTCAAATCAAGTCTTACAAGGTTTATGAAAATTAGAGGTTGATACCATGTAACTTCTTCATAAATGTTTTGAATCTCAAATTGTCTTGTGAATGGTTAAAAGGCTATTGATCTTGTTGAATGACATTTGATTTGAAATGGGAATGTAAGTTTTGCTGTATCGTAAGTCAATTTTGTGGCACCAACTACCCACTTTGAAAGTCACCGTGAGGATATTGGATAACCCTTCTTAGGGTTCAGATAACAAAGAAGGTGGAATGTCATTCTGAATTCTTTAGTTGTTGCCAAATAGAAGGCTTACATTTAGGGTATGAAATGTTCACCCTAGACCAGTGGTGGCGAACCTTTGGCACCCCAGATGTTTTGGATCACAACTCCCAGAATTCCAAGCCTATATTGCCAATGTCAAAGGACTGTGGGAGTTGTGGTCCAAAACATCTGGAGGGCCGAAGGTTCGCCACCACTGTTTTTTCATGAAGAACAGAAAATTTTATGCTTGTGACATATGAAATGGTGCCATTACTGTAAGAAGAAAATATAAGGCAGTATATAGTGCAACTTTATGCTTACTAAATTGAATATGAGCTGGCTCACATATCAATGCTGGGATCTCACTTGCTCTTCTCGCTAAAGTTATCACAACCCATGGTGCTGTTTTAAAGGTCACTAGTCTGAGATCTGTGACAGCGAGATTCAACAGATGGTTAGTGTGAATGAGTATGCCTCTTACAGCTAAATGTTGATTTTTAAAAGCTATTGAACTACCAGACAAGTAGAAAAAAGAGGAATATAATAATAAAAATCTAATATCAAGAAAACGTTTGTCACTCCAGGCTCCAAAACACGTGAGTGGATGTCACTGCCACTGTGGACAAGAAAGGACTGAGGAAAGCAAGTGGAGCATGTGTAATAAAGGCATGTGTTACTAAAGATGTAACAAGAGAATGAAGCTCTGGAAAGTTCCATGGGGATCCTTGGTGCAGAGCCTAATTGTGAGCATACATTGAGATTATGACGAAGAACTTTCTTTCACAGAGCAGATGCAATTTTAATTTCCCCTTGCTTTCATACAATTCCAAATGCAGTTATCTCTTATGCATGAAGTAATATGATAAAACCTATATTTCATAAAGATTTTTGCAGAATTTAGATTTAAACATCTTCCACTTTCTAAATCCTCAAACTTTACTGAAGTAGAAACATCTCTACCTTTCTCATTTTCAGAAAAATCATAATCATTTTTAAACAGCTTTCTGTTGCCTGGTCTCTCCAATTATCTTTTCTCCTTTAATAAAAAAGGTAAATTATATGCAATTGTTTCAACATTTTATCTCACAAGCTATCGAAATCCATTATCACAAAAGTGAGCATCAATAATGCAAATGACTTCCTCTCACCCTTCTAGAATCCTTGTGACTATCTGAAATCCGTTCTGAAGGATCAATCAACCATCCAGAGCAGATATTGCCAATGTATGAGGGACTGTGGTGGGAAGAGGAAACCATTTATCTCTCTGTTCCATGGATGGAAGGGTTAATTAGATAATACTTTTTTTGCAAGAGTTTGCAAAAATATGTGTCATTAATATGTGTTATGTGTTTTAAGTCTACTCTCTCAAATTTCAATTCTTTTTAAACTGTCAAATGCTTTCAGAATCACAATAAAAAGTAATACAGATGGAGTTCCACCATTCACTTTCATTTTGCTAGAATTATGAATATTAGCCACAGAAGGACCAACAGATCAAGAGCTGGATAAACTGATTTATTCCACTAAAATTTTGGTCATCATATTTTATGAAACACATAAGACAACTTGAATCTATCATGTGCTCTCTAAATTCAAAATTATATGCTGGCAATTTGGTACATGTACTTATCTATGATTTGGTTAGGAGAGAAGCCAATTCTGAAGCTGATATTTTGCAGCTGATATTTAACAGCTGTTGATCTGTATGACAAAAAATATTTTTTGGGGGGAGCGGGAGTTGCATGATAATTTTTCCAAATGCCATGCTTGAAGTACACAATATTGCCCCTCTGAAGACTCTTTGGTCTGTGAAAGGGGAGGCCAGGACATTTTTAATAGTCCTTCTATTCTTTTTTTTAGCTTTCTCACCGTTTGGAATCTGGAATCTGATTAGGTAGGAGGCTACTGTCTTTTCTTGTCCAAACTAAATATGTGCTGAAGTTCAGAATTTTCTAGGTTCCTGTATTTTCCTCTATACTGTATTTCAATAAACTACTGGACAAGATTATTGTAACTTCTGACATAATCTGTTTGACTGTATATTACCCTATTTAAAAATACGCTTTCAAATATTCAGAAATAATGTACTAAAAGCCACTGAACATGGGGAAAAAACACCTATGTGTGTATCTTAAACAAATGCTAAATTTGTGTGTCCTTTCAAATATGTGTCTCAGCTTCCAAGGACCTGTACTATTGCTACTTGTCAGAGTTAGGTGGTCAGGTAGATCTTATGTTAAAAAAAAAAAAAAAGTCCAGGAAATTAAAATCCCTCTCCATTTCATTTTATAACACAAAGCTCACCAAACTGCACTCCACGACAGTCAACATTTTAGAAAACATGTTTCCAGCACGGGCATGTTAAAACTGGATTCTTTTGCCATACTAACTGTACACAATACAATGTGGACAAACACAATTCCCAAAAGTGGCCTTGAAGATAATTTTTATGCCACCTTTTGACATCAATTGTGTTACTCTGGAAAAAACTGCTATCACTCTGAAAGCAGCTAATTTGAATTAAGGGTTTATGCTACTAAACACATAATAGTATAATAGTTAACAGTAAGCAATGTAAGGGATGGAAAAAAATCAGAAATAATGGGCAAACATGGTTTCAGCTGCTGTACCATTTCAAGCATCCCATGCAGCTATTTTACATGTACTGCATATGCCAAATCATTTGCTATCATTTAATGCATGTAATGCCCAAATTAGACTCATACCTATCAAGATGCTTTTATAAACAAGGACATAAAGCTGAACAAGTCTAAAAGCACATGATAGATAGATAGATAGATAGATAGATAGATAGATAGATAGATAGAT
>JAHTLZ010000010.1:9093996-9116003 GCA_023846285.1 Phrynocephalus versicolor | reverse complement strand
CAGTAACTGGTTTGACTGTCTTATATCCACACGGGCTCCTGGTTTCCACACACTTTTTTTCAGGAAATGCACATAGGTAGCCTTCTCTATATCAAGGCATTTACCTTGAAGTGTACAAAAAGCTCACCAGAGGGTAACAAGTATCCCTTTACTGGGATTCAAGAAAAGAAGCACTAGCATAATATAATAAAATATTTTCTCTCCCTCTTGAAAAACGGAATCGTACCTGCTGGTGACAGATCAAATTACTGACCCAGAATCTTACAAGAATGCCACCTGGTTCAAATTCTTGAACATTGGGGGGGAAAGGATACAATCTACATTCTTCTACATTTATCTCGAAGCAGATTTATTAACATTCTTATTCACCATATCTACTAGTCCTTTCTGTAAGTGAAGAGGTGGACCTGGATCAGACTGGAAGACAAAATGCCAGCTGATAGAAATGGGCACGACTCGGCGAAATTTTCGTTTCCGTTTCCGTTTCCGTTTCCGTTACGTAACAGAAACGGTAACGATAATTAAGCCGTCAGAACTCGAACTCGAACTGAAAAAAGAAAAATTTGGTCGGGTTTTTCGTTTTCGTTTGTGGCATCACGGCGATCGCGCAATGTGAAGCACAGAAAAAGTTTTCAAACGTTTTTTTTAAAAAAACCCGACTCCCGGCCAAAAAAGCAGGCGAAAATATGCCTGCCTGAGGCTTTGCCACCTACCAGAGGGGTGGTTTCTGGGGGGTCCCCGGCCTTTCCCCCCCTCTTCTTCTGTCCTGGGCTGCTTGCACCAGGCTGGGGGGGTCATCCTCGTCGTCTCGCCATGCCATGCGGTGGGGGGGGATCCAAAATGGTGACCGCAATTTTTCTTTTGAAATTGTGGTTAAAAAACCCACCAAATCACCACAGAAACATGTGAAATTTATTTATTTTAAATGCCTGAATTTTAATAGTAGCAGCAGTGGGTTTTTTTTATAGCAATAAAACATTGTATTGATTTTATTTTATTTTATTTTATTTTTTTTTAGACCTGCCCATTTGGGATGGGACCATGCAATTTTTTTTGAACCATTCCACCAATGGCATCGCCAGGTTTTTGACTGACACTTCTGGATGTCTCGGAGCACATAAAAAGCCGAGGCACCTTCCAGAAATCGCAGTCGGGTGTATGGATGTGGCTGAGGGAGGAGGGCTGGCTGCTGGTGCTGGTGTGATCCAATCAAGATTGAGGAGGGAGGCTGGAGGCTTTAGGATTTAAGTTAGGCAGGGAGGGAGGGAATTGAATTTAGAAAATAATTTCTTTGATTCCCTGCAGCTTTGTCTGCTGAAGGGAATAGCAGTTTATTCTTTATTTCTTCTCTGGCAGTTTGTGAGGATTTTTTTCTGATATTGGATAAAGGGGGAGGTTCGACTGGGAGTGGGAGGTGTGGATTTATTTTAAAAATATATTATACTACCATTTATTTTCTATTTTCCCAACTTCAATTTGCTTGCACACATACACATTTGGGGTGCAAGCCAAGAACAGAACCTCTGTCCTAAGTGATATCCTAACTGCCCACTCGCCCACCCGCCCACGCTGCCACCCACCTGCGGCCCGCGGCCGCTGCCCGCCCGCTCGCCTGCCCGCACCTCCCCCCTGCCGCTGTTGCCCCCACCCCCTGCCTGCACCTCCCCCCCGCCGCCCGCCGCCCACCCCGCCCGCCGCCAAGGGCGCAAAAACACCTAGCGCCGGCCCTGAATGCGGGACGCCCCTATGCTCTGGGAAGTCAAACCGCGCTAAATCACGGTGGAAACGACAAACAAAATGACGAAATGACAAATTTTTGAAAAATTTCGCGACAAACGGAAACGACCCGAAACGGACCCGTTCCGACAAACAAAAACTCGAAATGTCATTTTTTCTGGTCGTGCCCATGTCTGCCAGCTGAGTCAATAGAGTAGCAGTTTGCTGACATAGTTACGTCCAACTCTTTCATGCTTGTGGCTGTCATTAGGTCCCGCATCTGGACTTCTCTCTCATGTCCTAGCCTTATTAGGAGATGCTTTGAACTACAGTAGTACCTTGTATGAAGGAATTAATTCGTTCCAAATGAAATTATGTTAAGCAAATTTTCCTTTATACAAATTTCCCATAGGAATGCATTGAAAACAGAGTAATCCCTAATCACGACCATTTTTATGTTGTACAAATTCGTCCCATAGGTCAGGGCTGTCCAACTTTGAACAGGCTGAGGTCTACTTTTTCAGTCGTAAGGTGCCTGAGGGCTACTACACTAATACCTCTACTTACGGATTTTATCCATTCCGAGCACATGCTCATGGTCTTTGAACTGCCCGCTCAGCTAAGACACTGGGTTGGCAGACCCAGAACTTTGCTGGGGCAGTAGTGATCCTTGGGATGGGGGAGGGAGGGGTGGAGAACTTATCCCCTGACATTTTTTAATTGATGTCTGGCAGGCTACTTTGGAACCCTTTGCGGACTACCAGTAGCCCACAGTCTACCTGTTGGACAGCCCTGCCATTGGTGATTCTGTTAAGCTAATTTCCCCTATCTCTGGAATTTTTTATGTTGTACAAATTTTATGTTATACTAACCGCTTGTTATATGAGGGGCCACTGTACATTCTTTCCTGCCACCCTGTCTCTAAGGTTCATTGAACTCACACTTTCTACCATTCTATATGACACATCCCATTTTCCCCTCCATCTTTTCCCCATATCCACCGTCAGAAAACACCCACTGTACTCATAGAATTATTTATTTTCCATTTGCCGTAAGCAAGGAAGCAAATTCTCTTTGCTCAGTACTTGAATAGCAGGTGAAGGAGAGGTCAGACCATAAATAAATGAAGGGAAAGAGGAGAAAAGCAGAACTGTGAACAGCCATTGTTCCCAACAGTATATATTCTTCTGTCAGCACAGAGACTAGGTATCTGTAACTACATGCATGTTGGAATTTCTATGCCAGTAGCAACCCTGCTCTACGTAGAGCCTTATTATATATGGCTGCTATAAAATCAGATGTTAGAGATGCTGTCCTATCTAGTCTTTGGAAGGGACAGCTCACTGGTTCATATTTTGAAAATGCTCTTAGTGTGAGAAATGTACTCTGTGCTGCAATACAAGTGATAGACATTCCCATGATAGTGTAGCCAGTCTGTGAAGTAAGTTGTCAAATTCATCTGTGGGATTTTCTGGTGTTTCTCTATAAATCATTGGACAAAATCCAACTGTCATAACTTTGTACCAGAGCAGCCTCGATCAGGTTCCAGAAACCTTTAATTTAAATTCATGGACAATGTTCCTCCTAAGCTTCATCAGGGCTTCACACCGGCAGGTAGAGTTTGCACCTCTTTAGTTCTTGTTTCATTTGGAATGGTGGAAAGTGTGAGTTCAATGAACCTTAGAGACAGGGTGGCAGAAAAGAATGTACGGTGGACCCTCGTATAACAAACGGTTTGTATAACATAAAATTTGTACAACATAAAAAACTCACTCACCGCCCCCCCCCTGCCCCCGGTTGATGCTCCCATGCAGTGGGGCTGAAAATTAGAGGTAAAATTGTCATGGAAAGATTCCCATCCTCTCTTTCCATGTTCTAAGATGGACCAGGGCTCCCTTTTGCCCTGGGGAAACCTTGGGGAGAGGATAGCGAAACCGCCCAGGAGTACATTTCCACAGTTAAAGCTAGTGTGACAGCTATGCCCATTCCTGAAGAGGTCTCATTTGGCCATGGTAACATATGCCTTAGTTACATCCTAAGTGATTACTGCAACATACACTCTTGTATTACATGGATCACAGACACCTCCACCCTCACCATTTTTAGTGTCGTATTTGTTTGATTCTTCTTAAATACAGTGGTGCCTCGAGATATGGGTGTCTCATGTCATGAAAAAAACTCAAGATACAAAAGGGAAGTCTGCACCCAGGGAATGAAAAACTTCTGCAGAAATTCAATATATGAAAATTTCCTATGAAAAGCGCCGAGATACGAAAATTTGGCAGAAGACTTCAATTCTCAGGGTGCATTGTACTCTGTTCAGATCTGTGATATGAAAATCGTGTGATACAAAGCATCTGGAGGAATGAATTAATTTCATATCACGAGGTAACCCTGTATTTGTGTTTTAAGCTTTAGTATTTTAATGCTATCTTCAATCCTTTATAAGGTAATTTGTTTTGAATGTATTTGTCACACGGCTCAACCCACTATTTTAACTTCTATGGATTAATTATTTGGGAGCACTGCTTCTGTTGTTTGTTCAACATGCATACTGTGAGCATCAAGAAAATAATCACCTTTGTTGAAATGAGGCATAAACCAGTGTAGCCTTACCCAGTTGAGAACTGTACGCAGAAGGATTTCTCTCGAGACCCTCAAATTCATGTATGAGGTTATTATAATCCCACAAAACACACACACAAATTAGTTTTGTCTCAAATTTTGTCTCAAATGTCTTGGCTTTTCTAGCAGAGAAACTCAGGACAGAGAATAATTTTGATGGGTTTGCATTTCCATATAGAAATTGGTGTTGTGGACCTATCATATCTTCTAGTGGAACATGAATAAATTTGTAAAGTTTGCACAAAGGGGAAAAATCACAGAAAGGAAAAATCACAGAGCAGTATGTACTTTTCAAAGACATGAACAATTAAAAATGTGTACTTTTGAAAAATGAACACAAACGCAGTTCAGCCAATGCAAAAGCAATTACAAAACGCATACATTCAAGAGTTAAAATGCTACAAAATCTGCATAATGTACATTTGGGGTTCCATCACGAGGAGAAGAAGAGTACCTCACAATTCAATATGGACACAATCTAGTATGAGAGTATCAGTGAGGAACTGTAACATTCAAAATGAATGAGACTATGAATAATATGCATATCACAACAGATGTAGAAAACCTATGGTAAGTCAGCACAAATCAGGCTTATCATTTATAGAATGTTGGCTAAATTCAGCATGACTCCTATGTAGAGTATGGCTCAAAGAACCAGCTCACTACTGACTACCATTAAGCAACCCACTGCCCCGAGCCAGGCCCAATGGGCACCATTTGCCACTGGATTCTTGTGATCCCAACTAATCCAGTTTCTTGACGAACCCCAGGAGTGTCAAGTTAAAGAGAAAGAGAAAGACTGTAAAAGACCACAAGAAAACAACAGCAGTTATACATAATCATGATGATTTCCAAAACAGCAGCTGCCAAAAATGAGCTGTTGTGACTGGGTAAAAAACAGCAGTGTCTGAATGGCCCCAGGTTACCTCTGGGGAGATAAAGGAATTGATCATTCTATTAAAATCAGACAAAGCCCCTGGCCCAGAGACTGTACCTTCAGACCTTTTGAAATTTGACCCAGACTGGTGGGCTAGACTTCTGACCCCAATATTCACATCTGTCAATAAATCTGGCATTATCCCTAAGACATGGACCAATGCAATTATTCCTATCTTTAAAAAAGGAGATCACAGCCTACCAGAATGCTATAGATCCATTAGCCTCCTTTCAGTTATAGGGAAACTCTATGCCAAACATCTACTGGTCAAACTTGACCAGTGGATTAGAAATCAGGCAATCTTAGGGGCTGGTTTCAGGTCAGGCAAATCAACATTAGACCATGCTCTTATCCTATCACATCTCATTAATAAGCAACTCAAGGTGTCTAACTCTAAGTTTTATGTGGCCTTTTTAGATATTAAGAGTGCATTCAAGTCAGTGGACAGGGCTTTACTCTGGAGCAAGCTGCATAATTTAGGGATAGATAAAAGATTGCTCCATCTGATTAAAAATCTATACTCTAATACCATGTGTCAGGTGCGCCTACCTACAGGTCAACTATCTGAATTGATACCTACCAACAAGGGAGTAAAACAGGGTTGCGTTTTAGCCCCTATATTATTTAATCTCTTTTTGAATGATCTACCCTCCAGTCTAAAGGAAGTCGAGGGCCACCCTCCTAAACTTGGTTCTCTTGCGGTACCTATACTGCTTTACGCCGATGATGCTGTAATTCTTTCACAGTTGTGTCTAGGGCTAAAGCGATTAATAAAACGATGTGCCAATTACCTGTTAGATAATAAGCTGCAATTAAATTACTGTAAATCTAAAATTATGGTTTTTGCTAAATCTTGGAAACTACTTAATTGGACTTTTAGAAGAAATCAAATAGAACAGGTCAAATATTTCAAATATCTTGGAATTCATTTTCATTATAAACACACCTGGCAACATCACCGTCAAGTATCATTGAACCTTTCTAAGCTGACAAGCAAATCTATAGTTCGTTTTTTCTGTAAGGGAGGCAATGGCTATTTTCCAGCAGCCCTCGAAGTATTCAACGCTAAAGTTATTTCACAACTGCTATACGGCATCCCTATTTGGATGAACTCCCTGGACTACAATGTAAAACGAATCCAATCCTGCTTCCTTTGGAAAATCTTAGATACACCAAGATGCGGTTTCTAATGCAGCACTATGCTTAGAAGTTGGACAACCTCTTATAGAGACAAGAGCATGGCTCAGAACTATTAAACTCTGGCTTAGAGTATACTATAATACTGATCATGATAGCCTGCTTTACCGACTTCTTCAAGACTCTATAGCCCCAACAGGCTCTGCTAAATTAATCAAAAAATCAGTGTCCTGGGCATTACGATAGATACTCTCGGCTCACTGCCCCAGTTGGAAGCTTACAAGCTGATAAAGCGCAGGCTACTTGATATACAACTGCAGGATTTACAGAGAGCAGCCAACTCAATATGTTCACCATTGAGTTTGCAGATCCCAGTTTCAGCAGAGCACCCTGCACATTACTTTTATCTGCTAGAGTGCTCAGAGGAACGGAGGGCCTACACGCTTGCTAGATGCAATGGCATTCTATCAGCAGTGTTGTATGGGAGATTCAACAGGACTGCTTATAACGATAGGTGTTGCGCCTGAGCACTGGGTGGGGTGGAATCACTCTCTCATATGGTATTGTATTGTCCTCTTTACGATCACTTCCGTAAAAAACTCCTTGACCCACTTCTCCTGAAGAAGAGGCAGTGTTCAGACACTGATATACTGAGGTTTCTTCTGTCATCAGGAGACACTGTGGTGATAGAAAATGTGGCATCATTCTTAGCCCAGCTGGTTAGGGCCCGCAGGCAGAGATGCTCCAAGTCGTTATCCCTTCAACTACTACTATTGTTGTAATCTATATTGAACTTATGTTGTTAAATTATGTATGCCAATAAAGGCTAATTGATTGATTGATTGAAACAGCAGTCTTGCATTCCATTTGTGAACAATGACAACACTTCATACATATCTGTGCCATCTTTGTTCGAATGCCACTCCAACAGCAATCCTACATATTTCCAAAGACAATTGTATGATGCAACCAAATATCTGACTACCTTTTCTGTCCCAGAATATTTTAACTATCGAGTTTATACTAATGGATACTACAGAAATATTTATTTATTTATTTATTTATTATGGAACTTATATACCGCCCATCTTCCTGGAGAGGAACTCCGGGCGGTTTACAACAAATTAAAAGAACAGCAAATTACAATAACAGCCAATGGATTAAGCTAATCAAATAGACAAACAAAACAGCAATAGCAGGAGATGCAGATGGCGGGGGGGGGGGATCATCCAAACGCCTCCCGGAAGAGAAGGGTTTTCAGAGCCTTCCGGAAGGCAGGCAGGGACTCTGCTAGGCGCACTTCTGCTGGGAGATGATTCCACAACGTCGGGCCAGCCACAGAGAAGGCTCGGGAACAAGTGGAGGTTCTCCGAGCCTCCCTGGGCGTGGCCACGCGCAGCATGTGCGCCCGCGACAACCTAGTCGGACGGGCCGAAGTTGACCGCTGGTCGATCCGCTCTGTCAGGTAGCCAGGTCCTAGACCATGGAGGGTTTTGTAAACCAAAACCAGGACCTTGAATCTAATTCGGGCTGCAACGGGTAGCCAATGCAGGCGGGCCAGAACTGGGGTGATGTGCTCAAATCGGCGCACGCCCGCCACCAGTCTGGCCGCCACATTTTGGACCCGCTGCAGGCGCTGAATGAGAGTCAAGGGCAACCCCATGTAGAGCGCGTTGCAATAGTCCAGTCTCGAGATCACCAGCGCCTGGACCACTGTTCTAAGGGAGTCCCCATCCAGGTACAGGCGAATCTGGGCGATTCGGCGTAGGTGGAAAAAGGCAGCCCTGGACACAGCGGACAGCTGGGCCTCCATGGTGAGCGCCGGGTCCAGGACTACTCCCAGATTCCGGACAGAATCCGATGGCCTGAGGGAAACACCCTCCAAGGTGGGAAATGGGCCTCCGTAGCTGGATGGGGAAGCCCCAAAGAACATGACCTCGGTCTTATCGGGGTTGAGTTTGAGCCTGTTAGCCCTGGTCCATTCTATGACTGCGCCCAGGCACCGATCGAGGGTCCGGACAGCCTCATCTGCAGCAGTGGAAAAGGAGACATAGAGCTGCGTGTCATCAGCGTACTGATGACAGCAAACTCCATGTCCCCTATTTTTTACATTTCTCCCATTTAGTTAGTCTTTACCATATTCCTATGATATCACTGGTCATAAGGGCAGCATAAGAAATTTTATTGTTTTAGAAATATTTTTGTTTTAGAAATATTATAACTGAAATATACTACCATTTAACTACCATCTATAATTTTGATGTCCTTTCCATTTCTTTTCATTTGCCTATTGGCTGTAGAGATGTGAAGGCCCACAAAAAACGGAAAAATTCGGGAAAAAGTTGTTTTTTTTTAACGATGAATAAAATATTTTAAGACAGGGTGTTCAAATATTTTTGAAATCATTCCTTTAAAAATGCATATTATCAGACTATTCAAATTTCTGTGCACTGGGGACAAGCAAGTCCTAGGTTACAAACTGAATTCTCCAATGCAAGAAAAAAATGCATTTCTTTCCTTAGGAGATGCTGCTACTCTCACGGAAAAAAGAAAAAGGTTTCGCTTTTGTTTTTGTTTCCGTTTTTTCCTCTTCACTAGGTCTCAAAGCACTGGAAGAGAATATAGAGCAACATAAAGAACCTGAAAATACATACTTAATTCAATTTAATTAATTTAAAAAGGTAAGGGTTTATATTTATCTGATTCCACAAAATTGAATCATTTAGCTACATTAGTTTATAAAAAGCAAATTATGTTTGTAACAATAGTTTGGATACACTACATTTTAATATGGATACATTATATTTTAATGTGCTAGTTGTGATAATTTTATGCCAAGTCAAATTGTATGTAGTCATATTTTATGTTCCTTAAGTAACAGAATGACATTCAAGCTGTAAAAGGGGAGAGAGAGCTAATGTAGCATTTAAAACAAAAATCTGAGCTTCAAAATTTCCGGAAATTTTACATCTCTAATTGCCTGAAATCCTGTCACACATGGTGTAACTTTAGGAAGCAAATTACATTAAGTTAGGGACATTTTTAACTTATAGCATTATGTATTTAAAAGTTATACTGTTTGACTAACTGTGCAACAGGATTTCATCTACTCAAGAGGCCCATATGGCACATCAGCCCAGGGTCATGGAAAGAGAGAAAAATCACTCCAATGAGTGTAAGGAGGAAGACGAACTGCAGCAGGACTGTAAGGCCACAGGGAGAGGAGGAGGGTATTCTCAGGGTTGGAAAGCTGGTCAGAGATTCGGAGAAGACCCCCCCCCCACACACACACACATTTTTGCACCACTGGCTGAGAACTGGCCCCTGCTCCTTAAGGCTAGGAGTAGGTCAGCTTTATTTCAAGCAGGAACTACCCCAGGGGAGCACCTATCTTCCCCCTGGCAGAGCAATGGTTAAACGCCTTGACTGCAGCTAAAACTGTGCTCACGACCTGAGGTTCAATCCCAGGTCACCGGTTCATGGTTGACTCAGCCTTCCATCCTTCCGACATTAGTAAAATGAGTACCCAGCTTGCTGGGGGGTGGGGAATGTGTAGCCTGCAAAATCAAATTGTAAACTGCCCAGAGAGTGCTATACACACTATGGGGCAATATATAAGCAGAACACTTTGCTTTTCTCTTGCAACCACAGCCATATCAAGCAGCTGTGTCACAACCAATGGGGCTTACACTGACCCAGAAAAGGCACTATAGACGAAAGTGGAAGCAATAATAGCTACTCCCACTGGCTTGAGAGTGAGATGAACAGGGACATCAGCCTGACAACACTGGTCTTCATCACAAGTGTTTTTAATTTGATCCTAGTGCTTTACTTTGGACAGTAGAGGGCTATAACTCAATCCCAAATTGGGGAGGGGGGAGACTAGGGAGAGAATCTAAGCCCCTCTGTTGAGGGGGATGCTCATTTTGGCTGTGTGTGTGTGTGTGTGTGTGTGTGTGTGTGTGTGTTGTGTCGTTACAGTTGTGACAGACTCTTCGTGACTCCATGTCCACAGAGTTTTCTTGGCAGGAATACTGGAGTTGCTTGCCAGTTCCTACTCCAGGCACCTACAGCACCTGGTATCCCCTGGTGGTCTCCCATCCAACTACAAACCAGGCCCGACCCTGCTTAGCTTCCAAAATCAGGTGAGATCAGATGTACTTAGGGCATCTAGGCAGCTCAATCTGCCTGTGTAGTGCTGCCATAATAAAGTCAAGTTGTGACTTTTCTGCGTATCCAAAACCTATGGAGCCAATGGTTGGGGAAACCCAATCAGCCACCCTCAGGCAGTGATTGTGGTCACAATCCACAAGATTAAAATTAAATGTAAGTGGCTTCACTAATGAAAAAATGGGGAAGAGTATGCTCTTATCACACTTTTCAGAGAGGTAATTATGTTAACCTATTTTGTTTTAAACCTTCTGTCTGTTTTTTAACTGATACAACATTGACTGTGGGTACTCTGATGCCAATTTTAGTGTAATGATTTTAGTCTAAGGTTTTTATTATTGTTTTAATTACTTATTGATATTGATGTTTTAACTGTTTTAATTATTTGATTGTAAGCCGACCAGAGACCTTTGGGTAGTGGGCAGCACATAAGTTGTAAAAATAAACAAAATAAATAAATAAACATGTCCAAGGAAATGGGATTGTGTTCTAAAATTTTACACTAAAATAGATTTGTCAGTCCTGATAGTGCTGTCATATTCTTGTTTTGCTTTTACCACTGATATGGTCCCAGTGTCACACACTACGAAAACTACAATCTTTGTAGACACAAAGGAAATCCGTCCTCTTTTTATGAAAGAGAAATGTGAAAAATGGAAGATGAGATGCAATTCAACAATGTCCAAACTTTTATTTTATTCTTATACTCCTGAAAAAGCCCTATTCAGTAACACAGCTATGGATAGTTTCATAACAATGACAATTCTGGCTTTGTTATAAAGATGAATCAACTGCTAGCATCCTTTTTTTACCGACTCACTGGCAAAGCCACTACTGTACATTGTGACAAGAGTTTGATGTACCACTATGAAGTGAAGTATGTTTCTGGCAATCTAAGATGAGAATATGCTATCCCACTGAGACAGACAGTTTCAGAAAGGCTGGCATTGTGACCTCCTCACCTGCTCTTTCATTTCAGCATAGACTTTTTCTGAGTTCAGCTCCACCTGCCGCTTAAACTTCTCCAGGGCAGCGTCAGCCTGCTGGGCTTGCAGCCTCTGTACCTCCAACACCTGAGTCAGCTGCTCCTCCTTCTCCCTAGAAAGTCAGAGAAATTTCTCATAGTACAAGTATGAAATAAAAGAATGTGTGTGCTGGTGTAAAAGAAAGGCCTTTAACCCTCACCGTTGAAAACAGTATCCCATTTTCAATTTCCTGTCCATGGTTATGCCAAGCTTCTCTTCGTAATACTTTGAAGAGGAGAATAACAAGTCAGATGATAAATCAGGCACTTTTCCCACTCCCTTATTGAACTGGAAGAGCCTAAACACAAGACTGGGTTCTCATTAAAGCCACCCCAATTTCAAAGTCTTCGGCTAAGACAAGACAAGGAGGCTTAAATAGTACCGCTTTATTGTGCCACATAAGCTTCCTTTAACTAACATTAATACATCATCCGAAGATATTTAATCAAGAAAATGGTTTGCAGTAAGCACCTCCCCCACATAATCTCTTATAAGATAGAAAGAGGATTATTTCCTGCCTGGTATACGTCAGATTATTAAGTACGGAAAACATGACAAGCACTGGATATTCTCAAGGCAGTGTAGTGGAAAACCCTTAATACACAGTTACAATATCAATTCACCATTTGCATGGGTGACACGACTTATGCTTCAAACATGTATGATGATCCCAAATCAATGTCAAAGAGCTAAACTTAAAAGGCTGAAATGCAGGTATCAGGAATATTAAAAACTAACACACCACAACTGACAATAATATGGTCGTTCCAACCTGGTGCCCGGGTTTTTTAAACATGTGTTGGCCCATGGATACTCTGGCAGCTGACAAAAACTTACAATGAATTAATCAGCTCCCTTTATGTGATCAAAAATACACCACCCACACAGAGAAGGGAGTTATCAACAGGTTTGGGAAAACTACATGCTTAGCATGAGTATAAAAAGTCTTTAGACTATCTCCTAAGGAACAGCATGCCATGAAAGGTTGACTATTGAAGAAGAAAAATCAAAATTGACTAGGAAAGAAAATGGGATATACTAGTACAAAGTGCTTGATGATGCCTAACCAGTGACAAATAGAGGGGAGCTAATACTTCACAGAATTTGGAGACTATGCTTCCATTAATGCAGCCTAAAGCCTTCATTGTGGCCATATCACACTGTTGACTCATATTGCACCTGTGAGCAATGACAATTCTAAGATCCTCCTCACTCATAGTATTGCTGAGCCAGATGGGAATCTTTTAACTGTGTGTTTGGTTTCTTCTTCCTAGGTACAGTACTTGACATTTATTCCTGTTGGATTCCATTCTGTTGCTTTCAGCCTAGCAGTCAAGCCTATCTAGACCGTTTTGACTTTTTTTTCTGTCCACCAGGATATTAGCTATTACACCCAATTTTATGTCCTTTGTAAATTTGATTAGCATTCCTGATCCAGGCCATTAATTATCTTATGTCTCTCTTTAACTGAAAACAAGCCCCACTGAAATCAATGGCCAAAATCCTGTTGGCCTGTGTAACGGTGATAATAGCACCAGCAGGGGCAATAATGGTAAATACTTTCTTCTTCTCTGTGGCTCATTTAATTTGTACGTACTCTAAACTGTTAACATTATGTGGAGATGTGGGACAGAAGGATGAACTTTTAAATTACTGAAGATTTCTGTAACATTATCAAGCAGTGAAAAATTATCAGTAATTACTGTATATACTCGAATATAAGCCTAGTTTTTCAGCCCTAATTTTGGGCTGAAAAAAGGGGCCCTCGACTTATATTCGGGTCAATACTTTTAGCCACTGAGGCAAGTGCTTGGGTCAGTGGCTAAAGGTCATTTTAAACATTGCGTGCCGCTTCTCATGCATCACAGGGGAGCGGTGCACGATGTTTACAATGACTTTTATCCAGTGACCCAAGCACTTGCCTCAGTGGCTAAAAGTATTTTAAACATCACACACCACTCCCCCAGCTCACAAAGGAGGAGCTGCCAGGCCCTGCTGCATTTCCCACCCTAGACTTATACTTGAGTCAATACGTTTCCCCAGTTTGGGGGGCTTAAATTAGGGGCCTCGACTTGTACTCGGGTCGACTTATACTCGAGTATATACAGTAAATACTTTCTCCTCTGTCTCACAGCGCCCACACAACAAAATTGATTGCTTGTGACTCAGACAAACTGCAGAAAACAAGAAGGAAGCCTTTAATTACCAAAAAAAAAAAAAACCCACTTCTACTGGTAGCAGGTGTAATATATACAACAGGGTTTGGGCCAGTAGGATGTACATCTACACAGATCCATACATGAGAAACAATAAAGAGTCTTGTCTGGCCTTAAGGACTAAATTTGTTGTTTGATAGAAGCTTTTTGGGGGCAAGAGCTTACATTTTCAGTATATAAATGAAGAAATTGGCTTCAATCCACAATAATACAATGCCCTTTTGTATTATTTTATTATACAGATAACATTTGCTATACAGTGGACCCTTGTATAACAGACAGCTTGTATAACATAAAATTTGTACAACATAAATTTTTTTGGAGATAGGGGAAATTTGCTTAACATAATCACCTATGGGGAAAATCCGTACAACATAAAAATAGGATCACTCTGTTTTCAATGCATTCCTATGGGAATTTGTATAAAGGAAAATTTGCTTAACTTAATTTCATTTGGAACGAATTGATTCCTTTATACAAGGTACCACTGTACATCATAATAACACAAGCTTCCCTTTTTCTACATCAAACTAATATGGCTATTACTTTAGAAATACATGAGTCAAGTCGTAACTACTAGACAAAAATACAACCCTCTCTACATAAGATTTATGAAGCTTTCTTGTTTAGTTTACCTGTGCCCTGCTTAAAAAAATATATTTGGTTATAAACTTTCTTCCACCCCAAAAAGAATAAAAATAAACGATTGACGGGTGCCTCTCAGGAAAACCTGTGGCTTACAAATGACTCAGAAAAACTGATTCATCAAAAGCATGTCATTGAGTTACTCTTGGAAAATGAAACACAAAGAACCTTATTATATTTTTTCTCAATTCAAGAATTATTTGGCTACAATTACTTCCTCTGCCTAATCCACCTTTTAAAACTAGCTCCAGTATGAACAATATAAAAGCTACTCTGTGGTTTTCTGATTTCCACTGTCCAAGGAGCCTGTGTGCCCCAAGAGGATGGCTGCAGGTTTGAGTTCATAGCGGAGACACTTACTGTCTTAAATGGAGGGTCACTGGTTTCTAACTTTCCAGCTCTATGAAGTGACATCCCACACTACTGGTTATCTCATGAGAAACCTTGATCTTTGTTCACAGCAACCCTCCTGCAGTACTTCCTATAAGGGTATTTGTACACGACCCCTAAACTCCGCCACAAATGGCTGCCAGCTCCGGAGCTTACAATTGTTTCCCCACCAGCTCTGGAGTTTGCAGGAAATTAAGTGCGACCACGCCCACCTAAGCGCATCCCAGTGCACTTTTCATGTACCTGCTCTGGGAGGGTGAAAATCCCCAGATCCGGATGTAATCTGGTCAGTGCCGGGCTCTCCTCACTTCTGTTTGGTTTTTTGCCTCCCGCCCCTTTAAGAGAAGGAATCAGGACGACATGGAAGCTTAGACCGGCAAATGGAGGTGAGCCTGCATTCTTTTGTCCCTTTTTTTCTCCCTCCCCTCACGCAGACAGGATCAAGGAAGTGCAGAGGGGTGGGGACGCAGGAAGAGCAACGAACCTCTAAGATCTCTGGTCCGAATTTAAGTGGCCAGTGGATCTTAGGGGTCGTGTGAAAAGGCCCTAACTTGACTCACAATCCAGTGGTCCTGCCTTTTCCTCTTTCCGGAACACATTTTTAAAAAATCTTTCTGATGAAGGGTTATCCTCTCAAAAGCTTGCTCATTGTTTGTTCTTTTAAATACAATTTTGTATCTTTTTGGTTAATTTAATAAAGCTATCACCTTCATATGTATATTGGAATGTCTGTTCTTTTAATGCTCATTGATGTCAACAAAGTCACTCCATTGTGCTCTGAGCATTAACAGAAATTATAAAAAAACCATGAAACTGAAAAGAAATGAGAAGTAACAGCACTTCAGAAATTGCCTTCCATGAATTTTACCAAATATGCAAATAAGACATAAAATGAAAAAATTCACTGCAATCCACCTGGTCTTCATTTTATTTTTATACATTCAGATTCCTTTCAGAGATTAATTCCCCTCAATAGATGTCCTAACCAAGATCATTCCCATTTATTTCACTGGTTGGAGAAGCTACCACTGCATGGTTCTCATACATTTGCAACAATAAATTCTGACTCACAAATATAAGAGCAGCTTAATTTGTTTCCTCCAGGATACTGAGAAGTATCACTTCCATGAAGAATTAAAATATTCACTTTGAAGATTTGTTTTCCCCTGTAGTACTCACTGTGGGGCCCAATACAATACGCTTATGTTGCGAAAATCCCCAAAGCTGAGCCAACATGAATATTAAAAGGATGAATTTACTCTTTGGCCCCAATTTATTTACAAAAAAACCCAATTTCTCTCATGTCAGTGAATAAAGGATACGGTTACAGAATTAATGGTATTACAGAAATCATTTCCATTTAAAGACAGTTAAGAAGTTCAATAATAATTTCAGAAAGCAAATAAAGTGATATATTTATTTTATATATTTCTTTTCAGGGTTTAGTTAATTACTTTCTACCTCTTTCTCCAAAGATGTCAAGCAGGTGGACAACTGAGGCTGTCGGACTAATGTCATGTAGTGTTCAGCCTTAATTTAAGTTGCATTAAATTAAGCCAATAACCCAAAGTGATAGAAGACAACCAGATATGAAGAAATGGAGTGGAAGGCCAAAAGGGATGGAGGATAGAAGAGGAAGCAAGCAGTCCATTGGAAGAAAGGGAGAGGACAGCCAGGGTGCAGCATGCAAAAAAGAGAGAACCCCCCCCCACAAATCAGCTTTACCTCTTGAAGAGTTCTGTCTACATTTTCACCAACTGTCTGCTAGGGAAGTGGGAAAGGAGGGACAGTGAACAAAATTGGTGATCTTCTTCACCTTTGGTTATGACCAGACCTACTTTTGTCTGCACACTCACACACCACCAGCCTGTAACAAACATAATAACCCCAAGTAATCAAAAACCATTAAAAGAAGGTTCCCCACCTTTAGTATAAATGAACCAAAAATCTACTATACATTTTACACCATATGTCTGTGGAGAGTCTCAGTCATCCAGGTAAGATTATCCAAGAGCTGAGTCATGGCAACTGGCCTTCTCTTCTTGTGGGATCGAAACATTTTGAGACAGACTGAAGAAGCTATTTGGATGAGTAGCAAAACATTTCACTACCACAAGAAAAGAAGTCCAGTTGCCATTATTCAACTCCTGGAATACACCATGATGTTAAGTATCTCCGGTTAAGTGGATTGTTCAGTTTGCACCCAAAGAGTGCTCCCCAGTGGAAGTGCCTGTGGGGTACCACAGGGTTCTGTTCTAGGTCCAGCACTGATCAATATTTTTATAGATAATTTGGATGAGGGCATGGAAGGGGTGATCATTATTTTCAGCAACATCCAACTTGGATTGGTTGCTAACACATGAGACAGAGTCAAGATTCAACCTGACCTTAGTAGATTACAAAATTGGGCTTACAAAGAACATGAGTTTCTACAAGGGCAGATGTAAAGTCCTGCACTTAAGCAGGAAAAATCAGATGCACAAATATACAGAAATGTAGTGTCCAGATCTAAAGAAGTAAAAATACCACTCTGTTCTGCTTTGGTCAGACCTTAAAATCATAGAATCATAGAGCAAGAACAGACTTCAAGGGCCATCCAGCCCAACCCCTGCCATGCAGGAACCCCCATCAAAGTACCCGCGACAGATGGCTATCCAGCCTCTGCTTAAAAACCTCCAAAGAAGGAGACCTCACTAACCTCCATGGCAGCATATTCCACTGCTGACAGCTCTAATTGTGTCGTTTTGATCACCACAATTTAAGAAGAATATTGCAAATCTGAAACTTGTCAAGATGAAGGTAACAAGAAACCAAGCTCCATGAGGAAAGATTTGGGAGGTCTGGCATGTTTAGCCTACAGAAGAAAAGGCTGATACTATCTTCTAGTATTTAAAAAGGCTTACACATAGAAGATGGAGCAGGCTTGAATTTTTACTGCTTAAGAAATAACTTTATTCTACTCTTCCTAAAAAAACAATCTCCACAAGAGGAAATGTGGCCTCAACCTTTCTCAAGGACACACTTTACCAAAGTCCAATAAAGCATTTAAAAAAACCCTACCAGCCCCAGCTAGAGTTTGCAATAGAGGGGAATTCCTTGAGATTCTTTCTTCAAAAACTTATTTCCCACATATACGTTCTTTCCTACTTCACTCATCTTTCAAAACAAACAGAAGGCTCAAAAAGCATTGTGGATTCTAATTACTTTTCCAACCTAGAGTGGAAAAAGTTTTAAGACTGTACTTAAGTACTGGTACATAATGATTTCAACTCCTTTCATTTTCATTCATATAACACTCCTCCTTAAACTGGGGGGATACCACACTTAAGATAGACAAAATATAAAATACACAACATAAATACTGTTGCAACAGTAATGGCCAACTTTATCTTGAGAGAACCGGTGCCTATGAGCCATATTTTCATAAAGATGCTAAATATAACCCAGAATATAGGAAATGGGTTTGAAACACATAAAATAACTGGAGCATCCTTTGTCAATCTTATAACAGCATATGATACTGTCCATCATTATCTGCTGCTCTAAAAGTTCTAACCCCTTTACTAAAGGTCATGCAGAATTGCTTTTGCTGCTCCAGTTCAAAACCAAAGCTTCTTTGAATCTAAAGGGAGGCACAATAACCAGAAAATCCAAGGAATCATCTTTCACAGCACAGCATCCTGGCAGCAACATTCTCTTAAACTGTACAGCAATGCAGAGCTGGATCTCAGCTGCCTATTTGCTTCTAGTCGTTGGAACACTGCACGTGTGGGGCAGGGCCCCCACCCGGCGCTCTAGAAAATTAGGGAGAATGTTGCCTGACATAAATGCTTTTTCCTAATTATAGGTACTCCTCACTTAACAAGAGAGTTCCATTCCTAAGACTAGGTCATTAAGTGAATTGGTTGTTAAGTGAGGCGCTTGTCTTGTGGTATGTTGAGGCTGCCTTCCTTGCAGGCATACCAGAGTAGGTTGGCTCTTTAAGAGGCTATGAGAGAAGCAAAACAAAAAAGAGGGGGAAATAATGATGGAGATGGCCAATGCTCTGGTCATTCTCCTCCCCTGTGAAAGCATTGTGATGCTTGCAGTAACACCTGGCTCTTAGAAGCAGCGGAGGAAGAGTAAGTTGGGGAAAACACTGTAGCCCTGCTTCCTGCCCTGAGCTGCTGACAAGGTAGACTAATTTGATCTCTTTCTTGGATAGAGTTATTGTTTATTTATTATTTATTTATTGGACTTATATACTGTGCCATCTAGCTACATGGCTACTCTGGTCGATAATAGAAAAAAATAAACATAACTAACTCGACAATAAAATCATAAAAGCATATTCAAAATTAAAAAAAATGGCAAATATGGAATAAAACAGATTTTAAAAATCAGCAAATCAGGAAATAATTAATAACCAGGGAAATATCTATATAGCTAAGTCTTGAGTTGTTTTTTAAAGACCAACAGCATAGGGACCAAATGAATCTCAAACAGTTGGTTCCATAAATGAGGGCCCACAACCAAGAAGGCCTGGTTCCTTGTTGCTGACTTACAGACCTTTCTTGGAGTTACAGGCCTGGTGGAAGAGGGGAACACTGTGCATGTTGCTTATCATGATTTCAGTAAGGCCTTCGATAATGTTCCCCATGATATACTTGCAAAAAGTTCATAGAATGTGGGATACATAGTGCTACTGTTAGGTGGGTTTGTAATTGGTTGACTGATCATACCAAAGGCCAGTCAGAAGTTGTTTCTGGCGAACTGGAAGTGACTTCCGGATGGTCCGAAACAACTTATGTGGTCTCCAACAGGCCCAGGAAGCCCATTGGAGGCCCGTTTGGGGCAGCACCAGGCCTGGGCAAAGTGTAGGAGGCACCAGACAGCCACCCCCCGGTCCTCACCTGACCCAGCATCCACACATTGCAGATTTTCCTTTATCACGGGTCAGGTGAGGTCCCTAACTCCACATAAATGGGGGATTGCTGTACCAATATTGATTATTAATGTAAGGTTTGTAATGTACTAAATACAACATTGTAACTGGAAACCAGTAGTAAGTCACTATGAGAGTAGGCCTACCAAATCAGAGAAACATACTGAGCGAACGACTCAAAAATTCTCGACTAATTCAATGGCATACACTAGTTGCAACTTCTTAGTAGATTGGTCTGGTAAGTTAGCAATATGGGTAAATGATATAGAAATCATGGGTAAATTTATCACTACAGTAATCCTCTTTAAAGTAATGCTTCAAATCTTTGACCATCCTTACATCTGACTCAGAAAGCCATATAACTGTGAATCACTGTTCTCATAAAAACATGCCATGATGGATCTCGCATCAAATCAGCACCAGCTTTAATGGAAAAGGGGGTCGGTTTTGCCAGTTTCTCTTCTTTCGGCAGTCCTTGCATGACTTCCCCATTCTTCCAGAAAAAAAAAATCCCCTCCTCTCTATAACCATTTTCATCAGGCTGCAAAGGGATGGAGAAATCATACTAAATTACTCTATCTCCCCATTCTACCAATGGAAATGTTCCAGTGGATTAGCAGTCTTCTCCTGGAAGGAAGGTTCTTTTCTATTCATTGCACTGTATGAAAATGCTGGATGCAGGACAGTGAGAATGAAAAGGAAAGGATGTGTATGTATGTGCATACACATATATGCACACATACACACAGGTACTGCATACAAATCAACACAATCTTTTTTTTACTTTTTACTTTTTATTTTTAAACATTTTTACCCCACCTTTCTCCTTTGAAAAGGACCCAAGGTCATTTGGCTGGAAATTTCTTTGGTACATATTTTACTGTTCAGCTTCTGTTTCACAAAGAGGAAAGAAGGAATTTAGGATAGCAACTATATACAAACTTTAATCATAATTATGCATTTAATTCTGAAGACCAAGCAAAATCTGTCCAGATGTTTTATTAGTTAAGCAAATAAAATCTATTGTTTACTCAGTGAACATTGCTCACCACCGAGCCATAACAGAAGAGCTTATAATAAGCCAGAGTTTGGAAAACAAGAGAAATTCAGAAGCACATGCTAGCACAAACTCAGATGTGCATGCTCATTCTCAGTCTGCATAACCAGATTTAATTATGGCTTCAGGAATTCGTAATTCATTTATATGGAAAACAGGGAGGGAAGTATGCACAAATTAATGAAGTTGGCTTTTTGTATACAAATTCAGTTTGAAAGAAGCATGTATCAAAATTGCTCTAGGACTATTTTTTTACAAGGAGTTTGTCTCACATGAGAAGGAAAACCAGAGTGGTATATACAAGGGGATCTAATGGTAATAGTTATGGATAGGTTGTAAAGAAGTTCAGCAACACCCAGTAGGTTCTATCTGGACATTTACAAACAGCCTTGGAGCTTGTGAAAAGCAGCCATGTAATCCTTTTGCAGCCTATTACATTATATGTACCAAGAATCATTACTTGATGTGAAGAAAATGGACTGAAGTGAGGAAATCATTAAAATGCATTGATAAAACACATAAAAATGAGACTAGAGATAATATCCTACATATCAGGATATGTAAATAAATTTGAAAGACCTGTCAGGCAGTGTGACAGAATATTATGTCTGAAAATATTATGCATCCTAGTCTCTCATCTTGCAAGCTTATTTGCATCTTCAAAGAAATGTCATGATCAATTCACAGATTTTATATACTACTTTTCTAAATTCTAAGTCAGCTGGATGCATTTTCCCCTTACAACATGTCAACATAAATCTCCCATCATCATTAGCACCTATTTATGCATGGAAGTAGCTACTGATTTTTATACATTTGACCTGCTGGCTTGTGAAAATAGTCGTAGAGAAAGCAAAATGTACACATTTTGCAATGAAAGAACAGATGTTCCTATTCCAGGCTGACAAGATTACATACATCTGAAGAAGACCCGTGCTTCTGTTTCTAAAGGTGTACAGTGGACTCTACCTACTCCAAAAAAATCTGTCATGATTATCTGCTTGTTACAAGATAAAGAAATACGTATTTTCACCCTTTAAATAAATTAGTTAAATATGAGGTATCCAATTCAATGATTAATAGCTGTTCCATTTTATTCTACATTATTTACACCTGTATGCCTTGGAATTCTGGGAGATTTTTTTTTTGAAAATCCCTCTGTTTT
>JAHTLZ010000010.1:9029558-9086127 GCA_023846285.1 Phrynocephalus versicolor | reverse complement strand
GCTTCTCCTCACCACCTCCTTCCTCTCTGCTGCTCCGCAAGAAAGGGCAAGATATCTAGACAGATATCTAGTCTTGTGCGCTCCCAGACGCATCGGGTGGGGCCACTGTGAGAAACAGGAAGCTGGACTAGATGGGCCATTGGCCTGATCCAGCATTGCTCTTCTTATGTTTTATGTTCACTCCCTTAAAGAGGCATTCATGGTAACCTGGACCCAGGTATGAACCTCCCTGCCAGAGCTTTCAATTAGCCAAGATGGGCAAGGATCGAGCAGTGTGGTGGTATAATGGACAGATTCAAGCACCCTGTCCACATCTTCAGGTCTCAATAACTGGAACTCATCGAATAATACTGAACTAAGCACGGTGCACTGGATACATCCCTTGATTCTGCACCAATGGTGGAGTCCAATTCATTGCGAATCTGAGCAACTTTTCCTTCAAAGTGGACAGCAAACTCATCACAGTGAGCTGTTGAGTGGTCCAGGACCTCCACTGTATCTTTCAATTGAAGAAGATCCCAGACCACCCAAAACAGCTCCACTGAATGGCGCCCTGAGGAAGCAATATGGTTGGTGAAATATTGCCTTTTCGCCAACTGTATTGCCATGGAATAGGCCCGGAATAGTGGGCTCTAATCCGTGTTCGATCAGACTCACAGTGATATTTTCTCCACCTGCGCTCCAGCTGTCCCCCCTCCCACTTCATTGCCTGCAGCTCAGATGTATACCAAGGAGCTATACAGGCTCTGCGTATAGGGAGAGGGCACTTAGGCGCAATCATGTCAACTGTCCAGGTCATCTCCCTATTCCATAGGGTGAGCTGAGCTTCAACAAATTTCGTTGCAATGTATTTATTTTATCTGTTGTTGTTTAGTTACTGTTTAAAAATAATAATTATAGTAAATTCTGGAAAAAAGAAATACAAAGAACACTCTTTTGGCAAAACATTAGTTCAAAACAACTCAGGACTGAATTGACTGAATGTTGGTGGAAACAACAACCAGTAAATGGGGGTGGGGGATGGGAGGATGGGGCTGGCAAAAAGTATCATGGCAGCAAACATGAATGGCCAGAATCCTCCACTGTATCATCATACTGTACCATTTTGTGGCAAATATTAAGTGATCATTAGGTCTACAAAGAAATGTACAGGCAGTGATGAAAGTTAACACATCAAACTGAACAGAACAGAAGAACCAAAGATTAGGAGGAGAAACTATTAAGGGTTTCTAATCAGCACATCAGGGTGGCTAACGGCCCAATACACTTGACAGTACCAAGTCTAAGTCAAGAGGAAGTTCTCTTTATGAAAATACTTAGCCATAATCTCAAGGGGGGAGTATGTTAATATAGACGGATATATACCACATCTCCATAGCAGTGACAATTTGATTCAAATCCCTAGGTCTGGAGTTTGCCATCCATCACATGAAGATGGCATGCTGTTCAGTATCTCCTTGTCATCTCAGACTGAGGAGTGAAAACCTTTTCTGAATTTGGTATAGAGGTATCAGTCAATCAATCATGCTTCAGTAGATGGAGTGTGATACACTGTTTTATGACTCAATGTTTTAAGAATGGAAGCATGCAGCAGATTGCTATATAATACAGCAAATGTGAAAATAAAATATCCTCCATGTCTACTCACTACACAGTACTGCATATTCAAAAAACATTTGGCATGTGAGACTCTTACTTTGTACTCACTATATTATTTATAATAGTGGTGAATCCACTCTAACTATCCTGCTGGAGATACAGCATTAAGAGTGTTAGGATTAGGAATTAAGCCAAATGCAGAAAACAAATGCTACACGTTCCTGAGCTACAATGCTCTTGCTAGCGTTACCTGACCTCTGGAGATACAGGGAGTGTCTGGGGTGGTGGTGGAAAGAGTTCATGGATATTTTAAATCAAGAGTATAAAATCCAGTTTCTGATTTCCTTCTGTTCTCTGCTCATTCTTTTTACACTGTGCCCCCTAGAATGAGTATTATGCCAGCATGTTCATCAGAATTAAAGGAATGTTTATAATATGATGGAAAGTTTGACTGTTATTGCTCTAAATGGCTTCAGATGCTTAGAGTAAGGATGAGAAAAGAGCTGCTTTTTGCACTATAGTTGGGGGTAAGGGAATCTTGAACAGAAAATACTTATAATCAGACTATGATCTTTGTATATAACACGGCTTTCAAATGTTAGAGATTACTTCCTTCAATCTTTTCATGAATACAGTATTAAGCATTTATAATATATTCTATATTATTAAAGAAGCTTTCTCATGTTATAATATTCGCAAGCTTGGATGGTACATCTCAAGTTTCACATTCTCAGATTCTGAAGGAAATGACATCCACACTGAAACACGTCCTGAGTATTCTTTAATATCAAGAAGTTCAAAAGAAAGTGGGATTTCTGGCTAGATAAGCAATTGTATGGTAAAGAAAAGGCAGCATACAGTATTCCCAAAAAGCTCAAGGGGAGAGGGAGAGACCCTCACTTTAAAGCATAAAGTTATGCCTGAAAATTCAGCAGGAAAACAAAGCAAATCCTGACCACAGATCAACTCCCGTGTGCACACTGATAAACCCTTCTTGTACCTCAACTGCTCTGCAGGCAAGCACAACTCCAACATCTCACTAGCCACATTCTCTCTATATAGTGTGTCACTAGCAGTGTGGAAGAGCTAAAATGGACCATAAGGGCTGATAGTGTTGCTGTTTACACACAGCAGATACACAACTGTCCTATCCACAGGTAATCCAGTCCAACTGATCTAAATTTAAGGGAAGGATGTCTCATCATGTTTAATACATTTAGTGCTAAGTATAATAAATGGTTATAAAGATTGGACTTTATATTTTGTATTTACTTGGAGTGAAAATTGAAGTACAAAAGAAAAGCATCATTGTGGTCTTGTTTTGAGTAAGGCACAGAGGGCTGATCAGTCATCTCAGCTTCTTTTTTTGGAGCTTTGGTATAGCTTTCCTCATTACATTTTGCTTTAAATTCAAGATTTCTTCTTTTGGGTTATTTTCCTGCTTTTTTAAAGATAACAACACATACCTCAGTGTTGGGCAAACAAAGTCCTACTGAACAACTTAAGATAAAATACTCTCTCTTTTTTAAGAGTCACTGTATAAATAAACAAAACAAACAGCCAAAAGCTAAATAAATCCCTGGAGAAGAAGGCCATCTTCTCCTAAGTGGCTCCACATAGAATCTCATGCTAGAGATTGCCTCTTACAGAAAGTGGCCCTGAATATTACAAGGGGTTATTTGTAAACCTGCCCCTTAGAAAGTCCTGATGTGTTCTTCATAAGTTCCACCCCAACATATAGAGACACAATCCAGGATCAAACATGTTCTCCTAAAAGCTAACATGATACCTGGGGTACCCAGTCTAAGTGTTAATCTATAATGGTCACTGTACATTGTGCAGTTGGGTTAAAAAAAACCTCAAGGAAAACCCTAAATCAGTAGTTCTCAACCTTCCTAATGCCATGACCCTTTAATACAGTTCCTCATGTTGTGGTGACCCCTTGCCCTGCTTGGAAGAGGCCACAAGCCCCCTTTGGCAGGTCACTGCGGCAGATGCCATAGAGAACCTTCCCTCTAGGCACTCTCAGCCAATTGCAGATTCTGGTGCCATCAAGCTGTAACTCACTCTCCCTCCTCCTCCCTCTCCTCCTCCAGACCCAAGTCGTTTGTGCCTTTTTCTTCACTGGCTCATGGCGACCCCTGTGAAAGTGTTCTTCGACCCACAAAGGGGTCCCAACCCCCAGGTTGGGAACCACTGCTCTAAATATTTTAAAACACAGAAGATTGGAAATTCATCACCAGCACACAGCAATATTAAATAAAGTTTCCCCAAAAGGGCTAAAAGGTAAGCACTATATCCACCATTCATTTTGATAGGGGAAATATTATAGTAACTAGTAAACAACCATAACTAGGTAGTTTGATCTGTTATACAACATTTTTAAACAATCTAACACCTGATTATGGGACGTCATCCAGGAAAAGAGAATGGCAACTTGAAGGAAGACTGAGCTATCCTACTAGGTCCTCTTTTGCCAGATGCTTCCAACTATCACCCATCTGATTGGTGGTAATGGCAGATTATTCCCTGTTGTTGCATGCACACATAGAGAGAACGAACTAATGTCTTCTCCTGTATGATCCCCTATTATAAAATGCAGTTGTACATCAAAAATTGTTCAACAATACATAAAGATTTTATTTTCAAATGAAATATTAAAAATAAACATGCAATTCTATTTATCTATGCTGGATCATAAAAATATTCAATTCTTTTTTAAAATCCTCTCCATTTTACGAGAAGTGGTATATTGTGCTTCTGCAGGCACAATTCAAGAGCCCAGGAGATGGCTCGATACTGCTGCAGAATCGCATGTTTGCACTGCCAGCAGACAAAAGGATGCCAAGCTTTATATAGAAAAAGGAGCCTGAATGCCGACAACACCAATAGCAGTAATCATCACATACAACAAAGAAACACATATAACATTTGACCTCATAGGTGAACTAATGTTGCCATATGCACTTTGCAGAATACAGATCAGAAAGCTACATTCCAAATCTTTTCCTTGAGTTAGGCCACTTGAGGAAGAACTACATATGACATAGAGGGGATTTGATGTAAATCTAATTGATTTAAATCACTGTTTAAAATTTAAAAATCAGAGTTTTTTGACAATGTAAATCAATGGGATTTTAAAAATCATGTATTTTTAATCAACCTGATTGAACCAAACACTTGACAAACATGTATGAAAATTTCCAAAATATGTCCACTTATCTTCTGAAATGAAAAAAGAAGTCTTTGTGTTAGCAAAGATTGTCATTGGGAAACAAAGGTCAAAATCATCCATACTCTATGAAGAAAAGGCAGTGAAGAATATGGTGTTGGAGATGAACTTTACAGATGCCATAGAGCATAGACAATCAGAAAGGCTGAAAAGTCAGTGCTTAATCAAGTGAAGCCTGAACCCACATAAGACCAAAATTGAGCAATCTGAGTGTATCCCACCATAAAATATGGATGCAGAAGTCACCAGAAAAAATACACGGAAATATGGGGGTGGGGGACCACTAAGAGGAGAGACAGAGTGTCTTGATAAAGGAAGTGTTGCTAAAAACTGGGGCTGTAGGAAGAGTGAACTACGAAACGTGAGATGCTGCTGGTTTGGAAGATCTCAGCAGAACTGTTAAAGATAGGAAATTTTGGAGGGGTTAACTCATCAATTCACTAGAAACCAGAAGTGACATGATGGCACATACCATCTTTGGAAGTTTTTAAAAAAAAATAATAATAACTGCTGTACAACCATATCATGACAAGAGAGTGTTGCGGAAGTTGAGTAATGGCAATTGGACTTCTTTTCTTGAGTGATCAAAACATTTCACTACTCATCCAAGCAGCTTTGTCAGTCTGAGGGAAGTTAGTGGCAAGTCCTCCAATTCATAGTTCACCTTGATTTCACATCACCCTGCTCTGAATAAGAACATAAGAACATAAGAATCAGGCCAACAGCCCATCTAGTCCAGCTTCCTGTATCTCACAGAGATTCCACCAGATCTGTCTGGGAGCGCACGAGACTAGATATCTGTCTCCTGATACCACTCCCCTGCATCTGGCCCTTGAAATACCCTGGTTTTAAGCCTGGAGATTACACATCTCTGCCATGGTTTGTAAGCTGTGGTGGACTTTTCCTTCAGGAATCTGTCCAATCCCCTTTTGAAGGCATCCAGGCCAGATGCCATCACCACATCCTGTGGCAGGGAGTTCCACAGACTAACAACACACTGGGTGAAAAAAAATATTTTCTTTTGTCTGTTCTTACTCTCCCAGCCCTCAATTTGAGTGGATGTCCCCTAGTTCTGGTATTTTGTGAGGGAGAAGAGCTTCCCTCTATCCACTTTACTCATGCCCTGCATTATTTTGTACATCTCAATCATATCCCCCCTCAGGCACATTTTTTCCAGACTAAAGAGCCCCAAATGTTTTAGCCTTTCCTCATAAGGGAGGTGCCCCAGCCCAGTAATCATTTTAGTCGCTCTCTTCTACACCTTTTCCAGTTCCACTATGTCTTTTTTGAGATGCAGTGACCAGAACTGTACACAATACTCCAGATGCAGCCTTACTATTGTTTTGTACAATGGCATTATAATGTTGGCTGTTTTATTTTCAATCCCCTTTTTGATAATCCCTAGGATGGAATAGGCTCAGTAGGTGGACAGTGGCCTGAATAGGCTTGTTAGATGGGACAATGGCCTGGGGTGCACTGATACAACCCTTCCCAACACCCACTAAGTATGGGTTGTTAGCTGTGGCCTTACTAGTGGAAGTGTGAATTGCCTGATTTGTTTGGGGATGGTTGAAACAGCAGCTTGATAAGTAGCAGACAGATTGTGCCCGAGTTCCCACCTCTGTTAAGAGAGGAGTTTTCAATACACACATGAATGGCTTCCCTGACCCCTATCTTGAACCATCTATCTTCTTCTGTTTAATATGTGTACAACCTCATCTTTGAACGAAAGCTCTTTGTCCTTCAAATGGAGGTACACTGCTGATTCTGGTCATGAGCTGTTGTCCCTCCTGTGTTGGGGCATCCTCCTGTTTAATGGCTGTTTGGCTTATCCAAGGTCGAGGTCTTCACACTCCTTACTGCATTGGTCCACATTTACAATATTGCTACTTTTGTGTTTTGGTGTTGGGTCTTTTGGGTGGATGAGTCTCTGTGTTAGTGTGTTTGTGGGTTTGAATTAACCAGGATATGGTGTTTGCCAAAAATCCTGTTAAGCTTTTCAGACACCCCAGCCATGTAAGGGATGATCAGGTTCTTCCATCAGCTCTGGGTCTGAGGCTGATCCATTGTTTTTCTGGGTCAGCACACTGGTCTGTCGAAGGCCCACTTTGGATATCCACAGGCCTTAAGCACTGTCTTCAGGTCTTGTCTTCCTTCTTTTTAGTTCTGTGGAGCTGGGGATCTTCTCTGCTCTATGGTTTAAAGTCCTGGGGGCTCCTAATTTGTGTTGTAGTGGATGGTGAGAGTCAAACAGTAAATACTGATATGTGTGGGTGAGTTTCCTGTAAACTTCTATTCCCAGGCCACAGTCGGGTCTGATGATGACTGCACAATCCAGAAAAGCCAGCCTGTTGTCTTAGGTGTCTTTCCTAGTAAATTTAATATTTGGGTCCACTGCATTGAAGTGGTATGTAAAGGCCTGTACTTCCTGCATCTTGATTTTCACCCAGGCATCATCTACATACCTCAACCAGTGGGATGGTGTCATCCCTGGGGAAGTGATGAGTGGCTTCTCCATTTCTTCCATGTATAGGTTCGCAACAATAGGTGACACTGGGGAAACCATGGCACAACCATGCTTCTGTCTGTAGTGCCCTCTGTACATGAAATAGGTGGTGTTCAGACACATGTGCAGGAGCAGGCATATCTGGTCTGGGTTGAGGCTGCTTCAGGTGGTGAGGGTGCTGTCTTCTCTTAGTCTCTTATTTACCATTGTTAGGGCATCAGTGGTGGGAATGCTGGTGAAGAGAGATGTAACATCAAAGGATGCCATGGTTTCATCTGTATCCAATTTCAGCTCCCTGGCCTTAGAAACAAACTCCTCTGAACAGTGCATGTGGTGGTCAGTGTATCCAACAAGTGGGGCTAGGATAGTCACCAGGTATTTTGCAATGGTGTACCTTACTGCGTTTATACTACTGACAACGGGTCTGAGGAGGATTCCTTGCTTCTGAATCTTGGGATGTCAATACAGGCAGGGGGCGGCCTCTCCAGGATATAAACAGTGATGGTTCACCCTGTCAATAGTGTTGTCCTTCTACAAGTGTTTTAAGCATTCTATTCCTTTTTTCTTGTAACTGCTGGTGGGCTCTCTTTGCAGCTTTTCATCTGTGTGTTGGTCATCTAAAAGTGAGATAACTTTTTCATCGTAGTCCCAGAGTCCAGGGGGATGTGGAATCAAGGTGAACTATAAATTGGAGGCCTTGTCACTACCTTCCCTCAGACTGATAAAGCTACTTGGACGAGCACCGAAATGTTTCAGTCTCTCAAAAGTCCAGTTGCCATGATTCAACTTCTGGATAACCTCACCTAGATGACTGAGATTCTTCACAGGCATGACAAGAGAAGTGGAATGGTTGAGAGCATGGCATAATATAGGCACCAGAGCTCCGACAAAATGAAGTAAGATCATCTCAAGTTACAAAGTAGAAAACAGTTATTTCTCAATTTAAATTCCTCTCTAGACTTTGGTCAAGGTGCCCTCAGAAAGAGGAAACGCTAAACCACCTGAGAGTATTCTTAACCTGGAAAACTCTAAAAAACAAAAAGAGTAGCCATAAATGACTTGATGGCACACAATGATGGTGGTGGTGGTGGTGGTGGTGGTGGTGGTGACGATGATGATTTTACAACCAGACACACAATCACTTTCCAAACATCCCTGAAGTCTTCTTCCAGGGACATGCTCCTCAGCTAGAGACATCCCTATCTTGGTAGTGTCAGGGATCACAGCCCCAGTTCTATAAAAAATTTAAAACTTTGCAAACGTGATTCTGTTTGCCAGACAGGAGATAAAAATTCAACTGGGTCCTGCTTGACAGGATCAACAGTTCAGATTGCCAGAGACCCAGAACTGATTTCTTCTTTGAAAACTTGTGTCAGGAGCCTGGTCCCAGAAATAATGAGAAAATATTTACTATAAGCACCGAGGCCTGGGACAAAACAAAACAAAACAAAACAAAACAAACAAACAAACAAAAACAAAATCCACCCCAAACTGTTCTGTGCTTTTGCAATGCAGACACATTTGAATATGCCTTACAAACTGCATGCTAATTTCCTGGAGATACATGGCAAAATGCTCAGTTTCTGGAGGACAGTCACTCCATTACTTACTTTAAAGCAAGCCAGCTTGTCTTTTGATTTTCTTTTTTTTGGGGGGGACCAATATTTCAGCCCCTACAACAGCCTCGTGGTGCAGGCGTTAAACTGCTGTTCTGTAGCTATAACTGTGCTCACGATATGGGGTTCAATCCCAGGTAGCCAGCTCATGGTTGACTCAGCCTTTTATATTTCTGAGTCGATAAAATAAGTACCCAGCTCACCCAGGGGGTGGGGCTGTAAACCACCCAGAGAGTGTTTGAAGCGCTATTGGGACGTATATAAGCAGAACAGTTTAGTTTGCTTTTTCAAAAATTATTTCCAATTTTTGAAAAAAAAAGTAGACAGGTCCAACTTTTTCAAGATAAGCAAAATTGTGTGTGCCCCCTTTTTTATATGAGCTACTTAAATTGGGGACTTTTAGGATCACCCATTTCTCAATATATGGGAATTGTTTTACTTTTTAAAAAAAATTGACTCAAAAGCCTTTGTCCACAGACTGTCTGCTGCAATTGTGCTGGATTTGGTGCTGATCTGAAGTCCAGTTTAAAAGTAACTTTTTTTTGGCTTGGGCTGCCACTTCTGTCGTAACTATGAATTACACATGTGCTTCTTATATACTATTAAAAACTCACAGCAGCATAATCAATATACCTGGTGATTTTAAACTTTTAGCATCTGCTGTTTTTGGTGACTGAATCACAGTAAGCTTATCACACCTTGCTGGCTAGCATACTGAGTTAAAGCATCCTGGTTGTGGAGCCAAGGGTTTTGATTTCAATTCTCTGATGTAACTTCCATGAGAGGAACATTTCTGTGTGGCTTTCGCAAGCTCCGCAGTCCCAGAGTGGTCCCATAAAAAGTGAATGATAAATCACATCTAAATATTTTATACTCTCAGAAGGGTTGTCATAAATCTGAATTGATTTGACTGCACATGGAGTGTTGATACTATACTGGCAGTGTCTGAAAAGTCCACTGCCTTCTGAATTGTGAGGGATTTTGGCTCCCAGCATCAACAGCATCAGTATTTGATTGAGACCAATTATCTGTAACTTTTGGTCTGATTAAAAGTTCAAGAACAATTCACTAGTTTAGCCCACATTTAAAGATTTCTGTGTTTGATTCTCGGAAGACAAATCTTGATGCTTGGTACTTAGAACAAGAACTTGCTCTCTCTTTAATATCATCATAAAATCATAATGTACTGAAAAAGCAGCATACAGAAAGTCCTGTGCAATGTTACGGAAAAACCGTATGCAATCTGATTGTAGAAGTGACTCCACCATCAATAAAACTGTAATAAAATCTTCCTTAGAGACATTTCCAGAAATGACAGGTTGCTTGCTTGTATTTGTAGTTCTCTGAGTGGTCATCTATGAATTCATACAAATGGGTCTTGCATACAAAGCCACAGCATATATCTTCCACAGCTGAATAGCTTTCGGTGGGAACCTTATCCTATTCGCCTTACAGCACATATCTAAATATGCCCTGGCACATTTAGACACCTCAGTTTGTTTGTTTGTTTGTTTAATTTTTTTCCAGGCCATGACTCTGGATGTAGAAATTGAGAGCCTCAACAACAAATCTAAAATTTAGTAATAACAACGAATAAGATGTTACACAGGAAACCTGACTAAACCTGAACTTAAATATATAATAAAAAATCTATACTAAGGTGCAAGAGGGCAACAAACCAAACAATTAGCTGATAAATTCAGAAGTCATCAAAATTACAGAGACAAAAACAAATATTTAAATACAAGCAAGAGTATGAAACGCCTGAATAAAGAAATAAGTTTTTCTTTTTTTCCTGAAGCCTTCCATGCCTCCATAGGAAGAGTTCCATAGCACAGTGGCCACCATTGAAAAAGCCTGGTTACTAATAGTGGTTTGGGAAGTATGGGTGGGACAGGTGATAAATAGGAGGAAGAGGTGCTCAGACATGTAGCAAAGTCCCAAACTACTTAGGACTTTTGGGAAATTTTGGGTTGATATCTCAAGCACCTGAAAGGTAGGGAGCTGACCTTCTGTTGTTTGCATGCCTGTTACTTTGCTTTTTGCATTCTTGAGAGGCGGATTTCCCACTTGGAACAAATTAATCCTTTTCCAATGCATTCCTATAGCAAATCACATTTTGAGATACAGACATTTTAAGTTAAGAAAATCCCACTGGAATGGATTAACTTTGTAATTCAAGGCATTACTGTACTGGTGAAATATGGTCACATTTTGATGCTCATGATAGCAGCCTAGCTGCTACATTTTCTACTTGATGTAGGTTCCAAACTGCCTTCAAGGGTAGCCTCACATAGAGAGCTTCAAGATTACCAGCACATGAACCAATATCATTAGGGACTTCCCATCAGCATAGGGTAGAGGTGTGTGATCTGCATCAATTGAAAGAAGGCAAAACAAAGAATAATTATAAATGAAGCTTTACTATTATTTTCAATATTTAAGGATGGAAATGAAAAATTATCATATAAAGACTTAATAGCAAATCTGATTGGTGTAGCAAGAGCTGAAATTGCAAAAAATTGGAGAAATGCTCAAGATCTTTCACTACAAACATTTCTGAACAGAATCTGGCAAATGGCTCTTATGGAAAAGTTGACCTATCAAATTAAAATATATAGAGGGGAAATAAAACATGATACATTTATGAAAACCTGGAAGCCCTTATTAACGTATGGAATTAACACAAAAAATGAAGAATCTGTTATGGGGAATAATTTTGACTGCTGGAATGTAAAATTTTAAAAGAATCAATTTACTTGTGTGTGTGTCACAATTAACTGTGTTGGAAGATGAATTAGTGGGTGGATTCTGAAAAGGATATTGGTCCTATAGAATGTATAAATAATGAGACGCTATTGTACTGTTGTCTTAACTTGTCTTGTGAAATAATAAAATACAAAAAAAAAAATTGAAAGAAGGCAGACCTTGCCATGGCTAAAATCTGATTTACCAATGAGAAGGCCAGAACCAGGAGTGCACCCAGATTAAGAATCTGGTCTTTCAAGGGGAGTGTGGCGCCTTTTAAACCAGGTTAAATGGTCTCCTGGTTGATTTGGGTTCCCACTCAATAACAGGATCTCCATCTTTTGTCAGAGTTTAATTTCAACTTGTTAGCACTCATCCGGTACATAAACATAGTCAGGCAGCATTCTACGGTACGGACAGCTTCATCTACCAAAGATGAAAAGGAGAGATAAGAGTTTCATGTCATCAGCATGTTGATGACAACAAAACACAAATTTCCAAATGACCTACTCCAGTGACTTATATAGATGTGGGAAAGCAATGGGGAAATGATCAACCCTGTAGGATATTTCATTATAGGACCCACAAGGATGAACCCCAAGCTCAACCCTCTGGCATTGGTCATCTAGAAAGTACTGCAGACTGCATAACACTGTGCCAACAATCCCCAAACACCAGTAAATGGGGATACTGTGATTTAAGGTCTCAAAAGTTGCTGAGGGATCCAGGAGGATCCATAGAATCATGCTACTTCGGCCAGCCTCCTACAAAACATCGGTTCCAAGTCTGCTGCAAAAGGAGAAGTCTGATACTAGGACGGACCATCATGCAGTAAGCAGTTTGTATGAGTTCACAGAGACCCCCTCCAAAAACTGCAGTTACTGGTAAGCACCAGTCTTTCTTCCTCTTCATGGTGTCTGTGAATCAAATAAATGATTGACTAGTTCACTTATCAGAAGAGACAGCAAATCAGAAAACAACAGCACAGCACAACAAAATGATCTAACTGCCATGGCTTGAATATCTAACCTCTGAATATTTGCCATGCAGCTGCTCAACCAAGATCAAGCAAGAGGATTCCTCATAAAAATCCCACAGAGAAAGTAAAAGCCCTGATAGAATGACTGAGAATGCGGGCTAGACTTCTAGTTGCAGTTACCCATTTTGCAAAATGCTTAGAAGATTCAGAGTCACCCTTCTTGGAGCTCTAACAAGAACCAAAAAGCCTAGGTGACTTTTGCATAAGGATCTTTCCTTGTCTAGGTAAACTATTAAGATACAACAAACATCTTAATGCAAGAAGAGAAATCTTTGAAAGTGTAGAACTGATGGACAACAAAGACTGATTTGGATGTGAGAATGTATCAGCGATCACCCAGGCTCACAGCAGACCATTCTTGATATGACAAACAAAATCGACTGTCCAGATCATACTAATAACCTGAGTCAAGACATGAAAATGTGCAAATGGAATGACTGATGTTTAGGATATAAGCTTGTGAGACATTGAATGATGACTGCTAAAGAGACAGGGTTACAAGCAACCGAATGTGGCAGAGTGTAGGGTGTTCTTGCTCTGTCCTCTGCCTGGAAAGGATGCATCACATCTAAAAGAGGCAAATATGTACTGTAGTACATTGGTTTACGAGCATAATCCATTCTGGAAGCGTGCTCATCAACCAAAACACTCATAAGTCAAGGCAAATTTCCCCATAGGAAATAATAGAAACTTAGACGATTCATTTTGGGGGCCCAGTTTCCGTTATTTCCTATGAAGAAATTTGCATTAACAGGGAGTCTTAGTGTCTGCAACAGCCAGGACCTGTGGCAAGGGCCAGAGACTTTTTGCCATCGACTTCCAGCTCCCGTAGGGTACCCAGTGGGGGAAAGGAGGCATTGGAGCAAGTGCCTGAAAGCCAAACCCCCCAAAGCAGAGGAAAGCCTCTGCCCCACTTTCGTGGATTTGGCTTTTTGCTATCCACCTCCAGCTCCCGCAGGTTGCCTAATGGGGTACAGGAGGCACTGGAGAAGGCACCCCAAAGCCGAATCCACCAAAGCAGAGAAAAGCCTTTCCCCCATTTTGGAGGGTTCAGCTTTCTGCCACCGACCTCCAGGTCCACCTCAGCTTTGGAACATCTGTTTCAACACTTTCTTTCTCCTGCTGGGTACTCTGCAGGAGCTGGAGGTGGGTGGCAAAAAGCCTTTCTCCCGCTTTGGCAGCAGGGGCTTTTTGCCATCCAAGTCCAGCTCGTCAGGAGTGCCCAGCACCACAGGGGAATGCTGGTGTTGGCGCAGATGCCCATGGCTCAGCAGGTGAAAAGCCGGTGGCCCCAACCCGGCAAGGGATGAGTTGGTGAAAATCCCATAGGCCACAAATTGTTTCCATTTATATTTATATTTATAGATCTGCACTGTAGAAGATTTATGAGAAGAAGCAACAATTGATTAATCATCTCAGAATCGTCCAGGCTGTCAAGAGCAGGTGGTGTTAAGTCTGGGTGAAGAATCTGAAATCTCCTCATGTGAGATGGCCGGTTTATTTTGGTAGAAGGGTCTGGGAAAGGCAGAGCGAAAGGGCTGCTGGAAGGAATGCTTGCGCCATGGGCTGTTGTTGAGCCTGAGGAAACAAGTTCAGGCGCTTCGCTGTAGTTTGTTTTTTCTGATGATCCTCCATGAAGTCATCAGTGGATTGATGAAAAAGACCATCACCTTCGAAAGAAAGTTGCTCAATATGGGCTTTGTTGTCATCAGAAATCCCAGTAGAGCTCAACCAGGAATGCTTGGAAAATCTTAAAAGGCAAGTGGAGCAATCTAATGTGTGGCGAGCAGACCGCATTTGTTGTGCTGCTAAAGCCATAGATTCCTCAAAAATTGCTGAAGCATCAGCCTGTAAAAGGGAGGGGAGTGCTAACGTAGCTATTTTCTCCCCCCCCCACCCCCCGAAGTTTTCTTCTTCTTTTTTCCCAGTGGAAAAAAAACACAAAAAAACACACAGGTTGGTTTTTCCCCACAAGCTTCAAATTTTCCAGAAATTTTATATCTCTAATTCTGTGAATCATGGAGACCATGTAAAATACAACAAAAATAAAAATGTATTGGGGCATCTGGAACACTAACAGATGCCACAATACTTTTTTTTTATTTTTGTTATACAAACTGATTGAAAACTAGAAAGGAAAAAGAGCACTTAAGACTTTTCACTTACCTCAAAATGTCTTCCAGTTTCTGTATTCTCTTGTGAAAATCCATTCTCTCTTTTTCAAAGTCATCCTGCAATCCATAAATCTAAAATTGAAAAGTTAGGGGAGGTTAAAGTCTAAGAACCACACAGTTACATGGTCAGTGGCATTCATTCTTTGATAGTGCGGATCTGCCTCAGAATCCTACTCAGAAAATTTAGATTAAACAGAACGTGGAAACCTACCTGTTAACATACACAAAGCAATAGTCCCACATATCTTCAGATATCTTATTGGCTGCCAATTTATTTTCAGTACTGGTTCTTCCTTTTACAGCCCTATATATCACTGCTACCAAGTTTCTCAAAAACACCTTTTCGCATATGGTTCTCCCCCAAGTACATTTGCTATTCTGACTAGAACCTCTTATGTAGTTCCTGGGAAAGCTCAACTAGTCTTTAAGATTGTACCTCAAATATTCTAAAATTATTTTACTCGCCCTATGAATGTCATGGCTGTAATATTTTGCTACCGCTTTCTAATACAGGTTATTTTTGACTTCAGATAGTTTTGTATTGTTTTGTTTTACAGTTTATATTGTTCAGAAAGTTGTTGATTACTGTGAACTTTCAAGTCATCACTCATAGGCTTCTAAATAAACAAAATAAAAATGACATTACAGCTACCAAAACTACCTGGACACTGGGTATCTCACCACACTGGTTCATGTAATGGTAGTCTCGAGATTAGATTACTGTAATGGTCTCTACATGGGGCTGCCTATGAGACTGGTGTGGAAGCTTCAACGGGTCAAGAATGGGGTGGCCAGATTACTAACTGGGGTGAAAAGGTATGAGCATATTTCCCCCACTTGGGCTGCTTTACACTTGTTACTGATTTGCTTCTGCGCCTGCTTCAAGATAATGATTTTGATACAGAAATTCCCAAATAGTTAGGGATCTTGCTACCTGGTAGAACACCTGCTTCCAGGGCAACCCATACTGTATTACCCATTTCTCTTAAGCTGGGTGGTTGAGATCCTTGTCCCTGAGAGTTTCAGGAAAACATGTGCCTACTCAGGGGTCCCTCCCTCCTTGTGGAGCAATATTGCAGCCAAAATTTGCATGCCCTCCCTCACTGGATACTTTTAAGCAGTTAATAAAAACATGGCTCTACAGGCAGGCAATTCCAGAGCTGAAAATAACATAACACAGTGGGTGTCCGGCTAAAGCTACCAGTCCCATCATCTTATTCTTATCTTTATTTTTAATCTGCAATTGTCTCTCTAATTGTGGATTATGCTTATTAATTTAAAGTGAATTTATTGTACACTTATGTATAAATTGTTTTGGTTATTGTAACCTGCCCAGATTGGCTGTGCTGGACAGTATGGAAAATATCTGGATACTATCTATGTGAACTAGAGATTGGCACGAATAGAAAAAATGACGGTTTCGGTTTTTCGTTTGTCATTGCGGGTCCGTTTCGGGTCGTTACCATTTTCCGTGAAATTTTTTGAAATTTTTTGTTCCGTTGGTTCGGGGGTTTGTTGTTCGTTTTGCCTGCATGTGGGCGTCCCACACACCCCAATGCGTCAGTGGAGTCAGCCTGCAGCGACAGCAGGGGCTTTTTCAGGCGCTGGCTTGGGGCCAGCGCCTGGTGTTTTTTAGAGCGCTGACGGGCTGGAGGAGGAGGAGGAGGTGGCCGCCTGAAGCCAGGCACAGATTCCTCTTGTGCTATTGAGGCTGAGGCGCGCAACAGGGACGATCCTCTGCCTCACACACCCACCCTCTGGCAATTTTCCCGCGCTTTCCCCAGCCTTGGATTCTCCCCTGAAGCGGGAGATGCGACCAGCCGGGAGCCTTTGCCAGCGCACCTACAAGACGGGCAGCGGCTCCTCTGACGTGGGTGACCCCTTCACTCATTCCTGGGAAGGGGCAGGTGCCTTGTTGCCCTCTCGTGTCCTCACCTGATAGCAGGCGCCGCCGCCGCCACCGCTACCAAGCCGGCCGGTGTCCAAGGCATCCACGGGCAAACTGCGCCGAGCCCACCAGTCGCGCTCGCACTTCAAGGCGCAGCTTCTGATGGAGGAGGAGAAAGCCAAGAAGTCTTTCCTGCAGCAGTCCCTCCTCCTTGAGTGCCTCCACCGGAACCTTTTTTTAACTTCTGGGTTTCCTGGCCCCGCGCTACAGCTCAGCTGTAGTGCGGGGCTTTTATTTTTTTTCTTTCTTTCAGCACCTACAGTGCGGCCCCTGGGGCCCTGTCGTCACTGGGATTTTTAAAATCATTTTTTTGATATTTTAGGGTGCCAACAAGGCCACCCCTGGGGCCCAGTTGGTGCTCCTTTTTCTTTTTTCTTTTTCTAAATTTATTTTTTACTGCCAACCACGTGGCCGGAGCATGGCAGTCAGCTTTTCCCCGGACTAGCAGATACAGGTAGGAGACATCTCCGGCTCCGCCCCTCCCCATCAACGAACCGAACCTAACTGAAGAATTTTTCTTGGTTCTGTTCGGTTCGTAGTAAATTTGCCCCTAGGGTCGTTAGTCGTTCCGTTACCTAACGGAAACGGGAAACGGAAACGGAAATGGAATTTTAGTCGTTCCGTGCCCATGTCTAGTGTGAACTATTATAAGGAATCAGAACGTGAATGAAAGACTATTATTTCTATGCTAAGGTCCCAAATGTTATAATATTGTCCCCTGGTGTTTTAGGTTAACTGGAAGATCAAATATGTGTATTTTAATTTTGTTATTATAGATATTTTCCATTTTATTATGTAGTATAGATTTGTGGATACTTTTGGTATGAACCAAATACAAAAATAGAACAGGTGATACCTTTAGGCTACAGTGTTCCCCTGCCCTTTCACAATTCATATACTGCGGTCCCGGTATATTGCAGGACCGCAGTACAGTATATGAAAGGCAAGGCCCCCTGGGGTAAGCTGGAGGGGCCTGTTTCAGGCCTCCTGTACTTACCCTAGGCCTGGTGCTGTACCGAATGGGCCTCCAATGGTCTTCCCGGGCTAGTCAGAGGCCCCAGAAGTGACTTCCATAAAACCGAAAGTGACTTCTGGATAGCTGAACACCATTTTTGAGGCCTCCGATGGCCTTCCCAAGCCTGTCAGTGGCCCATTTCCATAATAGCCTTTTGGAGGTTTGGTGACCAGAACTATACACCATACTCCAGATGAGGCCTCACCATAGATTTGTAAAAAGGCAAAATGACACTTGACTTATTTTCTATATCCTTCCTAATGATCCCTAGCATTGTGTTTGCTTTTTTCACTGCTGCAGCACATTGGCTTGACACCTTCATTGAGCTTTCCGCCAGGATACCAAGGTCCTTTTCCTGGTTAGTTGCAGAGATTTCAGACCCCATCAGTTTATAAATGTAATTGGGGTTTTTTGCCACAATGCGCATCTCTCTGTACTTACTAACGTTGAAGCTCATTTGCCACTGATTTGCCCATTCACCCAGTGTCAAGTGATCCCTCTGGAGCTACACACAATCTCTCTCCGTTTTTGCTACCATGTATAAATTAGTGTCGTCGGCATATTTGGCTACCTTGCTATTTACTCCTACTTCTAGATCATTCATGAAGAGGTTGAAAAGCAGGGGTCCCAGTACTGAACCTTGGGGGAACCCACTCTTTACCTCCCTCCACTTGGAGAAGTGTCCATTTAGTGCTACCCTTGTTTCCTGTCCTTTAGCAGCTGATCCAGGACAAGACCTGTCGCTTGATTCCATGACTGGCAAGTTTATTCAAGAGCTTTTGATATGGGACCTCATCAAAAGCCTTCTGAAAGTCCAGATAAACAATGTCAACTGGTTCTCCCTTATCCACACGCTTGCTGACACTCTCAAAGAATTCTAAGAGATTAGTGAGGCATGATTTGCCCATGAAAAAGCCATGTTGGCTCTCCTTCATCAGTGTCTTCTCTTCTATGTGCCTATTAATTTTAACTTTTAGGATGGTTTCCATCACTTTACCTGGTACACATGTCAAACTGACCAGTTGGTAATTTCCTGGATCACTTCTGGGTCCTTTTTGGAAGATTGGTGTTTCATTCGCTACCTTCCAGTCATCAGGCACAAAGCCTGATTTGAGGGAAATATTATATATTTTGGCTAGGACCTCAGCATTTTCATCTTTAAGTTCCTTGAGAATTCGTGGACGGATGCCATATGCTCCTGGTGATTTGTTAGCATTTAATTTAAAAAGACATGCAAGGACCTCCTCCCTGGTTATTTCTATCTGGCTTCGTTCTTCAGTCTTCCTCCCTATGAAGACCTTCTCTATGCTGTTCCCAGGTTGTGGAATGTGCTCTTTCAGGAGGTTAAATTGGACACCTCTTTTTCAGCCTTCTGCCAACAGTTAAGGATCTAACTCTTCGGGTAGTATTTCAACAACTATATCTGAGTTTTGGGGGTTTGGGGGTTTTTTGTTTTTGTTTTTTGCTTTTCTAGGTTTGTTTTAAACATTGTAAATGCTTTTCAAGTAACTGATTAATGTTTAATGTTTAACTGATATACTGCAATTTATTGTGCTTTTAGTATTACAGTATGACCCCCGCATCCACTGATTCACCACAGATTCAGTTATCTACAGTTGGTGACCAGCGGGTGCAGGGGAGGTCTGAACCCAGTGGCAAGGAGGAGAAAAAGAAAAAAGAAAACTTACTGATATCGAGCCCTCCTCGCCACTGCCGTCATACACTGTCCACCCTCTGGAGGGATAGGGTGGGGATGTAAGAGAACCCACCTGGCCAACCGGCCTTTAAACTTCCCACTTGAGCTCAAACTTCCGGCACTCCGCCCAGGACCTGAGCGGGAAATTCAGAGGCCGGCTAGTCAGGCGGGTCCTCTTAAATCCCCACTCCAGCTCTCCAGAGGGTGGCTGCCAAGGGTGGCTGGGCAGCAGCACCAGTGAGGAGGGCTCAGCATAGGTATGTTTTCTCCCCTTCCTTGCCCCCGCTGCTGCTGCTACCCGCATGCTGAGCCCGGTGGCGACAAGGGTGGCTGGACACCACCAGAGGCAGCAAGAAAAAAGAAAAACATTATTCCCGCCTCACCACTGATGCCGCACTACCCAGAGTTTGGGGGGTTTAAGGGGCAAAAGCTTTCACACTGGCACCCTACCACCTGCCATCACCATTATCCTCGGATAAGAGCATTTACTCTCATCTATGGATTTCCTTGGATAAGAGCATTTACTCTTATCCGCAGATTTTGCTACCCACTGGGTGTCCTGGAACTGATCCCCCACAGATACGGATGCCCTACTGTACTTATTTTAGCACTATGAGACACCTTTGGTCCCTTCAATGTCAGAAAGTTGGTGTACAAATGATACAAAATAAATAAAATAAGAGACAGAATATTCATGTTTGCACTATCAACCAGTTGTGGAAAGGAAGGAAGGAAGGAAGGAAGGAAGGAAGGAAGGAAGGAAGGAAAGGGTCATCCTATTTATTACCTTTTTTTCAAGAGATCTCTCCAAATGACCCTTCTCCTGTAGAAATTTCTGCTCCTGGTCCTAAAAATATGAGATAGTTACATTGCTAATCATATTGCATGATCCACAAGCTTCCACAAAGACCCACACATACACACAAACCAGCACTGGAAGAAAAGAGTGCTAGCAGGGAGGATGGATCCACGTCAGCTGGCCTGCATGCTGGCCGATGGTGAACCCAGGTGTTCAAGAATGAGATTAAGCTTGTGGGTGCTCACTACTGTGTGGACTCTCCTGTCCCCATGGAGCAGAGTGCATGCTTCCCTCCCGGCCTGCTGGAGGCCTGCTGGGGGCTCTTTAGCCTCCTCATGAAGAGAAATCACCAAGGGGGAATCAAACACCTGCTAGACCTTACCACCTTTTTACTTGGATCTGCTCTCATGCTTTTGAACCACTCAAGCAAAGCTATGACAAAGAAATGAAAGGCTCAGTCTCAAAATGGCCTAGCAATCCCAACCAAAAGATGGGTGACAGTGGGACAGAGAAGCTCCAAAGCAGAAAGGTTGATCTTGGCTCAGCATGCCTAATTTAGACCCTCCATTCAGGCCCCCAAATACCATGACGAACACCAGCGCCCTAAGCATTACACAATTCAAATTCAAGGACAAATTGCAGATAAGGAGCAGAAAACGGGGTTTGAGAAACTCCAAAGAAGATGCAGTGAACATACTTTAAGGGGTGAGAAAAAGAATAATTTGGACATAAAGGAAAAGGCAGCAAAATACTACTGAGTTCTTTAAAATATAGCAGCAATGTGACAGGTTTTATGCTAATATGCCAATTTATACAAATGTAGCTATCACTACGTAAGACAGACATAAGGATTACTTTCAACTTCACTGTATGCTTTTCTTTAATCCACTGATATATATGCTTTTCATATCAGTTCAATAAGCAAAGAAATAAGACAAATAGTCCCCAAGTTGCTTTAAAGGGTTTAGTAAGAAATTAGAACATATTCCATTATTTTTGGTGTTGAATGACTGGCTCATAACATTACTAAGAACTCCAAAAACTCTTACTTGAGCACTCTAGTCATACAAATCCCAAGAAGAAGTTAAAAGGGCTCATCATTTTCCCCGAGTGAAAAATTCAGGGCTCACCCTCAGCTGTTGCTGCCTTTGATGTTCTGATTCTAGTAACTGTTGTTTTAATTGAGACACACACTGTTCTAATTCTTCAATCACATCAGATGCCTGTAGGGATTTAACAGAAAAGTGAATGTTGGTTGTGTCTTAACTCTGGCAGAAATAACTTTTCTCTTTTTTCAATGTTATGTTCTAAAAGATATTTAATAAAATAAAGTTGAGCAAATTAAAAAGATGTTGCTGGAAACATGATCTACTCTTAAAAGACATGAACACTTTTATACTTAAGCACTGCACATTTTATTTGTCCTTAAAATGCAAATATTATTTTTATCACTGACTGAATGTCAAACAGTATTTCCTTTATCTGGGAGTTGAGTCATGGCTACTGGACTTCTTTTTTGAGAGATAGAAACGTTTCGCTGTTCATCCAAACAGCTTCATCGGTATTTCCTTTATAAGTTCTAAAGGGCACATGATTTAAAATTGGGCATATATCAAAAGAAACTACTCACTCAAAAATGTGACATAACAAGTTTAGACTTCAGCCTTGCCAACACATGTACATGTAAGAATAGTAAGGCACATGAGAAAACCCAGTGGAACCAGTCAGTGTTAATTCATATATTCACGGTATCATAGTATGAAAGATTAACACCCCAGAAATTCATACTGAAAACTTTAATTCCTCATATATTAATAAGTAATCTATGTTTTCATGTTTGTATACATCCAAACATACCTTAGCTGCAGAAAGAGCATGCTCCTGTTTCATCAGTTTGAGGTCAGCATCGTATTTGCTTTGCAGCTGTTGAATACTTTCTTCAAATTCTTGTACAATATGCCCCTTTTCTTTTTGAAGTGAATTGTGCCTACAAGATAGTACAAGCAAGGATAGCATGGTTCTCCTTCCTTACAACATGAACAAAACTGTATTCTGATTTTCACAGTGATATTAAAAATACAGTAATCAACCAATTAGTTGATTTTAGAAAGCCAAGAGAAATCTGTTAGGGAAAGAAACATGGAATATGGATTCAACATGTGTTGGATGGGGTTACACTCGCTGTGAAAACACAAGTGCACAGCTTGAGGGTACTCCTGAATTCATCTCAGAGCTGCAAATCATTCTATGTGGAGCTGTGTTTGGAAAGTGTTTGGTAACTTCAATAGCTCCATAATGCTAAAGCCATATTGCTATCTGGTGCTGGTTACAGGAATCACACATACACCCGGTTACAACAGCTCCATTGGGTGCTGATCTATTTCCAGCCACACTTCAAAGTGCTGGTTTTAATTTATAAAGTCCTTAATAGCTTGCATCCAAGCTACCTCAAGGACATTTTATATCATGAGCCTGCTGTGGTGTTCACCCTTTCCCTGACTCAAGTGCCTAACTAAGAGGGGGATAAAGGGCCCAAATGAGGAGTGTGGAGGTGGAGTGTATAAAAGGCTCAACCTGAGGAGTTTTAGGGGGACAGGGAAGATTCACCTAGTGAGCTAGGGAAAATCAGATGTAGGGACAGGGCTGAGTTAGTTTGTGAGAGGTTTGAAGTAAAAGACAGAGCTTGAGTGTTACTGCTTTGGGAACTTTTAAGTATTTGTACACCAGTGAACTTGAATCTGAAACATCTTTGTATTCAATAAATTTTATTTTATTTGGTTCCACATTATACTTCGACTGGGACTCGGTTATTTTAAACTGGGATACCCTGGGTAGTGGCAGCAAAGCTAAATAGGTAGTGAGTGCAGGTCAATGGTCCATGAAATGAGTGGAGGCTCTGCATGCTACACCTGCCTGTGTTAAGATCATCAGAAGAGGTCTTTCTCTCTGTTCACATGTTTGTTTGCTGGGGAATCCAGAACAGAGTTTTCTCTATCACCGCTCACAGACTCAGGAACTCCTTCCTATGGGAAGCCAGGGCTCCCCCATCTTTGCACAGTTAAAACTAGTGTGTCAGCTATGCCTGTACCTGGATAGGTCTGATCTAGCCATGGTTACACATGATTTTATTGACCATTTTAATACAATATTTGTTTAAATAAATCTTTTTTAAACATTTGTATACTTAACGTTTTTTAGCTTAAAAGTATTGTTTTTCCCCATGATGTAAGTTATCTTGGTCCTTTTTAACGTATTTTTACGTTTATTTATTTAACGTAAAAATACGTTAAATAAATAAATGAGGTTACATATAGCAGTTCCAACAACTGGACAAAGCTCATTATGGCTAGCCTTTATTCAAATAAACCAATTCAAACATATCACTCGCAAATCATGCAGTCACAGCAATAAGACCGACAAGCACAAGAAGGCCTGAGGTATATACAGCCAAGACCTAGATATTATTTTAGACTTGTTACTACAATAGTATCATCCTTTTCCAGCTGATATTGAAGATTATATCCAACTTATACCATTTTAGCTACCATCTCAGATTATTTAGAGATTTGCTATATCTTTCTATGGAACAGTGAACTCCACAAACTGTTCTTGTTGCCACAAGAGCCTTTTTTTTTTTTTTTTGGCTTTAACAGATCAATACAGCATCCTCCCTGGGTGTTGCACCATCTGCATCATATTTATCTCAGAAGAAGAAGCCTGATTTTGCTTGGTGTGAATAACATTTAACTCACATTTGATTCACCCTGGGAATATGTGAACCAATCAAAATACAGATGTGTTATTTCATAATACCTGATGGAATGAATAAGTAAATAAAACAGATATGCCAGATATTTATGAACGTCAATGAATAAATTGATGATTCTTTTTCAACTAATTGAATGCCTTACAAAGAAAACCATTTCATTAGTACCTTGCTTTGACTTCTTTGATTTCCACGCATACAGCCTGGTAGGACTGTTCCAGATTGCTCTTTTCTTGAGATAACTTCTGACGCTGCAGATTACTATCTTCTGCTTCCACAGTCAACTGATGGACACGAGCCTCCAGCTCTTTGATCATCTGGTTCTAAACAAAGTCAAGAGAAAAAAACATTCATGGCCCTATTTTTAATTTTTGTCAATCTCTCTAAAAAAGGAAGTTACCTTTCCTGTAACTGTGGTTCTTTGAAATAACATCTGTGAATTCACACATTGGGTCTTGTGCGCCTGTACAGAAGTCACCAGCATGTTCCAAGCTTCTCTCTCCTCTCAGGAGCATGCACGCATACTTTCTTTCCCCCCTCCCACCCCCTCCCCAACCCGTCCAACACCCTCACCCTCACCCCTTGTGAGTGAGCAAGCCGAGCAAGCATGTGGGGGGAGGAGGGTGTGTGAAAGAGAAAGAAACCAGAGAGAGTGTCTCTTCTCTCTCTCTCTTTCTCTCTCTCTCTCTCTCCCCCGAGAGGAGAGAGAAAGGAGGAGAAAAGGGAGTCAGCCAGCAACACGAGCCCTCACTAACTGGCACCAGCGGAGGCTGCACCTAGGGCCGCAGCCACTTCCACAACCACTGCTTTACCGCCACCACCAGAGAGGAAAAACGGTGCCAACGCCGACGCAGCTGCAGCAGCTCTTGCCGCCACTGGGGAACGGGAAGACAAGGAGGGGGCGAGCAACCATGGGGCTGGCAGGGAGAATTGTGTAGGGTTCAGATCTTCTCTCTCCACCCCCCACCACCATGCCCATCATTGCGAGCCAAACTTTCCCTCTCTCTTCTCCCCACGGGTTTTGGCCCTGGGAGGGGAGGGCTGCTCCTTGTGTCCAGGACACCATGTATCCCAGTAACTTGTGTTGACACCTTTTCTTTCATTCCCCTTCTTTTATTCAGGGGGTGGGGATTAGGGATCAATGGGTGGGGCTTGCAAGGGGTCAGTCGGGGCAGGGTTGGGGATCACTCACCCCCCCCCACATTCTCAGCCACCAAATCTGGTCCTCCTTACAAAAAGTTTGGACACCCCTGGGTTAGAAGAATGCATAACCAGTCTCTTAGTTTTCCTGATGCCCCTTGTACGAGAAAGGTAAAACAGAAGGACTTTCCATATGTCTAATGTGTGTAATGTTTTCTCAATGTCAGTAGAGGGAACCAGAAAGAAGATGGGAAGCACAATGGGTTGTCGAAGGTGAAACTCTGACATAATATATGGAAGAAATGAAATGTCCAGGTAAAGGGTGACTTTAAGGGGATGAAACTGGAGAAAAGGAGGACCAATTCAGAGAGCAGACAGTTCAGATGCTCGTCTGGTGGAGGTAATCGCCATGAGAAAAACTCTTTTGAGGGACAGCATTTGTAGGGAAATAGAGGCGAGAGATTCAAAAAGCGGTTTGGTAAGTCTATTGAGGACTAAAGAGAGGGACCATTGGGGAACAAGTGTGCAAGAATGGTGTTGCACGTTCTTCAGTCCTTTGAGAAATTGTTTAAGTTGTAGATGTTGAAAAATTCTTGCAGCATCAGAATGAGGGGGCTGATAAGCCACAATAGCCGCAATGTAAAATTGAAGACTGGAGATAGATAGGCCTTGGTTGGAGAGGAGGAGTAGGAATTGAAGAACAGCATCAACTGCAATAGGATGAGAGGGGAAGCCATTACGGGGAAGTAAAACAGGGGAAGTAAAACAGCAAAAGCTGTTCTATTTATAAGAGTAAAGTGTATTGGTGGAGGGTTTTCTGGAGTGAGCCATGACCTGATCTAGGGTGAGTCAATCAGCCATGTTGTCAGATGAAGAGAGTGTAGGTCCGGATAAAGAACAGTCCCGTCATTCTGAGAGAGGAGGTTGGGTACTTCGGGAAGACGAAGGAAATGAGTCACCAGGGACTTGAGAGTCACAAACCATGGCTGGCATGGCCACCATGGTGCAATAAAGATGAGTCTGGCTGAATCATGGCAAAGCTTGACAATGGACTTCTGAATCAGTGGGATGGGGGGAAGGCATAAAAGAGGTTGTGAGACCACTTGATGGAAAAACTGTCCCCCAAGGAGTGGGTTCCCAGTCCTGCCCTTAAGCAATAGAAGGGGCATTTTGTGTTGGCATCCCTTGTGAACAGGTCAATTTGTGGCATGCCCCACCTGCAGCAGAGGTCTTAGAAGATCGAATCCAAAAGGGTCTACTCATGTGTGTAGGAGTTCAGGCAGCTGAGGTGTATGGGGATCGGGAAGATGTCTCTGTGGCAACACCAGTTCCAAATTTGAATGGTGAGGCAAAGGAGTAACATGGAATGAGTCCCGCCCTGCTTGTTTAGATAATATAGGGTCATGGTGTTGTTGGTTTTGATTTGAACCAATTGATTGAGAATAAGAGGTTCGAACGACTTCATTGCTTTGAAAATCGTCAGCATCTCAAGGAAGTTTTGTATGTGGAGATCTTTGCAGTGGGCACCCCATCCGGTAGTGCTGGCATCAATGGTGATCACTACCGACACTGTATGTGGAGAGAAGGGGCAGCTTCGAACAAGATGAGTAAGAGATGCCCACCAACGGAGGCTGTGGTGAACATGGTGGGGAATCTGAATGCATTTTGCTGGACTGTCAACGTGAGGACAAAAATGAGCCAGAAGGTAGGCCTGAAGAGGTCAAAGTCACTATCTGGCATGCGTCAGTACCGAGGTTGTGAAGGCCATGAGACCCAGAAGGTGTTGAATCCTCCTGGCAGGTATCTAGTGGTTTGGTTTGAAGGATAGCGCCTTGGTGATCTTGAGCTTTCTGTCTTCTGGTAGAAAGTCTTTCCCTTGCACAGAGTCTAGAGTGGTTCCTATGTACTGTACAACTTGGTGAGGGGTCAGAGTGGATTTGTATTTGATAATTTTTAGACCTAGTGAGGTAAGTATTTGCAGTGTGTAAGTGATGTCCTGTGTGGCTCTATCCCTTGTAGGTGACATGACGAGCCAGTCATCTAGGTATGGAAATACATTCATGCCTTGGAGCCGGAGGAAGGAGGCAACTGGGGCGAGACATTTTGTAAACACTTGTGGTGCCGTGGACAAGCCAAACAGGAGAGCCTTGAATTGGTAAGTTTGATAGGCTATACAAAATCATAGGTACTTGTGGTGTTTCTTTCTTATTGAAATGTGAAAGTATGCGTCTTGAAGATCGACGACTGCAAACCAATCCTGCTGGCAGAGAACAGAAAGTATATTGTCCAAAGTGGTCATTCTGAAAATGGTTAGGGGAAAAGAAAGAATTTAGGTCACAAAGATCAAGGACGGGACACAACCCTCCATCCTTCTTTGGGACAGTAAAGTATTTTGAAAAGAATCTGTAGGTATCCTCTGGAGACACAAGTTTGATGGCGTGCTTGCATAAGAGAGTGTTTACCTCTTCTTGGAGAGCTTGAAAAGGAGGTATCACAATGACCTGTCCCAAGGGAGGGAGGGTATATAACTCGATGGCATATCTGAATCGGATGATGGTTAACACCCAAGAGTCCAGTGTTATCTGGGGCCACGGGAGGAGATAGGGTTGCAGTCGGATGTAGGAATTGTTGGCTCGTGACAATGGAAGGTACTCAAAGGTTCTGTTTCTGCTTCTGATCAAACCGCCTGGCTGGTTGAGCACGATGGTGCTTATGGCTGGGTTGCTGGTAAGACGGTGTCGAGTAGCTGTGACAAAAACAGTTTGTCTGTCTTAGTTGAGTGGACTGAGAAGAGTGTTGCCAAGTCTGTTGAGGACATCAAAATGAGGTCTGTGATGGGTTAGGTTGATATGAAAAAGATCTAGCCATCTCACTCATCTTAATTATCCAGAGCTTCATCTGTGGTGGCCACAAAAAGGCTCCCTCCATCAAAGGATGAGTTTTCGATTCTGTTCCTGGCATCATCAGGAATATTGGTTATACAAAGCCAAACATGTCTCCGAAGATGGACTGTGGTAGCTAGTTGCTTGAAGGCGGCATCAGCAGTGTAGTCCCGCTATAGTTTTGTAATCCACGAGGGAAATGACCTTGTTATGATAGTCTAGCAGTTTGGGTTTCTATTGTCTGATAGTATGCTGATGACAGGCAATGCCTTAGCCAGTACATGGCATGCATAGGCTTCCATAGCACACAGATAATTCAAGGTGTGCAGAGAGAAGGATGCAAGATACTGGCGTTGACCAATTTCCTCCCTTCCTTATTACTTGGTGCCATAGGTGAGGGACCTTTTGCTCAATTCTGAGTCACATGAACAGAGAGTTGGGTAAAGGATGTCTGTCCAGGAAGGAAGTACCTTTACCATGTGTCCTATAAAGGTTATCGACCCTCCTGGTCATCAGAGAAGCCAATGATGGTTTGTTCCAGGCTCCTTTAATCAGTTTCAAAAGAGAGGGAATAAACGCCAGTTGAAGCGGGGGAATTTGATTCTTGTTGAGGTGCCCAAGAACTTACAGGAATTATCAATCTCATCTTGCTGTACCTGAAGTTCCATCATTTTAGCAATTCTATGGATTGTCTGAGAATAGTGTTTGAGGTCCTCTGAGGGAGAGGGTGGTTGATTATCAGCCAAATCAGAATTCGGAGTGGGCAAGTTTGCTGTTGTCATCATCAATATCAGAAACAGGTTGACTTGAGGTTGAGGGGGCATCGTGTGTAGGATAAGCCCTCGATGTCGAGAGGGCGTCATGGGTAGGTTCAGCAGTTAGACAGGAACGAGATTGTTTCACCAATGGCTGGGTGGACGAGACACAAGTTCGTGTAGCACACTCAATATCAGGGTTGTCATACAGACAGAACTCGGATATATTTATAGCGTTTGTGAGCATGTGGGGGTTCATCTTGATTGACATAGTAGGACTTCTGGTGTCAAGAAGCGCAGTCGGTAATGAGATCTTGCTGACGTTGTGGTGGAGAATAAGAGACCTCATAGTAGTAGTTCTGACGTTGAGGAGATGCTTCAGCATCAGAGTAGTATCAACGTTGAGGGGGTGAGGGAGCTTGTTCCCTGTATTGTTGGTGTTGAGGAGGCATAAGACAAGTCAATACTGAGGCGCTTTCAGTGTCAAGGAGGAGGAGACACAGAGGGTGAAGAGCAGCACACATAATAGGTCCTCTGTCGGTTGTTGCGATGTCGAGAGCACAGCTGTAGGTCCAGAGTTGGAGAGCGGTCAGCAGCTTCGGGCTAAAGGCAGACCTGCTTCTCACACCCCTTGCGGCGTGGTAAAGAGGTCTCAGGAACCTCTTCAACCTCGAAGCCAGTGTCAGTGTGAGAAGTACGCCAAGAGCAGGGCTCAGCTGAGATCGACAGTCGGTGAGCGATATATTCAGATGCCGACTTGGCAACAGTCATCGAGCTATGAGATGCAACCAGGCTTTAAATCGCCTCAATCACCGTCGAAAGCTCGTGCGAGTTGTCTCTCCAGTTAAAGGACTGGTTAGCTCTAGGAGACATTGTCCATATTTGCCTGGAGGGAATATCCTCCTCCACATGGCCTAAGCCCACAAATGGGCTCAGAGGCATCCGAAGCACTGTTTCAGTGCTGGCTTGGTGAGTTTCTTGCAGTTCAGGCACTGAGAGGACTAATCGACTTTGCCCAGACAGAAGAAGCACTTGTCGTGGCCGTCTGTGAGAGGGATCTTATTCAGGCAGGCCACGCACCACTTAAAAAGGTCCGTGGAGGCCATAAAAATGGAGCGGGAAGGTCCACGGTGGGAGGTAAAATGAAAAACAAACTCACTAACCGAATGAAGGAGGAGGAGGAGGAGGAGGTCAACATAAGTAAAATAATAAAAATAATGAAGAGTAGGTGTAATAAATCTCAATTTAGAGAAGCTTCTCTTTCAGTCTGCAGGAGTTCAGAAAGAGGTGACCGATCGCAGTGGTGGAAAGAAAGGTTATTCTAGCACAGGAAAGGAGGACCGTGCACAGTGAGGAGTGGGATGTCCTATACTGCAGAAGCTTGCAACATGCCGGTGACTTCTCTGCAGGTGCACAACACCTAGTGTGTTAATTCACAGGTGTCTCTCAAGAAAAGAAGTCCAGCTGCCATGACTCAACTTCCAAATAAACTCACCTGGATGACTGAGAATCTTTACAAACAGGACAAGAAAGTACTCCAAATGAATTGCTGGTTATGAAAGTGGTGTCAAAAGAGAATATTTATATTTTGGGACCATGGGTTCTACTTCATGGAAGATGGAGTGCTGGCGAGTTATGGGCTACACTTCACAAAGAGCTACAAAAATGTGTTTGGCCACAATGTGAGGAACTGCATCAGGAGGTCTTTCAACTGAATTGCAAGGTCAAGGGCAGAAGCAATCTCAGAGCTAAAGCCAAATGAAGAGTTATCCATAACAGCAGGAATGGACCAAACAGCTCTGACTAGGCCCAATAATATCTTCATAAAAGTTTTAGAAGGAAACCCGGCCACAAATCACTTGTTTGCCAAGTAGGCTCCTTTTCTTGTCACAATGAAAGTTGGTCAAAAGCATCCTAGCTCAGCAGTGTTTGCAAAGCCTAGGATGGAGGAACTATTAGTGCCCTTCCCCACTTTGAAAGGGATAGCAGAGTATACAAACCTGATGATGTTTAATTATTTATTATTTATTTTATTTATTTTATTATGACAATCCTGCCTGATAGGCATGCATAGAAGATTTTCTCTCAGCAAGGTTTGTTCTTCTATGTGTTTTAAGATTTTCTCTTGGATGAGGCTTTCCACCATCTTCCCTGGGACAGATGTAAGGCTAACTGGCCTGTAGTTTCCCACGTCCCCCCTCCTTTCTTTTTTAAAAATTGGTGTGACATCCGCCATCCTCCAATCCTCCGGCACTGTGGCCGTTTTAAGAGACAAGTTGCATATTTCCGTTAAGAGATCTGCAATTTCATTTCTCAGTTCCCTAATAACCCTTGGGTGGATGCCATTTGGGCCCAGTGACTTCATAATCTTCAATTTATCAGTTAGTCCTAAAACATCCTCTCTTTTAACCTGTACTTGATTTAATTCTTTAGTCAAGAGGGGCCATTCAGGCAGCGGAATCTGCTCAAGGTCTTCTGTCGTGAAGACAGATGCAAGGAACTCATTTAATTTCTCTGCAATTTCCAAGTCCTCCTTAACCTCCCCTTTTCCTCCCTCACCAACCAGAGGGCCAACTGGTTCTCTGGCAGGTTTTCTATTTCTAACATATTTACAGAAGCTTTTATTATTACCCTTTATATTGCTAGCCATGTGTTCCTCAAAATCTTTCTTTGCCTCTCATCATCATCTTACATTTCTTTTTGCCAGAGTTTGTGTTCCTTTTAATTTTCCTCATTTGGGGAGGATTTCCATTTACAGAAAGACCTCTCGTTGCGCTTTAGAGCCTCTCTATCTCCACTCGTTAACCATGCTGGCGCCCTCTTGGACTTAGAGGAGCTCTTTCTTTGTGGTATGCACTTGTGCTGGGCCTCTATTGCCATTGTTTTAAACAGGCTCCATGCACTCTGAAGAGATTGGATTCTTTTAACCTTCCCCTTCAATTTCTCTCTAACTAGTTTCCTCATCTGAGGGAAGTTTGCCCTTCGAAAATCAAGGGTTTTTATGTCTGATTTGCTTGAGAGTCTTCCTCCAACATGCATGGCAAAGGAGATTGCAGCATGGTCACTGTTCCCCAGAGGCTCAGTGACATTCACATCCCTGACCAGGTCCTGAGTATCACACAGTATTAGATCCAGAGTTGCCTGTTCTCGGGTGGGCTCCATGACAAGTTGCTCTAAGGCACAGTCATTCAGCAAGTCAAGAAACCGGTTTCTCTTTCTTGCCCGAAGCTCACATTGGCCCAGTCAATGTGGGGATACTTGAAGTCCCCCACGATTACTATCCTATCCCTCTTAGCAACCTCCATGATTTCTCTCCTCATTTCAAGGTCCCCCTCAAGTTTTTGATCTGGTGGATAGCATACACCAACTATCACATCACTCCTGGGACCTGGGTAGTTTAACCCACAATGATTCTATGGTGGAGTCAGACCCTCTGTCAATCTCCATTCTGCTGGATTTTACCCCTTCTTTGACATAGATGGCCACTCCCCCTCCAACCCGCCCCTCTCTATCCCTTCTATAGAGTTTATAGCCTGGGATTGCTGTATCCCACTGGTTCTCCACATTCCACCAGGTTTCTGTTATGGCTATTATATCTATGTTATCCCTAGCTGCCAAATGTTCAAGTTCTCCCATCTTTGCTCGGAGGCTTTGAGCATTGGTGTAGAAGCACCTGTACAGTGGGTCCCCCAACAACAGCTGCTGCTTTATTCTTTTCCCCCCACAGCTTTTATTTTCAGTAGACAAACTATCACATTCCATTATTCTCCCAGTGCTAATGCCTGCTATGTCATCTCTATGTGATTCTCTACCCACTCCAACCTCATTCCACGGGGATGAGGTGTTCCAAACTGGATGCCACTCAGCTCCTGTCGGCTTTCCCCCAGTTATCAGTTTAAAAGCTGCTCTGCAGCCTTTTTGAGGTTGAGTGCCAGCAATCTGGTCCCATCATGATTCAAGTGCAACCCATCCCTCCTGAACAGGTTTGGCTTGTCCCAAAGTGTTCTCCAGTTCCTGACAAATCTGAAGCCCTCCTCTCGACGCATTGAGGCTTCTGAGCTCTACCTGCCTAGCGGGTCCTGCACAAGGAACAGGTAGCACATCTGAAAATGTTACCTTGGAAATCCAGGACTTCAATCTTCTTCCTAAAGAAGATTCTGAGTTGCAAGTTGAGTCCAAGTCACCAGTGTGACCTAAATCTGATTTGATAGCAAGTCTCCCAACTCAAAGCCCCATCCCAGCAAAATAATAACATTGTCCTGGAAATCTACTACTCAGAACAGCAGACTGAATGACCTGCTCACACAGAACAATGGTCCTCTTTCTCCTTAGTTAATCTTATAGTACTACATAAATTAACAATAGAGTAAAAGCAATGGGAGGGGCTGTATACCAAGATAGATGAAATAACATATAAAAAACTATTTGAAGTAAGTATGGATTATATAGAAATATGTCTGTGAAGATTCTCAGTCATCCAGGTGAGTTCATTCGGAAATTGAGTCATGGCTACTGGACTTCTTTTTTGAGAGATAGAAACGTTTCGCTGCTCATCCAAACAGCTTCATCAGTCTGAATACAGCTAGTGTGAGTCCTCCTTCTTATAGTCAGCTTTGACCTCTCGTCACCCTGGTCTGAATTAGGTTCATAAGACGAACAATGGCCTGAATAGGTTCATTAGGAAGACAATAGTATCCATAGCCTTAAGGTGAACAATGGCCTAAGGTGCTGAAACCTATCAAGAATGGGTCGTTAGCTATGGCCTTGGTGGTGAAGGCTTTTTGATTTGTCTGGGTACTTTGGAAAGCACACCCTAATAAGTAGCAGATAGACTATGCCTAAGGCCGCCACCTCTGTTATATAGAAACAACTTAGGATATCTGCATTTTTTCTTTACAAAACAGAATTTCTAATTTTTAATTTGTGCTCTATTTGAATGGTAACTCCTGATCCTTTTTCTGAGAACTGTTCTTAAGATCAGGGATGATTGTTATTTTTCTTTATTTATGTAAATACAAAGCAAAGTGTACTGCTTATATAAAGCCCGATAGTGCTAAAAGCACTTTCTGGGCAGTTTACAAGTAATTATGCAGGCTACACATTGCCTCCCTAGCAAGTTGGGCACTCATTTTACATAGAACAATGGAAGGCTCAGTGAACTTTGAGCCTGTTACCTAGAAGTGAACCCCAGGTCGTGAGCACAGTTATGGCTACAATACAGTATAGTAATATCTTGGTTTAAGAGTACCTTGCTTTAAGAGCGTTGGAACTGCTATATGTAACTCTGGGATATAGCTATAAACGATAAATTGTCTTGCAGTTTAAAGGCTAAATGAGGAGAAATGAAAAAAGACATTTTCTATGACATCTGGGGTAAATTTATAGAATATATATTAGTTGAAGGAAAAGGGAAAGAGTCCACAAATATCTCACAACAATTCTGGAGAAGAGGACTTTAAGAAGATTACTAGAATAATAGAAGACGGAGCAACGAAGAAGAATGCATGGACGGTCCCGTGGGGTGGGGGTACACTTATACTGTTCATTGTAGTTTTTTATTTCTTTATGTTATTTGTATGTAGTTTAAAATTTAATAAAAAAATATATTAAAAAAAAGAGTGTTTTGCCAGACAAGCAAACATTTTTTCTAAATTTTGCCTTAATCAACAATCAATGTCTTGCAATACAAGCTCTGGAGAAGGTCACACAATGACAAGTGAATCAAGAAACCTTCGGGTAACGAGCAGCATATAAGTTAAATAAATAAATAAATAAATAAATAAATAAATAAATAAATAAATGTGCTGTCTCCCCCCCCCCGGCTGGATTATGGGTGATTATCTGGAATGTTCCATCTCAGACAAGCCTCAACAGTAGAGTTTCCATTATTTCTAATGGAGAAATTTGCTTTGATATAAGAGTGTTTTGGTTTATAAACATGTTTCCAGAACGAATTATGCTCTCTCTGAACTGTTACTGAAGATGGTGTGGAATTTGTTTACACGTATTTCAATAGCAAACCACAGCACTAAAATCAATAAAGCAAGATTGAATATTAAAGCATTATTGAATTTAAAAGCTTTGACACCTTAACAATTAAAAGAATAATGAAAAGATACAGTGCTAGAATTAAAGAAATCTTATCCTTTGCAGCTACTCAAACCCTGCCTGCTTTTTGGAATGACGGCAACAGAGAAGAGGTCAGAATATTCTATCTTGGAAGAAAGTTTTTTGGACTTAGAACAGTAATAAGAAAGCCCTTTCTAGCAACTTTACTAAATATTACTCAGCGGTAGCTGAACTTTGAGAAATTACTTCCCTCCCAAGGGCCAGCAGCCCCAGACAGGAGAATAAAGGGCATAACCAAAGCTTCAAACTCTGTCCTAATACAGACCAGCAGATAAAATGTTACAACTAGGGCATTGTATACTCCCTGTAACTGGCTCCAGTCAACAGTCTGGCCTCAATATACAGGACTAGCTAAAGCTTTCAAAGTTCCAAACACAGGATGTTACATTAATGCAAATAGGATGCAATGATGGAATATGCCACCATGGCCAGAGCAGACATCTCCAGGAATGGGCATTGTAGAACTAGTTTTAACTGTGCAAAATCCATTCCCCAGACTCCACAGACCCCTTAGCATTTTGACTTGAGAAATCAAGTCAGGAGTACCTGTGGGGAACCTATTCCCTGCTATACTGGTTGACTGGCCAGGAGAACCTCTGTCTTAAGATTCTAAGTGTATTGCCCTCATGCCGTTCATTACAGACACCAAGCACCTGACCAGCCAAGAAACTCATTCTTCTATGAAGATTTTGTCAAAAGGGGGGCCAATCAGATTCTTTAATTAGCACTTCTTCCATCATCCATTCACTGTAATTTCTTTTTCCATTTTATATTTCCCTCAGGGAAGAACCCCATAGATTCATATATGCCTTAATTATCAGCCTGGAAATAATCAGGAGCAATGTAAACTATAATTTTTGTCCCCTACTGCACAGAGATTTGTTCAGTCTGTGCATGCACGCCTCTCCCTGCAGGTTCTGTCTTGGCCAAAAAAAAAAAATGGTCACAATGGGTGTGCAGGGGTGAAAAAGCCCAGAGCGGAGGGGGCCAGAGGTGTGCATCCCCATGAACCCTAGAAGAAACCTTGATCAGGAATCAATACTAGCTTTGCTGCCTGTCAGGAAAACACCATTCATTTGCTTATCAATTGATAAATGCCTTGTTGCCAAGGCATGAGCTGTTTAAAAAGTAGCTAGTTATTTGACAAAACAAACATCTCTTACAAACACAGCTAATCTTTGCTGGACTTAAAATATATTCAGGCCCTCTCATCCTGCCCACCACCCATTCCAAAACAGACATGTATATAGCAGAAGAATTTCCAATAATATAATTTGCAAGTCTCATCACTCAGCAAAATTCCCTTGTGCTCAATAAATGGCACTCTTAACAGAAGGATTTTGGAGAGGGGAAGTCTCAAATAATAAGAAAAGAGAAACTAATTTTCAGTGACAGTTTAGTCTTTCATCTTAAGCCATGCCTTGAACTCTACCTTGTTTAATTATTAAAATCAGGAGCTGCTGTGCAAGATCTGTCTGTTTTTGAAGGTTCTTAAATTCAATCCTGCTGACAGACTGTGTCCATTTCTTGCCGTATTTATCATTACCAATGACAAAGCCTGAATGCTAATTTTTCTCATTTCAACTTTCATTAACAACAGAATTGACACTTTGAATGAGCTTTACGGACGACATCAAACAATCACTTCACAAATGTGCCAAAGTGACGAACAATGTCAAAAGGGACTTCCTGATTTAACATAGAAATGTTTGCCTCACAAACAAGTGCAAAATTTATCTTACTTGACCCAGAAGGAGGGCATGGACAAAAAAGCCTCAAACGCAACCACCTGGGTGAAGAACAGAGAGCAATCATGGCAGTTGATTTATTTTCTGCCTTTAGAGTCCAACTACAATTAATAAAGGATAATGAATACTATGAAGGATGACATGTATAGCTTCCCTTCCAATAGAGAAATAATTCTGGACACCTTCTCCAAGGAGACGCCAACAATACCCCTAATCTATGCTAATTTATTATATGTTATATCTCTAACTCAAAAAGCATTACTAGATCTTTTCCACATTACTATGTCATCCTGGCATGCCTCTAAAAGTAAAAGGCCTGCATTGCATATCCTTCTGTAACAGGGTGGATTTGACTTAAATCACTTTGACTTAAATCCTGATATAAATCACAATTTAAATCACTAGTCAATAATCATAATTTTCTACATAAATTAAATCATGATTTTCTCCATTTTTGCTGGAGTTGTTTTATTCTTAATATTTACAACCAGATGAAGGTTTCATTTTTAGAATAACAACTTTTCAGATTAGTTTTACAGTTATATCAGAAAATTACTGATTTGGTGGTTATATACGATTAGAAATACATAGATAGATAGATAGTTATGAAATTATTGCAAGGTGAACTATCTCCAGTTTGATAGGTTAGTCATTCATATTTAGATAACTGTTCTGTTGTACTTTATTGGAAGGAGAAGAACCAGTTACTTACCTGTAAAGGTGGTTCTTCAAGTGGACCTTTGTGAATCCACACAGATGGGTTTCCCAGGTGCCCCTGTGCCAGAAGTCGGACTTCCCTAGCAATAGGAAAGTTCGTTAGTCTCCGCCCCCACACCCTGCACATGTGTGTGGGTGTTCCCGCCTAAACCCCTCAGTTCCTCTTGACCGCCAGAATGACAGGTAAGTACCAGTCAAGGTGTGACGGTCCGAGGGGAGGCGGGAGGGTGCTGTGTGGCTTCACGAAGGTCCACTCGAAGAACCACCTTTACAGGTAAGTAACTAGTTCTTCTCCATTGTGGCCTTCGTGAAGCCACACAGATGGGTGATTCTAAGCAGTACTCACTGGCAGGAGAGTAGTCACGCCATCACGAAGGAAAGCACTGCCCTCCCGAAGGAAGTGGATGACCTCATGCGGGCATCTAATCTTTAGTGGGTCATGAAGGTCTCTGGTTTGGACCACGTGGCCGCCTGGCAGATGTCACCCAGGGGGACACCTTTAAGGAATGCCACTGAGGAGGCCATAGCTCTGGTAGAGTGAGCTCTAACAGTGGCCGGCAAAGACCGTTTAGCCAGATCATAAGCCAGTTTGATGGTCTGGACTACCCAATGGGCAAAGCTCCAGGAAAGGATGTAAATGTGCCAAGAGCTCTCTCTGGTACGCCCCCATTGCACCTTGGTAATTGGAGATCTTATGGAGGAGCATAGCATAGGAATACAGATTCCTTCCCATGGCGTCCAGTTTGCGCTCTTCCTTCGAAGGGGGGATAGGAGTCTGCTTTGTGTGAGACTGTACCTGCGACGAGGCCACCAAAACCGAGGTCGGAGCGAGATGCTTGTCAAGGTAGGGGGCCTTATCGTCGTGGACTCTGTAAAGCGCCTCACGTTTTCTGGAAGCCGAGGTAGACGATAAAGATTGGAAAGAGTCCTCCCACCATGGTAAGAAAAGACGGGATCAGAGTGAGGTGGACAGGAGCAGTCTCCTCAATGCGGCCGAAGATATGGCTTTGGTTGATGGATTGGAAGGTCGATGGTTTTAGCCATTCGAACCAGGAAGGCAGCATAATTCCGCATTGATTCCGATGAAGAGGGGAAAAACTTTTCTTCTACCTCCGAATCCGGCGATATGACTAGATGGACCGAACCCGAGGCTTTGGATTCGAGGTCAGATTGCTCCGAATCCACCGACAAATCCGAGGGAGAGCTGATGGGGAGCTTTTCAATCTCCGTCGAGTTGGAGGATTGAATGGACCATTGGCATCCATCGAATTTCAAAGAAAACACTGGAATCGGGGGAACTGAAACCGTCTTCCCGGTGGGGTCAGAGCTTGGGCCACAGCCTTGGCAACGGACATTGATGGAACCGAAAGGGTGGTCGGTCCCTCAAATCTGATGGTCAGTTCCAACGCCTGCACCGAAGCCGGGGGGTGTTGGGCCCGCTTGCGGTGCTTCTTGGATGCCTTGTCCCCTCGAGGCCCTTTGGCAGCCCGGGTGGAAACTATCGGACCAACGAGAGAGCCAAGGGCTGGTCTTCGAATCCGACCATATGGCGGGGCGAAGAGGTCGTTTGGGACACCAAGGAGGCTGCAGGCTTAATAAGACTAATGTTCAGCGGTAAGGCCATGTCATCATCGGATGACAAGTCAGATGAATCGGATTGGAGAGGCGGATGGAACTCGGGACATGCCGACATTGGCGCTGCCGAACCCGAGAACTCAGTCTCGATGGTTAAAGCCTCCGACAGAACCGAAGCTGAAGCCGATACCAGTTTCGGGGATTTAGCCGGTTTGAGGGCCTTGGAGGACGAAGTCTTGGGTGACGATTTTGACTTCGATACCCCCTCTAGAATGGGGATCTTCTTAAGTTTTTCCCCACCGTCGTGATGCATCCGACTTACGGCTGGACTCCGGAGAAGCTTTTTTTCTCCATGGGTTGAGGCCGAAGTGAGCGTTCAAGAAGGTAAGACGCTAGCCAATTACAGCAGTTCTTCAAGGCCTGAGCGCTGAAACCGCGGCAAATTGAGCAGGCCTCGGGTCCGTGGTGTTCCCCAAGACAGAACAGACACTTTTTGTGTCCGTCTGTATGCGGGATCTTACTTCCGCAGCTGGAACACTTCTTAAAAGGCTGTTGAAACGACATAGAAGCTATCGACAATTGAAGAAGAAAAAAATAGTCACGGAGACTAAAGCAACAGAACCTCTAGCCATGGCGGTTAAGAGGAACTGAGGCGTTTAGGCGGGAACACCCACAGACATTTGCAGGGTGTGGGGGCAGAGACTAACAAACTTTCCTATTGCTAGGGAAGTCCAACCTCTGGCGCAGGGGCACCTGGGAAACCCATCTGTGTGGCTTCATAAAGGTCACAATGGAGAATAATCATTACCATAATAATAACAATTTAAATAGTTTTATTTATGCAAAACAGAACTATTACAGGTTTTTCTTCTCAAGGGAGAGAGTACGAATAATATGATAACCCTCAGGCCACTATGCACACAAAGATCTCAAGATGTGGCGTACTGTGCTAAAAAAAACAACAACATTCACTTTCATTTTACTGCTTGCCCCTGCCTCCTCAAACTTTGCTCCTTGTGCAGACTTATTCCATTCCAAACAGCCTTCTATTCATTGAACTTGAAATGTAGCACTTAAAAGGTAAGCAGATTGATTCTGTGTACACAGATTTGAAAAGGAACAATGGGATTAAGTTTTTTTCCTCAGGTCTGGTGTTTATTTTATAACATTTTTTCCTATGAAGGGGGTATGCTATTGTTGGCATTAAGTCTAACAGCATAAATTTCAGCAGCAAGCTGTCATGGGTTTTTAAGTTAGACTAGACATTTGGTGTCACACACTAGGTGTGTGACTTTGCACATGGCAATAAATGTCTACCCGGGCACCGTATCTACTGGCAAATGAATAAAATATACCCATTTACCCCTCCATGGACATAGGCCTTGACGGGGTGGAGAGGCTTGCATGCTTCAGTGAAGCTGAGAGCTAAGATGGCAGTAGCACTGCTACTAGAAGGGTCTCCAAAGCCAGACAGGTCTCAGTGGAGAAACCAGACTAACAGTTTCCACCTCCACCCTGAAGTGTTTTGCCCAGAGTGGGCAGCTTCAAACCCCGATCCATAACGGGCAGCTAACATAATGGCCACTAACGGCAATGAAGAAGGCAATGGGAAACCACTTCACTTAAGTTAAATTCCTTAGGCAAATCTTTAGCATGACTGGAATATCTAAAGCCATGGCCCCCTGTCCCCAGCAGCACTTCAATGGGCAGGGAATGCTAAGAATCTCCAAGAAGGATAGCCACCTGCAATGTTTGTAGCATATTTCAACTTGGGAAAATCCGTAACGCCATAAGGGAAATGGAAAGACTTAATATTTATATCCTTGGTATTAGTGAGATGTGTTGGCCTAATTCAGGAAAGTGTGTAGTAGATGGATATCAAGTGTACTATGCTGGTAACAACAAACCTCATCACTTTAACAGAGTGGGAATCATTGTACATCAAAACATCAGTAACTGTGTCAGAAAGTTTGTGCCAGTGTCAGATAGAGTCATTTTTCTCCACTTTAATCCACAGCCTATCTTGGTCAATCTTACCCAGGTGTATTCACCAATATGTGATGCATCAGATGATGATATATAATAATGTTATACTCAATTAAAGACTTTTTTATAATTTATCAAATCAGTGGAAATTACCATAGTAATGGGTGCATTAAATGCAAAGGTAGGACAAAGCCAATGGGATGAAATAGTAGGTAATTATGGATTAGGAATTGGCAATGAGCGAGGTGACCGACTAATTCAGTTATGTCAAGAAGATGAATTTATAATAGTAAATGCATATTTCCAGATGCCACCTTTTTGCCTTTATACTTGAACTTCAATGCTGATAGGAACATCAGAAATCAGATTGATTACATCATAATTAATAAACATTTCAGGAACTCAATTATATGTGTGAAAAGTACCAGGGTGCAGATATTAATTCGGATAATAATCTTTTGTTAGCAACAGTGAAGCTTAAATTGAAGAAATGTCAGTTAAATGTGACAAACCATAACATATGAAATTCTGGGCACAGATTATAAAAGAGAGATGAAAAATAGAGATCCTGAAATATATAAACAGCTGCAGAAAACAATGTTTAAAATGGCAAAGGAATAACTTTCAAAGGAATGTAGCAAAATTGAAGAACTGGATGATAAGCATGATTCATTTAACATGTACAAGAAAATAAGGTAAGCAGCGGATGTGTATAATAGTAGAGGAAATGAATCTCTTAGAACCGTAATACCTTGACAAGTAGTGAAGAGAAACTATAGGAGTGGAAAGGATATACAGAACATCTCTTTAAGGATAACAGAAGTATTGACCATGGTATCAAGTTAGATGATGGTGTAGATATCATGAGGGAAGTAGTAGAACATGCCATTAAATTATCAAAGTGTGGCAATTAAGATATATCAGAAGTATGAAGAGAATATTGGAGATATCCAACTCAAATTCAGGAACAGATCTGGAATTGGGAAGGCATTATTTAGTCTTCAGATATTAGTTCAGCAATGTCTCAATGTCAATGCTGACGTTTTTGTTTGCTTCATTGATTATGAAAAATCATTTGATTCAGTTAACATGATAAACTTACCGTATTAATATTCTTAAAGAATTGGACTTGGACAACTGTGATATTAGATTGACTGGCAATTTGTACTGGAATCAGTGTGCTGGTGTCCGGATAGATGATCAGAAATCAGAAGAGGTGTCAAGTACAAAAGGTGTTCATCAAGGTTGCAGTCTCCCACCTCTACTTTTTAATATTTACTCAAAAGGAATTTTCTGAAATGCTCTTGAAGGAAAGAACCCAAGGTGTGAAGGTGAATGGAGTTCTTGTTAAAAACATTAGATACGCTGGCGACTCTGTCCTGCTTCCAATTAGTCTAGCAGATTTGCAAGTATTACTAGATTCTGTTATGGCAGAAAGTAATGCCATTGATTGTGATTTAATGTAAAGGAGACAAAAGAGAGTCTTAAATTCTGGAGGGTTTTCTCCTTAAAATCATGTTTTGATGCCTATATACCATAAATCCTGTTTGCAGTTGTTAACCTATTTGAGAGAGTTACAGGTCCAATTTCAAGATGGACGTCATCTATGAGAAGTACTCCTGTCATTTTATTCTGTGTTATCCTGTGCCCATAGGCTTAATCTGTTGACACATTATTTATCGCACTCTGTCTAAGAGAAAGGAGAGGCTCTCCACTTCAGACTTCCGAGAATTAAAGACCAATTTCTAGTTCTGTGGCACTGTCTAGCATCTTCCCAATTTGACCAGTCCATTAATAAGGTCTTCGTATCTATTGCCTTGATAAGTGTCCCAGGGGCAACTTATTCATATGAAGAACAAAGACTAATCAAATCATCTTGTGGCAAAGTTTAACCTCAACAAAGTGCAGGATACCATCAATCCAACCAGTGTTTAGATTTGTGGAATCACCCCCAATGGCCTGCAGAGTTTTATCAATGCCCTTCTTCACAAAAGCCACTTGATTATCAGCAATAACTTCAGCATGTTTCTTTATGTTTGAATGTTTCTTTGGAGTAAAGTGGTACAGATAATGCCTCCCTGGCTTGCTGCATACATAAAAATGCTCCTCTTAGATGGTGCTGACGAAACACTGCTGGTTCCAGATCAAAGTGACAGTGGTGAGAGAAATGCTGGAATATGGAAAATTAACTTAAAGAGTGGATATTATATCCTGGGATATCTTTCTGTATGTTCCAGAAAGACTCTTCCTATTAATCTTCATGCTACTTCACTATTAGAACCCATAGGCTGGTCTCAAAATGTATATGAACCTCCTTTGACATGCAAACTGATGATAATGGAAGTCAAGAAGTTCATTAATGAACCTATGCAAGTTCTAAAGTAGCCATGTCATGGTCAGTCTGTAGAACGAATTGTCAAACAAGTCACAGAGACAAGAGGCAAGGTATATGCATATACAGTACAGTTAAAAAATGTGTGGGATATGTAAGAGGTCAAGAAGCAAGTCGGCAGTTGATGCCCAAGAATGAACCAAAACAAGGCCTAAACTTATCACCTAATTTTACATTTTGTTATTCTTTGTTTAAAAAGATGTTTTGATTTATGGCAACGGTATGTTTCATACAACAGAAACACATGTTTCTCACGACTGCATGCTGTTTTCTGAGAGCAGTGAATGTCCCTTTTGTTCAAGTGCCCATTTACCAAGCTAGACATAGTTCATTCAAAAAATAATAGCAGATTTGAATTCCTGACATCACAAGACAAATTTTAGGCCCCCTTATTCAGACATTTGTAAAAAAAAACAAAGCAAAAAAACCCTAAATGGCATGCTCAGTGTGCCTATATATTCTACCATCTCCATCAGAGGACTGTGAACATATCAAGATACCCACTGTCTGGGATTTTTTTTTTTTGTAATAAAAACAAGGATCAATTTATTATTCTTGGGTTTTCCTTTCTCTGACCCTACATTTCAAACGGAGATACAACATAAAGTATATCACTGGTGCCTAACAAAGAATAAATTGATGACTGTTCCTATGATCTTTATTTTCCCTCCAACAACACTTTCATCTGAGCCCTGCAGTATGTTCTACAACTTCTAGTGCCTAAAGTTCTTTCCCTTCTCCTTAAAAATAGATGGTAAAAGAGCAGCAAACCTCTATGGTAAACATTCCACTCATCACTCTCAGCCTGGTTTTCTAATGAAAGGGAATCATAGGGCAAAGGTGGAACATATAACAATTAGGAGTAGCAAAGAACTATCTCACTGGCAGTTCGACTGACATGCTTTTATCCCTTAACTAATCACATCTAAGAATCAGTCATATATAGAAATGTTAGAACAAATTTAATTATTGGCAACAGCCATGAAGGGTGTGTTATTCATTTGCTTATTTAAAATGCCCTTCTTTTATTTTCAAAAGGTGCCATAGTAGCTTACTAATAATAATTACAAAAAAAAAACAATAATGAAATTACTTATATGTGTGTTGTGTCATTACAGTCGAGACTGACTCTTTGTGACCCCATGTCCATGAAGGTTTCTTGGCAGGAATACTGGAGTGGTTTGCCAGTTCCTACTCCAGTCACCTACAGCGCCTGGTATTCCCTGGTGGTCTCCCATCCAAATACTAATCAAGGCCAACCCTGCTTAGCTTCTGAAATCAGGCAAGATCGGATGTGCTTAGGGCATCTAGGTAGCTAATTACTTATATGGAGGAAGTCAATTCTGACTTTATGCCAACCCTTTCCAAGGTTTTCCTGGTATAGAGTACTCAGAAGGGTTTAACATCCTCTTCTTCTGCGGACATCACAGAATTGTACACTTTCTCCAAAGCTACATAGGCTGGTTCTCCTCCTGAGTTGCTCACTGGGAAATAGAACTACCAAAGTCTGGCTTACAGAGTTATTAGCCAGTTAACTGTGTGCCATCAAATCGATTCTGCTTATGGCATCACTTTGGGGGATTTTCTAGGTATAGAGTACTGAGATGCTGTTTACTGTTCCCTTCTTCTTGGGGATGGCCCGGGACAGCACATTTTGCCCAAGGTACATAGGCTGGCTCTATTCTCAGCAGGTACAGTGAGGAATTGAGCAATCAACCCCTGGCTCCACAGCCAGATATCTAACCCTCTGAGCTATCCCGCCAGCTACAGTATTTGAAAAAATGACCAAAGAGACTTAATGAAGCACAGTGGACCAACACCAGCAGATGACATGGCTCCCGAAATCAACACATTGTGGAAACTTCACACTGGACTTCAAGCATCGTGCATTATGTGCCTCTCCATTCTTCCTCCAGATTCTGGGTCCTTGGTTCCCAAATGAGATGCAAAGTTACTCTCATCAGAAAAGAGGACTTTGGACCACTGAGCAACAGCGTTCAGGAGCGGCTTGACAAGAGGAATACAGTCACCCCCTGCCATTTCATGGTTCAGGTACTGCAGTCCCACTACATCTTGGGATCGCAGTACCTGCACCTCGGGGCCGCGCGGGGGGTGGCAGGGGGCGATCGGGTCACTCCGCACTGCCCCTCCACACTCCTCCGTAAAGCCTCGGACCAAATGTTTTCCAATGGGGAAAATTTTCTCCATTGAAATGCATTGGCAATGCATTTCAATGGAGACGGCCCGGACAAGAAGTCTCGGGTGGTGCGGGCGGGTGGCGGCGGGAGGTCAGATCCACCTGCGTCGGCGCGTGCCGCTCCAAGACTTCTTGGACAGGCGCGCGATCGCCACCCCTGCCCCCACCCTACCCGCTTCCGCATATCGTGGATTTTCATGCATCGCGGGAGGTGTGGGTCCCTAACCCCCACGATGGGCGGGGGGGTTACTGTACACCATTTGAAGCCCATGTCCAGGATCCGTCTGTGTGTGGTGACTCTTGAGGCACTAACTCCAGCCTCCATCCACTCCTTGTGAAAGACCCCAACATTTTTGAATGGCCTTTTCCTAACAATCCTCTCCAAGCTGCGGTCATCCCTGCTGCTTGTGCACCTTCTTCTTCCACACTTTTCCCTTCCACATAACTTTCTACCGATGGGCTTTGATACGGCACTTTGGGAACATCCCACTTCTGCAATCTGTACCTTTGAAGCTTTCCCTCCTTATGGAGGGTGACAACGATAGTTTTCTGCACAACTGTCAGGTCAGCAGTCTTTCCCATTATTGTGATTCCTACTGAACCCGACAGAGACCATTTAAAGGCTCAGGAACCCTTTGCAGGTGTTATGGATTAGTTAGCTGAACAGAGTGGGACACTTTGAACCTAGAATATTGAACCTTTTCACAATATTCTAATTGTCTGAGATTGTGAATTTATGGTTTTCATAAGCTGTAAACCATACTCATCACAATTATAACAAATTAAGGCTTGAACTATCTCGCTTTCCATGTAATGAGTCTATCCCTTATATTAGTTTCATCTTTAAAGTTGCTTTACTGAAATAAATGAACTTTTGCACAATATTCTAATTTTTTTGAGTTTCACCTGTATATTTTAAAAGTATGAGATGTGTCTAAACTGAAGCAAAAATGATTAGGGATTCAAGACCAAGGCATTAAAATGGCATCAATATTTGTGTGGGGGGGAATAATAAGCAGGTATATTCAATGGAAATTTAATACACAAATCCCAAGAGAGAGTGAGTACACTTTTATACAGCTCATCCCAGTCTTTACAGGAATGCTTCTTCGGCTTCAGCTGCTACATGTAGATCTACAAGAAATACACCACAATAATGCCTTGTAATACCCGAAGAGCTAATCCATTAAAGAGCACCAAGAAAAAAAGAATTCTTCATAGGAAACCCTTCTAGATTCCTCAAGGGAAATAAGGTCACATTAAAGGATAGACAATTCTGGAGACCCATATGTGTATGTGATTATTTCTTAATGTTTGGTAGTAATGCTAATGTAATGTTAAGAAAAGAATTGAGATGTGCAATTGCCCTGTAAAAAGAGTACATTTAAGATTGTTATTCGGACTGATACTTAAAAGGAACTATCATATACTGTGAAAAGTGATACAGATGGCTTTGAGAGACATACAACAGAGGACACATCATAATTAGCTTCCAAATATCTATCCCAACATCTAACTCATCCAAAAAAGATTCTTTCATCAGTCTCTACACGTAACTGACAGATACAAAAGTGAGTCAGGAAAGCAGAATAAGGTCGTTACAATCTAGTTGAGCAACTCTTTTGAAAATGAACAAAAGCAATACAAATATAATACAAACAATAAGCACCGCTTATAGCACTGCAAACAATATAGACCATATGCCAGAAACATAGACTCATACTCATGTTGCACACATAAAAGTACCTGAAATAAAGGTCACAAACCACTATTTTTATGCATACTGTTAGTTAGTGGAAGAATGCATGGTATCTGCAGTGCCACTAAGGCTGTGCATTTTATCAGAAGTATTCGTACTCTTTTAAACTGCTATGGCCACATTTAGACAACATACTAAAAGGGAAACCTTACATTTTCCCTAGATGATTGATAGGAATAAGCCAAAAGAAAGAATCACTATCTTCTTCCTAGCATTTTCCCACAGGTGTGGGGTCCACTACAAAGACAGAATCCCTCTGCACAGGTTCATATAAGAACCTCAAACTTAGTAAGGGGGTTTCAATGTGACTGTCATTTGAGTAGTGGCACATGCAGATTTTTTTTAAAAGCTGCTTGAAGGCCACAGTGATGTTAACCTATAATAGGCAGAGAACAAAGAGGAAGGCAAATTGTAACCCTGTGGAATCAGAGAGAAGGGGTATGAAAAAGAGTGCATCCTTCATTTTCCGTTTAATAAACCAGCCTTTGGACTATAAGAATGCAAAATCATTTTCAACATGATAAAATTTAGGCATATTAAACAAAAGACATTCTTTCAGTAATGGTTTGTCTACAACTTTTAGAAAAGTTATCACCACAAACTGCTGTTTCAGAACACTTGAATAATCTGGAATCAAATTTTGTTGAATTTTGGTAAAACTTACCGTGGCTTTTGTCTGTGCCAAGTATTCGTCTTCCATTTTACCTAGACGTGTATTTGTATCCTCCAACAATTCTTGGATATTTTCTGTGTGTTTCTTCTGAAGATCAAACTTTTCCTTTTCCATTTCAGCCACAGCATTGTGGAGCTATGCCCACAAACAAAGAGACACAAATGGGGATAGTATTTAGCAGCTAGTAAAAACCCAATTTATATTCTTTATATGACAAAAAAAACCTACCCCACACACTAGAATAGTGGTTCCCAACCTTGGGTCTCCAGATGTTCTTGGACTACAACTCCCAGAAATCTTAGCCAGCACAGCTAATGGTAAAGACTTTGGGAGTTTTACTTCAAGAACATCTAAGGACTCAAGGTTGGGAATCACTAGAATAACTAAAACTAACTAACTAAATAAACTAAAACAACAGAGTGGAATTAGTGGAACAGATTCCATTTGCTGTCAGATAATAGTTAAAACCCTATTGTTTAATATAGGAAATCAAAAAAGTAGGCCTATTGAATCAATGGGGATGTGGTAAGTTAACTACTCCATATGTTTCATTAATTAAAGGTCTATCTGGGTGGTTTAAAATTTCCTGATGCAGGCTATTCTTATGCTGTATAAGACTAACGATGCCACCAACAATTTTTTCATAAATTAAACATATCTATGGCTCCTGTGTAAAACTTTCATTTGTAGGAAATCATGGCATCACAGGAGTGGGGGGGAGGGAGTCTTTAATTAATGAATATGATTGTCACCATGATGAGCACCTGCCCTTACATATTTTCATTCAAGGCACTGGGGAAGTCCTATATGTTACATGTAAGAAAAAAGCAAGTTAAGATACAGAATTCCTATATGTGAATCACAACAGAATTGTAATTTTTTTTAAATCACATAAATATTTCTTGACAATGCACTCAAAATGCCCACAATAAAAATTATTTTAACAACAAACAATAAAACTTCTGTAAAACTAAGGCAAAATGTTTCAACTGACAGTTAATCTAAAATATTTTTAATTAACTGAAGCAGAAATTCTGATTAATCAGAGATTTATTTTCTCCTTCATTTTGACTAGTAGAAGCAATAATAATTACCCTTTTCTCCCACTCATTGTTCAGAGACTCTGTACTTTGCTCACACAATTTTTTGAGCTCCACGATTTGTTTTTCCTTAGCTTCTCTAACAACTTGAGACTCACGGACAAGCATCTGAACTGTCAGAAAACAAACAAAACAAAGAAGAAACATTATGTCAGATGAATATCAGGCTATTCCACTTGACAAAAAATATTAGTACATTCCTCTTCCATTTTGTTTAAAATAGAGCAGTGTTGAAATGACCTTTCAAAATTCCCCACCTTAGTTGGATGCAAAGAAACAATTCACTCATGCTCTTGAAATGTGAGATCAATCCTCCAGCAACATCTCTAAGGCATGGCTCACCGTTAGCTGCAGTTATAGCACTCTGAGTTTCCCCCCCTATATGTTTTGGTTTCTGTACAACTCCTGGCAGGGGCAACAACAACCACTGTGTCTCATTTCCTCCAAAACATCTCTTCTTAATGTTTAGTGTACTGTGATGATGACGGCGAAACATCAACAACAGAAATATGGGGGGGGATCTATTATTGTTAGCTCCTATAGGAATAGGTCATTTGATGCTAATTACAGTATTCATGCCTGGGCCCTGATTAACTGGCAGAGTGTGTCTCCCCACGATTAGAGCTGGCCTGACCCACCCGCTCCTCAATGGCTCTCTCTCTCCGGGTAGCCACCCCCCAGGGAGGCCCGCAGAGTAGTAACTCAGAAACGGGCCTTCTCGGTGGCCGGTCCATCGCTTTGGAACAAGCTATCCGGTGAGATACGCCAGGCTCCCTCATTGGCATCGTCCAGAAAAGCCCTTAAAACCTGGCTGTTTAGGGATGCCTTTGGCGACTGCTAATGTGGTACCAGTTTTTTTTTTCTCTCCTTTTGACGGTTGTCTAGTTTTCGCCTCTTGCCCAGTACCATTTTATATTGTTCTCATTGATGTCTGTTTTTAAGCTTTTTGTGTGAACCACCCAGAGTTCCTTTGGGAAATGGGAGCGGTATATAAATGCAAATATAAATAAATAAATAAATAAATAAAAATGTTGACTTATGTAAATACCATTGCTTCAATTACTCTACCCTAAATGGGACCAAGAACAGGATTTAGCTTCAGATCAGAAAAATGTTCCCTAAGCAGTTTTTGGTCACTGCTAGACATCATTCTTCAGAGCTCACGTGTTCCACGGTTTCTAAATGCTACATTTTGGAAAGATTACTGCAAATATAATTCATCTCAACTATAAATGCTCATAGTACAGCTTCCTCCCTGTGACCTCGGTAGCAGCCACTGAAGAAGACAGTGTTATTTGTATTTCCAGGAAAAAGGTAAAATCAGTAGAGGGTACCATAATTGGTCCTTCAGTTTCCCATAAGTTCTTTTCAGCCATGAAAAACACTTCAATTTTTATGCCTCATTCTCCGAGCCAATTAGAATTTCTTTAATCATTTTTTAAAAAAATCTTTCCATAATACCATAGGATGAGTAAGACAATTTTTCCTTTTTTTCTTTCTGTTACAAATCTGTTCGTCAGAACAGTTACGGCAACACGTAGAACAACAAGGAAAATACAGTGGTACCTTCTATAAAGGAATTAATTTGTTCCAAATGAAATTCTGTTAAGCAAATTCTCCTTTCTACAAATTGCGATTTCCCATAGGAATGCACTGAAAACTGATTCATCTGTTCCAATGCATAGAAAAATGACAGAGAAAGAAAAAGCACACATTAGGCCATCCAGCCGCATGTACTTGGCCCTCTCCGGCCTGGCTGGGTGATCTTGCGCCCGCAGCAGCAGCCACAGCAATGGAAGACAAGGAGGGCCAGGAGGGCTGCCACGCATATTAGGCCCTCTCCGCATACCTTTTAAGTTTTGGGTTTGAAAAGGGAAATTTTCCAACACTTGCCGTGGAGGCCCCAATGCAAAAGCTTCCCAACCGAGACAGTGGGTGGGTGTGCAGGCATGCACCAATGACCCAGCACCCGCTCCTTTCCCCTTCTGAGAACTGAAGGAAGTTGCCTGAGCCTGCATGCCCCGGGGCCACCTTGGGAGGGAATGGCACAGCCGACCAGGGAGCCCAGCGTCCACCTGCCCAGTCCACGATGGACCCTGCCTCTTGGCACTGCCTTCCCCGACTGCAAAAAGACTCCCCTGCTGCCGCCGCCTGCGCACCCTTTCGATGGCCATCCCCACGATGGGGTGGCAGCAGGCCAGGCAAGCGCCCAGCACCCAAAGTCCTCTTCTTTCCCACGTGAGCCTGGTGATGCCAGCCTGGCTGCCGCTCCACTCCTCACTCAGTCCCCCCACCGCCAGCAGGAGAGCTGGAGCCAACACACCAGCTGCCTCGGCCTCACTGGGAGGCGACAACGCCACCCTTTTGTAGGCAGTGAGTATGGCGGCACAGGCAAGCCCAGCAGCAGGTTGGGCTCCGGAGACTCCTTGAGGAGAGGGAAAGCGGGGTGAGGGGAAGCAAGGAGATCACCCACAGTCTGCAGCTCTGCCTTGGAGAAAATCAACCAGGGGCGTCCTTTACCTCCACCCCACTGCACCCCCAAAGGAGAAAGGGGAGAAGGCCAAGTCGGCAGCTGCTCCAGCCCAGTGCAGGTGAAAGTGAGGGCCAGCTGGGATTCTCAGTTGCCAAGGGCTCTCCGGCCTGGCCGGATGACCTCACAGCCACGACGAAACAGGAAAAGGAGGACCAGGCCTGGCTGCCGAGCATGCTTGACCCTCTCCAGCCTGGCTTGGTGGCCTCGCAGCCATGAAGAAACAGGAAGAGGAGGGCCAAGCCTGGCTGTTGTGCATACTTGACCCTCTCTGGCCCGGCTGGGTAGCCTTGCGGCCACGACAATACCCACAGCGATGACATAGGAGGAGGAGGAGCCTCATGCATGCTCCTATAAGTAGAATGTGGGGCCCTTGGGGAGATCAAAGTAGACCGCGGGCTGCACAAAGTTGGACAGCCCTGCGTTAAGTGATTTTCCCCTATCTCCAGAATTTTTTTCCATTAAGCAGATTTTCCGTTAAAGGAACTGCTCATTACGAGGATCCACTGTACTAAGAAAATGCGAGGATCCACTGTACTAAGAAAATGACATTTCCCTGGCTTCCCAAAATTGTTCATCAGAAATAGGCCCGTGGAAGGGGCTAGAATCCCCATGGATTCAGTTCAAGTGTGGGAAGCTTGGGCTGCCATAGAAGTGATTAATACACTGAAAGTCCGGACTTGCACACAGATTGGTCGTTTCACCATCAGGATGGCAACCAGGATCCTGAATCACACGCATATTTTATTTGAAATTATGTGTCCTCTGAAATTCTTTTCAAAGATAATTTCCTTTGTATCAAATTAAATGGGAATGATCAAGTTTGCCATGCACAGTATGTTCAACATAGCATGAATTTCAAAACACTATTCATTTTATGGTTTCTTAAATCCATCTTTAATTGTATTTTAATTACAATTAATAATAAACATTCAGTCAGACCGTATCCCCTTAATGATTTCCTTCCATGTATTAGTAACAATTTTCCATGGCAAGTGATATCACATCTTGTCTTTGCATTCTGAAAACAACCTTTACTTATGATCTAGAAAATTACTTTAATTCTGTTTAACATTTATGTCCCAACAGATTTTTCTAAAAGCTTCTTCTTCAAATAGTGGCTCATCATGCCATATTAAAAACCACCTTTAAGTTTCAAAAGTAGTTTGCATAAGAATAATAGAATCATAGATTTGTGAAGTTGGATGGGGCCTACATGGGCATCAAGTCCAACCCACAGTCTGATGCAGAAATACAAATAAAGGATATAATACGCTCGTGGTAAAGATACAGAAAGAAACACAGCCCCAAGGCATGTTGGCTACACAGCATGTTAGGTACTATAGTTCTTTGATATCATTCAACTACATTAGTTTAAGAATTAAATAACTGAAATGCTGTACAAATCCCATGAAACTTCTAATAAGAAAACAACTGGCAGAGGAATCTTATATAAAGGAAGAAACAGTTACTGGCCTATAGCTGAACAGCCCAGTCCCTAACCCTTAACATCATAACACAGAGACACAGTTCTGGAAGAAAAGGAAACAACTTTATTGGTTAAAGCTGAAGGTGCTGCCACAGTATTGGAATGGATCCAGTGCATCAAGAGACCTGCCTGCCTCTCGATGATGCCCCCCTCTTAGCGTGGAGGTGACAGATCCTGGAGGGGCCCCAGGCATACTCCACTCCATGCCTTCTCACTACCTAGGGGCACTGGTACGCCTCTGGCCCCTGAGCTAGGCCAGACCACTCTGCCCCCTGCTCCCATTAAGGGGTTCCCTTAATTTCCAGTAGGACTTGCCCTTGGCCCAATGACGCCAACTGAATCCATCGCAATGCCCAAACTACCAGAGAAAGTTGTGCCAAGGAAATGTGTAAGAAACAGACCCGTATCCAAAACACGACCCACAACCTACATCCCAGCATTTTCATTCACCAGCTCTGTGCAGCCCTGCATTCGGGGGGATGGGGAGAACCACCAAGCCAAGAAGATGGCCTGTGGAAGCAACAGTCTTAGTTAAAGTGTCAGGAGGAGGCAGGATGGAGATGAAAGCTTCCCCCCAAGCCCCCAAGCTCAAGCCAAAGTTCACAACATGGCCTACTAAGAGGAGGGCACCACGTTGCTCATGCACCTTTCCATCAGCCCCCATGCTTGTCATGCTGTAAAGCTGCTTGCCATCTTTCTCCCCAAGGGCCAAGGACACTGCTCTACCCGCAACAAAGGAAACTAAGTAAAAGAAGAACCAAATCTAAACTTTGTTTTTCTGAATGTGCACTTCCGATACAAATGGAGATAAGCACAACACTTCTCTTGCATCACCTTTCTTTTCAAGCTTTTGAATAGTCTCCTCAGCTTCGCTCTGTTTGGTTTTGTACAAGGTCTTCAGTACTTCAATTTCATTATTCTTTCTGTCCAAAATCTGTGGTAGAAAATAATGGTTGTTAAGTTATTAGATGAAACTAAATGAAAGAGAGAAACACCAGAGTGGAATACAATACAGCACAAGCAGGGACAACACTATTTTATATATTTAAAAAGGCTTTTTAAAACGTGTATGTCCCAGACACGTTGTGAAGCCTTTGTGAATTTAGAATGTTATTTTGAACACCTAAATGCTGCTAAGCAGTAGATGGATTTTGTTAGTAAAGCTAGAAAAAAAATACTTATTCCTTAAGAGTGCTGCAGTTTTAGTGTAAATGCCCCTTGTGAAATAAAACTGAAAAGAAAGAAAAAGTGTTACACAAAAGACTGATTTCAGAAGATTTTCCCCAAGGTATCAGCACCTCTCTACAATCAGATAAAGAGTTCTGAAGTATAACAAGTTTTGAAAGATATCTCTAAAATGCAAATGTAAGTATTATTGCTAAATGTTCTATTTAAATCCTTTGGGATCCAAGAAAGAAAAGAAAAAGAACACTCATGAACACAGGGACGAAAACAATCAAGATGAAATATTTTCTTTAGGAAAGAACTGAAAACTGGGTATTCAGCCTGCAAACAAAAATAAAATAAAATAAAATAAAAGGATTCTTCTTTACTTTGGAATACCATAGGAATTTCATCTGGAAACCCTGCTGTGGCAGTCAAAACAAGACTATTCATTTCAAAGAAAATGGAAGGGCAATTATTTTTCATTCTAAAACTCTCTTTTGAGAGAACTCCCCCAGAATACACTGTGGTACATATTTATGAATGTTAACCAGATGAAACTTTTCAGTGGTTTCCCCAAAACCCGAAATAATACACTATTCTCCCAACCATATTCTCCAGGCAAAGTCTTACCTTTGTTAGTAAAACATTTATCCCACCCCCATGCCTTTCTCCTCACACAGAATTTTCTGATACATTTCTATAAAATTCAGATTTGTGAACAAGACATTCTGCCTGGCTGGCTTTTACTGCTGCACAAAGTCTTCAACAGACCTTAGAGACAACAGCTGCTTACTTTTACTGACCAGAAAAATAAAACTTGCTCATGTTCCAGAGTACCACATACAGTATATTTATGAAGTAGCTAAGATACCCCACAAAAATATACAACAATGTTCTGTTTCCCTGAGCAGCATTCGATTGAAGACATTCCAGTGCAGTCTATACTCTCCAGAATGCAAAATAAATGAAGCATGGCATTATTTTCAAAACTCTCATAGATCTGCAAGTCAGGCATGTACATAAAAAGTTTATAAAAATTAAACAACCAGCTGTCAAATACATTCTGATTTAATTTCCTGTACTGAGCTGAGTAGACTCAATGGCCTTATAGCAGGCATGGCCAAAGTCAGGCCCAGGGACCAAATGCGGCCCGTTTTCAAATTTTGAGTGGCCCGCAGCCTCTTCTCCCCACCAGCTCAGCCTGTCACGCATCCCTGCCAGCTGGCCCCTTCCCATACTGGATGGAGACATCAGCTTGCAGTTTTACAGTTTGCCTGCCCTCCCTGCCTCTGTCCATCCCCTCAGCCACCTCCCCAGCCTACTCGCCCCTGCCACCCTCCCCACCTCCTTGCATGTCCTAGAGGCTTGTCCAAAGTCCGGCCCAGGCGCCAAATGTGGCTGAATAGTGGGCTCCCACACATTTTCACCTCACCAAATCTGCCCTCCTTGCAAAAAGTTTGGACAGCCCTGCCTTATAGCCACCTTTGAATTCTATGATTTTATGTGCTACACTGTTGCAGGCTATAGTGGGACAGCCAAATAAGATAAGAGTATTGTTGACTATTATTTTGCTCTGCTATATTGACTATTATTTTGCTCAGCTGAGTCTAAGGAGTTAGGATTTCATTATTTTTAGAAGACAATCAGCCAACCTTGTCCAAACTTCAATCCTTTCCATTATCCCAACTACAGCTCCCCAACTACAATCCTCCTCCTCACCAACTGAGAATCCCTGTCTGTGTATTTTTCAGTTCTGTAGCTCCTCTTCAAAGTCTGACTGGCAATGTGTGGAAAGAGAAGTACTTGTTTGTCAAATTTTTATTTTTTGGGGGACCTTCTTCCCACCTTTAAAAAGCAAAAGCAAAGTGTTCTACTTATATACCGACCCATACCACTTCAAGTACTCTCTGGGTGGTTTACAGTTTTAATTACAGTATGCAGGCTACACATTGCAAGCAAGCTGGATACTCATTTTACTGACCTTGGAAGGATGGAAGGCTGAGTCAACCATGAGCCTCCTACCTGGGATTGAACCCCAGGCCGTGAGCACAGTTTTAGCTGCAGTACAGACATTTAACCACTGTGCCATGGGGCTCCACTCTCTTAGTTTGTAGTAGGCAACTTTGTATCCAGTCCAAAGTTAAGGAAGAAGAAGAAGAAGAAGAAGAAGAAGAAGAAGAAGAAGAAGAAGA
>JAHTLZ010000010.1:8999124-9029548 GCA_023846285.1 Phrynocephalus versicolor | reverse complement strand
AGAAGAAGAAGAAGAAGAAGAAGAAGAAGAAGAAGAAGAAGAAGAAGGTGGCAATATTTTAACATAGAGCTTGCTATTGAAAGTTATTAGTGTTGGAATCTAACACTTCTGCCATAAAACATTTAACACTATGAAGTGCTCATAGGTATGATCTTCCCCCTAGTGCAGCTCACTTTATTAGATATAACTAGAGATGGGCATGAAATGAATTTTTTTATTCGTTTCATTATTTGTTATTCATTTTGGTATGTAACAAAACGAATAATGAACCTAGGAGTAAAATCCAACCAAACCAAACCAAACCGGGAAAAATTGGTTCATTATGTGTCTTTTCATTAATGGCAAAGAAATGAGCTGTTTTTAAATGCTTTAAACGGATGAGAAACTGTAGAGATCAAAATGATGATGATGAGATTCCTTGTTAGGATGTCGTTAGACATGAAGGAACCTCCCAGACCAGCTGAGAGATTGATAGCAAAGAAATGATAAGGCCTCTTTACACACAGAGATCTTGGTGCTCTTTATTGAAGGCTCTGAAGGAATGCAGAAGCAAGACAAGGCAAGCAAGCAGTGTCTTGATGTTACAGCTCGATGGTGGAAAAAGCTTCTCCCCTCCCTCCTCCTGCTCGGCTCCTTATTCACAACACACCTCCCAGCTACGTCAGCACACCGTCACCCAATCAACAAACAGTTTGTAGTTCTGAGCATGCTCACTAGAGTGAATCAGCATACCTAACATTCCTTTTATCTGCAACTCCCCCGTATTTCAGGGGCCATCTTAAGAATACAGCTATTCTCAGCTCTGATTGGTCATGATGTACCCATGATACATTGCCCTTAGTGTGATGTCAGAGTCCCCAGCTATATAGAGCTATACTAATACAATAGAGATGAATCCCTACAAGAAACACTTCAAAAACATTGTAAATTTTTTATGCCTGATTATAGATATTAGGTTGATGCCAGTGATTTAAAACATCTAAAATGTGTTTTTAAAGATATTTTTTAAAGGGGACAAAATGGCTGCCACATACTTTTGTTAATGGTGGCAAATCTGTGCAGAATGGCATTTTAAGGTATTAAAACATCCTGAATATACTTAAAAACCCAGTGAAAATTATTTTTTCTGCCTGATAATACCTAGCAGGGGGTGAGGAGTGCTTAAAACGTCTATTTATGTGTTTTCTCATAACACTTTTTATTTTCTTTTTTTTAATGTTTTCCATCGTGCAAAGCGGGTAAAAATGAATAACAAATTAACAAACCAACGAAATGATTTTTTGAAAAAATTCATTAAAAATGAAACAAAACAAAGCCTTAAATGAAATGAAACGAATCACCATTTTTCGGTTCATGTCCATCTCTAGATATAACTATTTCTTTAGCAGAAGAAACTGTACCTATATAAAACAGAAAACCACATCCTCCTTCATATCTTCACATCCTCCTCCTTTTTTCTTTTTTCTTTTCCTCGTTGCCGCCCATGCCATCTTTTGTGGAGGAGGGTATTGTACCCTCCTATTTTTACTGGTAGTTCGCTACTGATGTTTTTATGTATGTTTGCTACTGTTTGTTTTTAAGTGTACACCGCCCTGAGTTCCACTTCAGAAGACAGGGCGGTATATAAATAAATAAATAAATAAATAAATAATATCAGAAGCCATCCAATGGTTCTTCTGCAGTGGAAGGTATAGCTAAGCGAGTGATTTCATTGCCTAGGGAACTCCCAATGAATTAGATGAACAGTTCTAACCTTGGAAATCCTAAAATGAGATAATTAAAAATAAAACAAGACATAGTGCTGGGAGATACGAGTCCCAGGGCAGAAGGCACTCTCATTCAGCTGCCAGGAAACAGCAAAGGATAAATAACACTGTCACTAATGATGCAACTAGAATCTAGGTTAAAACTGAAAGGACATCTAGTGGCCATCATGCACAGAGATGAAAAGAGTATCCAGTGCTGCACAACACATACAACTGAAACCTAGAATGTCAAAAGTATAATTCAAAATAGTCAGGAAGCTGTAAAGCAATAAATGGAACTTTTAAACATTACAATACTTGGTGTGAACTAACTAAAGTGGAATAATGGGACATTTTCAGTCAAGTAACTATGAAAGGTTATATTCTGGAAATACAAACTCAGAAGAAATAGAGTGGCTTGATTACTAAGACAAGTTAGCACAGAGAGCATAACAAAAAGTCTGTCCAAGTAACATTAGTCAGACTTCTTGGAAAACATATCCTTTTAGCCATCATTCAAATCCATGCTCCAATTACAGATGCCAAAGAGGAATATAAAGAAAAGGCTTTCTGACCTTTCATGAAGGAGAAAACTGATCACAACCCAAACCAACATGCTAATAATCATAGATGACTGGAATGCAAAACTAGGAACCAAAGTAAAATTTGTTGAAGAATTTGGCCAAGGCATCCAAAACAAAACAGGAGAATGATTCATAGAATTCTGTAAAACCAATAATCGTTTTACTGCAAATACAAACTTCAGGCAAAGGTACAGACTACATAATTGGAAATAGGCTAGGGAGAAGCTCTATTCTCTGTGGCAAAACATGACCAGAAGTAGATAGTATGGGCAATGAATCATTAATATTAAAATTAGAAAAAAGAGCACTGAAAGTATCATAGAGCCAAAATATAAATTAAAGAGCCATCCTTAAGTGTTGAGGGACTATGGTATTGTGCTCTGTATAGAAGTCCAAAAGCAATATCTAGTGTAGAGCATGTTGTCTCTTCTCCTGTTAATATGGAGGGTAAAACTGTTACCCAAGCAGCAAAAAAAAAAAACCCTCTCCACATCTCTGAAACAGTCTAATGGAACAGCAGAGCTGATACGATTAGTTCCAGCTGCCTTGCAGGAGTTGCCAGAACATGATTGTACACAGCCATGAACTGCCTCCAAGACTCCTGCTTCAGATTTTGCCTAAAGGTTAACTCCTGAAGCTTTTTCCAGAAATGGATATAGCCACAAGGCAGTAGAGGTTTAAAATCAGAGTTTTCCTTTTCCTAGAAGATGGTTCTTCCATAAATTAAAGAACCTAAATTAAAAGTCCACAAAAAGGTCAGATTTGCATTACTACACTCAATTGACTATGAACTAGAAAAGTATGGATTGGAAACCGATATTATTACTAGAGAAGAATGCAAAAAAGACTATTTCTATAATAAAAAGGGGAAAAGTCTAGATAGATGATGGAAGAATACTTACAATTATTAAGGATAGTCAAAAAACAAAAGTGAGGGTAGATTCCTCAATGCAACTTTTAAATGACTATTGCATATAGACAAACAGAACAATTAAAATGATTAGTACAAAGAAATAGAAAAGGAGCATCAAAAGATAAAAAGCAAGATGTGTCTTCAGGAAGATCTGAAAACCAATAGAAGAAATAATATCTGACCTGGATAAAATAAAGGAAAATGAAAACAATATGCTGTATAATTATATAGAAGAGACACAAACATTTTGGAAGAACTTTAAAATGAATAATCAACATGTTTAGAAAATGAAGTGAAAGGTACTCTCAAACCATATGGAACAAATAAATCACCAAGTGCAGACAGAATGTTAATAAACCTATTCCAGACAGGCTGTAGAAGCAGAATCTATCAATATTCTAAAAAGGATATGCCAACAAATATGGAAAAGACAACACTGGCCCATAGACTGGAAAGATTATATATTCTAGCCTTCAAGAAAAAAAGATATCAATGAGTGAAGTAACTATAGGACCATTGCTTTAATTCCCCATGTAGGGAAAGTGATGCTCAAGGTGTACAAAAGTAACAAAGACTTCAACCATATATTTAGCAAGAAATGCTAGATGTTTAGGGTGGGATCTGGGGAAAAGAGAAACTCTAGATTATATGGCAAACATATGTTTGCAACTGGAGTACATCATACACAAATATCAGACTATGTTGATCTTCACTCATATCTTCTTATATTTACATACCCAAACAACAGCACCATTATTCCCACATATTTAGACAAATAGGGAAAGCTTCCCAGAGGTCAGGTTGAAAAAAACACCCCTTACTAATTTATTGGTGCCTTCTCCCACATTTCTGAGCATGCAAACATACTTATCTATATAAGAATATCTCTGAATGATCTGATTTATCTGATAAGGCCAATAAGTATGCAATCCTAACAGATCAACAGCAGCTACAGAAAATATTATATATTTCATAAGTGAATCTAAACCCTAATGATTTTTATTATTCTAATATAAAATACACTTAATCCACATCAAATTTTAAATTCCACAACATCCCATGGAATGCTGTTTAATGCCTAATTAGAGATGCAAAATTTCCAGAACTTTTGAAGCTTGGAAAAAAACCACATTTTTCCTCCCACCCCCCAGAAAAAATGGAAATTTTCATAAAAATTGAAAAAAAAATTACATTACCACTCCCACTCCCATTTTACGGCTTGAAAGTCATTCTGTTACTTTAGGAACATAAAATATGACTATGGACAATTTGACTTGGCATAAAATTATCACAACTAGCATATTAAAAGATAGTGTATCCAAACAATTATTACAAATAGAATTTACTTTTTAAAATAATATTTATTTGTAATTGTAACAAATGAAGTAAGAATCTCCTGAACTGTTTACTAGCTTACTGTTAACTGTTTACTTTTTTGTGGAACAAAAAACCTCTACAAAACAATGTTTAAAAATCCAGAATTAACAATTATTCATATTTCCTCTCCACAGTATTAAATAAAAATAAAATAAAAACCTCATTCTCATAAAAAGAATTTAGGAAGGGGAAAATGTATAGAAGGGACTGGTAGTGAAAAGGACAAAACAGAACTAAACATACTCACCCACATGCAAAAACAAAAATGAAACCTTTTCCTTTTTCTTATAATAATAACAGCACCTCCTAATGGAAGAAATCCATCTTGTTCTTGCACTGGAGAGTTCAGTTTCTAACCTAGGACTTGCTTGTCCTCAGTGCACAGAAATCAGAATACTAATTGCATATACTATGCATATTGATGCTATGCGTATTTTTAGAAATGATTTGGAAAATATTTGAACACCCTGTTTTAAAATATTTTATTAATCATGTTAAAATAAAATATTCCATAATCATTTTTATTTTTATTTTTTTCAATTTTTCCAATTTTTCAGGAAAAAGCCAAAAAGGCTTCAGAGGAAAAACGGAAATAAATGTTTGTTTTTCAAATTTTTCCTTTTTTCCCCCGGGCTTTCACATCTCTAGGCCTAATTATGCAAAATCTGCTCAATGCCAAAAAAAATTTTTTTTGGGGGGGGGGAAATGTTTCTCATATTATTTCATGCAATACAGTATCACATACAATAACCCCTCAGATTTATTTATTTATTTGCCATGATACACTGTACCTTTTGAACATCAGCATCATGTTTCTGTTGCAATTTAAGCTTTTCTTCATGAATTCTAGCTTCCATTAGTTTTGTTTTCATCTCCATCTGCAAATCAAGTTTGTATTTACAGTTTAGCTTGGGGGTAAAGAGGAAGACAATTTTATTTCACCTCATCCTCCAAAATACGCCCAGCATCTCTAAATTGGGTACAAACCCCAAAATGAAATATTAATCACAGATTACTAAATGCAGTACAACTAACCCTGATAATATGAACAAAGGTCTAAGAACCTATGTGAAGTAAAACTGACTCTCTTTAAATAAGATGGCAAAAAAACTAAGACTTTTATTTATTTATTTAAAATATTTTTGCCCCATCTTTCTCCCTAAAGAGGACTCAATGCAGCTGTCATTATTAAAAGATAAGATTTAAAAGCTAAAATCAAGTATTTAAAAAGAATCAAACAAATAGTTGAAAAGGAGCCAACAAATACCATACTAGGTGGAAGGTAAGCAAGGGACAAACGAACCTACTCAACTATGAAGCAGTACTCATTATTGACTATCATACAAGGAAGTGAGGGCCCCTGCACTGTTTGCAACACCATGTACTGAAGTTCCCCATGGTTTCCAAAACAACCCTGATAAATTCTTGTTAAAAATATTGAAATCCACATTTTGTCACTTTCTATAAATAAAACAGAACACGCTCAAAATGGCTTCACCTTATATAACAAAGTGAACAAGGGCCTTTTAAAGTCACTTAATCATTTTGAATTCTGGTACAGTAGTCCCCCGCCACATCGCGCCTCAAATAATGTGATCCTCCTATATAGCGGGATCTGCCCCCTCACCCTTCACTTTGGTGATGGAGGCCCTTGGGAGGTCTCCACTAGGAAGGACAGACTGACGGAGGAGGAGGAGAAGTAGCCACAGTCAGCCAGCAACTGTCTTTCCCCTTGCCCACTCATTTGCTTGCACGCTAGCCACTACGCCACCCATGTGCCTTCCCCTCAGCCAGGGCAGCAGCTTCTCCTCCATTTCCCCTCCTTCCTTCGTCAGCTTGAGGCTTCTTCCTGCCTCTTTTGGGCTCACCATGCCATTGTTGGATGCCCCCCTCAGGTGCGGGTCCCTGCATTTACCCTGCGTAGTGTGTGTGTGTGTCTGCTCTCTCTCTCTCTCTCTCAATCTGCTGGGCAGAACAAGTTTTACAGGGCTTGCATGCTCACCTGCCTTCCCCTCAGCTGAGGCAGCCACAGCAGTAGTGGCTTCTCCTCCATCTCCTCTCCTTCCCTCGTCAGCTTGAGGCTTCTTCCGCCCAGTAAGGCAGAGAAATGAGAAATAGAGGGGGGGGGAGGGAGAGGGAGAGCAAGCACACACAGAACACACACCACCCAGGGCGACTGCAGGGATCCGCATCCGAGAAGGATGTCCAACAATCAAATGCTGAGCCCAGAAGAAGCAGGCAAGGGGACCCCATTTCCTTAGCTGGCTGAGGTGAAAGCAGGAAAGGTGAGGGAAGGAGAGAAAATGGTGCAGAAGTCACAAACACAAGGGACCCCTTTTCCTGAGGACTGAGGACAGATGTTTCTTACGGAGTGTATCATGAAGTGGGCAGTGGAAAAATATGTTTGAGTGTTTCTAGAGAGTTGGGTTGACATGGACAGATCCTCTGAGAATATGGGATTCCACCAAACCTGCCCGCCAACAAAGCAGATGGGAAAGAGTTGCATCTAGCAAGTGAGTAAGCTCTACGAGCCTCAGGGAATCTCAGGTGGATGAGAAAAAAGGCTGGCTTCCAAGGGCAAACTGGAATGTGAAACTGAACGGGGGAGCATATGGTGTTGGCTTCACCGCACAATTCTTGCCATTCAATGTCCAGCAACCTATCTTTGATAGTCTTATAGGCTTCAGATTGTCTAAATATACAGAAGTGCGCAGGGAAATATTTCCTAGAACAATCAATAGAAACTGTAACTGTATTCACATAATATAAGGGGGGAAATAATGTTTTACCAAAATAGTACACTGAGATATGTTACCTAATACATTAACCTAGTTCCCAGTGCTTCAGATACATTTCATTCAGAATGGGTAACAGCAACAATTACATCATACCTTTGTTTTGTTTTGTTTTGTTTTGTTTTGCAGGGTTTGACCCTTGTCCGTGTTCACTACGCACAACTCTTTCCGCAAATTTTCATCACTTACCCCACTGCATGAGTTTGCTTTTAGTTCAGCCTAAGCTATGAGGAATGTACCGTTTTATGTCAACTAATGTTTTACAATCACAGCTGGCTGGATAGCTCAGTGGTTTAAGTATCTGACTATGGTGCCAGAGATTGGATGCCTCCAGTGAGTCAAGTCTGACAAGGTGGCCTTGGGTGAACTGCAGTTCCAGGATTCCCCGCCCCCCCAAGGAAGAGAACAATAAACTATTTCTGAAAAGGGTCACTATAAGTCAGAACTGATTTGAAAGCACATGGCTATTATTGTTAATAACTTGCATGTGGATTTTTAAATGCAGCTGTATCTTATTTTTTTCCTAATATATGGGAAAAGAAGCAGAGGGGAATGCAGACCAAATCAGTTATAAACTGGTTGTACTCACAAAAGTAAACATCTAGCCATACCTATTTGTTTCCGTCCAAACAGAAATCCCCCTTTAAGCTACAACTGTGATTTAATTAGGCTGATTAATTGATTCATTTGTTTGAATATTCATGATATACTATGACAGCACGCTTTCCAACAAACAGGTGGCATAAAATAATTTCTCTGCTATTTTTGACAGCTTAGTGCCATATATTGTATACTGCAAAATATTTTCAAAACAACATACTGAAGCTTTTTTTTTTTTAGAATTGCAAACAATAAAACTATATGGAGAACTTTGGCCAACTTGCCAAGTGGTTTAAGTGTCTGACTGCAGAGCCAGAGGTTGAGTGTTCCATTTCCCACTTTGCCCCCTTGATAGAGGAGGGGCTGAATGCTCCATGCGGTCCCTTCTAGCTCTGCAGTTCTAAAGATTACAAAAAAGAAGACAATTGTTTCATTTTTCAAGATTAGGTATAAATGACAATATTTGAAATTATTTGCATTCTCAATAGTTAAGTGCAAAATGTCAACTACCACCAAAGCTCATTCCTTTGAGTTTCTGTTGTTTATGCTCTTTAGAGAGAAATATGGAACAATTAAGCCTTGTGGACAGGTAAACACTACTGATGTCAAACACCTGTTGTGCCCCCATGATTCAAGCAGTTGAGAGTGATACCAATGAAACCAATTTTGTGAGAGAGGAATCAGTGAGTTGTGAGTGATACCAATGAAACTAATGTTATATGCCCTTGCTCTCTCATACACACATTCACATGTACGCACTTTTTTCTTACAACCATCAACAACATGCTGTTTCAAGATACTCTACCTACTTAAATCTCTGGCTGAAACAACTCCAGTTAATTGTATAATACTTTCAACTGACAAGATTCAAGATTTAACTAATTAACTGAATGTGTAAGCAACATGCATTTCTGATTGGGCATAAGGAAGGGAAAGCAAACCATTTTGCATCACAAAATGCCGGTCTAGAACAATGCTCTGTTTTCAATTCAGTGAGATAAATTTGTTGCAGAGCTAAAGTATCTTCAACTTGCAAGGGAAGGTTAGCAAACCTGGGCACCAATGAAGGCCATAAACATGCATGTTTGGATCCCAGCTACTGAAATGTTTTACAGAATATTATAGATGATTTATATTTGGGGTGTGCATTCAGATTCGGAACTACTGTATTTAGAATTCACCAGATAATGGCATATTCAGAATCCAAATTTGATTGTTTTAAATATCTGTAATACTAATTTTTAATATTTGACATCTTGTTTCTTGATTAGAAAGCAAAAGGATACACTTCTGCTTCTTAGAAGAAGAAAGAAATGAAACTTATTTCTCTCAGACGTCCTGGAGGGAGTTCTTGAGAAATTAAACGCAAAGACACTCTGGTGCCTAGGATAGCAGGGGCACAGAACTGTCTCTCCTGATTGGGAATGAAAACCTGTAAATGATGTCTGCCCATAAAGTGAAATATAGAAGCAAGCACAGGCATTAGAAAGTGTTTTTCACATTGGCTCTTGCCCATTTAAATGTGGGCACAGCTGCTTATAAATTCTCAGAGCATTTGTTGTCAAGTTATAATCATGTATGTACTACAGCGGTTTTCTCTGCATTCTTTTCTAAACCCTCAACTTACATTTACATTTTCTACATTTCATTGTATATTCTTTAATACAATTAGTAATAAGACTTAAGCGAACAATGAGAGGTCACACTGAGCAGGAAGAATCTACCAGTGTTCACAGCATTCCAAACAGGAGGACCTGAAGTTGTCCTCTATAGAGTCCAAGTCCCTCACCCTAGCAGCAAAAGGACATGCTTTATGAGATTCCTGTCCTGAGTCCAGAAACACCATCCTGGAGGATGGGCATGTACTCAAGAGATATACATGCAGGAACCCTGCAAGCCTAAAGGGACCAATTGTTTGTCTTACTTGGATGTGAAGAAGTCTATCTGAGGAGGTCTGGCCAAGGTGGCAATGGGACTACTGTCTTGGCCACCAACTAGTATGCCCAGTGACAGAGTGTTCTCTCAGGCTAGGAACACTGTGGGATCACACTGCTCACATCTGGATGTGTTCAAAAACTCATTTTAAGGGTTTTTTTTAAGTTTAAGTAAAAAGGAATGACATACTCTTCTCAGAGTACTTTAGTCTGCTGCCCCCTCCTTCTACCTCTTTCATCCTTTCATGTGTTAGTCCAAGATAGTGCTCACTCAGTCAAATGTGTTATGCTCCATCCTGGTGCCTCAGTTCCCATCCACCACAGAGTATCTGCTGCCCCAGTTCACCTGCCATTGCTGCCCAATGTACCTGCCCACTCCTAAGGGTGACCTGTCTTCTGTTTTCCCAATGGAGCTGGCATTTCCTGCTAGCATTCCCACTAATCAGCATTCCACCAGTATACCGTATTTCAGTCATTTCATAACAGCTAGGCATTGCTGATTGTTTGTATGCACTCTTTCTTTCTGTTTAGGATAATCACTGAGAAGGTAACAGAAAATAATAATAATTTTAAAATGCTTTGCCTGGTTGTGTTCTTTAAAGGAGGAAAATAATGAATATATAGTATCCATACTGACTATAAAAGAGTTATGGATATCCAGAGATTCCAACTTTTTAAACTCCCAAATTCCAAATCCAAAGGGCTATAATTCCAAATCTGAATGTTGGTGCTAATGCACATCTCCAGTTTACACGCATTGCTAGCTGAATCCCATGAGGATATTATTTTTTCCTACTCAAGAATTTTGTTCTGGAATAATCATTGTCTATTGTACTTTTTCCATATATCAGGACTCTTGGGAGTACTTCAGATTATAGAAGCAACTCCTCATCTGTTTTTTTTTACATCTCCAAATCTAGGTTCTTGATATGCTGGTATAAATAAATTATCTTCTTCACCAGCAGTTGCTTCTAACCTGCCCTGAAGATTGTGTAGACATCTACTTTAAAAGTACTGCAACAAAATTTGTTTGCATTTGTTATGCACTTTGACACTCACAGCAAGTAGCAGAACAAAAGTAAAGATCTGAAGAAAAGCAAGGATCTTTAGAAGATAACATCTTCTAGCAAGAACTTGTTCTCTGAAAGCTGCTGCTCTTCTAGGAAGAGAACGTTGGCAAGAACTTCTTTTTTAATTATTTTTTTATTTTTATTTGCAATTGCTCTTACTTTCTGTGGTATCTGAGAAATTTATTCTTTCAGCTATAGATAAGTGATTTAGCCAAAGAAAAAATTCTCCTTTTAGAGCTGAGAGAGAAAATAAGTAATCTTTGAATCCAGAGTGTCGTGGTAAGAACAAACAATGCATGCTTTATATACATATTTTATGCCCTCGCTTTTATCTTCAAGAAGACCTAAGGCAGCTTACAATATTAGGCAATGCTAAAAGCTTTAAAAAAAACCCAAAACTATTATAATATTTATACAATAACTAAACAGAAACCAAACTAAAAACTAATAAAAAATTTAAAGCCACTGTAAAAACACATCTACTGTATGTTTTTAAGATTGCCCTCTTAGGTAGCCAATTAATGAGAAGAAGGTCTTTGCTTGTTTTTCAGGAGGCCATCAAATATGGGGCCAACTTTGTCTCCCAGTTTAAAATCAAGACAGCTTCTCCAGAATTAGATGGGGAAAAAGAGCCAGAGCTGGATGTAATTCACATACTGACAACACCAAACTCCAAACTTCGAACAACCTCCATCAGCAGTTTCATATAGGCATAAAATAGCACGGGGACAAAACTCACGCCTGAGTGATGCCATAGGCCAAGGGCCAGGATGTCAAATAGGAGTTGGCCAGCACCACTTTCTCAGTTTTCCCTTCTAGGAAGGACCAGAGCCGCTGTGGAACAAAGCCTCCAGGTTCCATTCTGGAGAGATGGCCCAGAAGGATATTGAAAGCAGCATAATCAGGCCTGGAGCCAGACTGAAATTGTTCTAGGTAATCTGCCCTACTCAGGAGCTCTTAGAATTGAGAAGTCACTTCGGTAACTTGTCCTGGATGGAACATATAAGACTGGCTAGTAACCATGGGATTCAAGGAGAACTTCTCCAGTTTGAGAAAACATTCGTCTTCGACAGTTGCCATTTTATTTCTACCAAGTAGCAATACTTTTAATTCCTATGAGTATTGGTTTTGAAAACTTAAAAATTTACATCTTTTTGTACTTCAGAATTAAAAATTTAAAACTATTATCTATTCATTATTAATATAAATGTCTGTTTGGAGAGCTTTCAAAAAGAAAATGCCACCTATGATTTTATGCCTCTAATGTTTTATGGATACCAGCCCCAGGGAAAAAATATTTTAAAGTATTATATTCCAGCTTGTGCACTCTTCTGTACCCATAAAAGTAACTATAAATTCACTTCCCATTAAGTCAGTTCAGCAGCATCACCTTACCTGAACACTGTAACATCCAATTCATTCTATTTTGTCCATTAATATATGAGCACAATATTTACTCTTTTATTTATTTCTCCTAATAGATACAATACAACTGCCCTTCATAATAAGAGAGTGTCTCTTCTTCTTGCCCCTTTATGCCTTGAAAATTAACACTTACACCATCAGAAGTGAGCCCTGTCATCATCTACCCAAACTATATACGAGTACCTCCTAGCCATAAAGGCCTGTCTTCTATTCATTTCCAAGAGATCTGCTACCCTTGCCGTCGTATATCCAGATCTGATTTTCCTTTTTTCAATTATATTCAAGGTAAAAAAAGATAAAGTACAACAGCAAAATATTTGTTATCACATTTTTGGAGTTGAAGAATTAATTATCATTATAATGACCTCTGCATACTTCAGTTCCAGATAGAGGAGTTTACCAAGAATTCTTCTAATGGCTCACAAGTAGGAACAATCCAGCACTTGAACACAATCCATTCCTGTATAAAATACCTATTGTCTGTGTAATTTCACATTGAAAACAGGTTCATCCCCTACATTAAAAAAACACACACACAAAATAATCCTTAATTATCTATCTTGCCATATATACTAGGGCAGGTTAAGTGGCGACGCAGCACATGTATTCAAAAGCCTGCAGGCCAACAACATAGTACACAGCCAAATACACCTTTTAATCCACACTGCATTTTCACAGCAGTGGTTATCCCATTCAAATAAAATTGTGTCCAACTGTTCCAGGCCTGTTTTTCCCCCTTTGCCAACATCCTTTGAGGGGTTTGCAAAAGGCCTCAAAGGAAAGTGGGTAACTGCACATTATCACAATAAAGTATATATGTACAATTGCACCAGTAGCCAAACAGAATCTTTAAAAAATGACCAGTGAATTTCCTGTGCCATATGAAGGAACAGAATAAAAAGCAATTGGTGATTGCCACTAGAGCTATGTTGGGAGAATCCCTGCCCCTCCTCCTTGTTGAAGTGGTCAGCTGCCAGTGGAGGAGGGGAAGGGCAGCCCAGGCTCCTTCCCAGACTAGAGTGCAGCTGGAGAAGGAGAACCCACGGGCATGTGACAGAGGGTGAGTGGGCCAGCCAGCTCAGTGGGGGTAGGGGCAGGACAAGCACCGCAACAGTGGTACTGCACTGACAGTGTTCTACAAAATGGCACAACTCCATTCATGCCCAACTCTAACCAAAAGCCAAACCATGTATTGGCACAAAGCTGTGTTCTTACTCAATTCTATCAAAACTGCATATCAGATAAACAATTTCCTCAGTATGACATGGTAAGATTGGCTCCTAGCCTGGTTTTTAAAACTTAAAGACATGTCACAGAAATAAACTTTCTGTAGTTACAGTATTTAAACTTATCATGGCTGCATTTAAGGAACACAATTTACACAGTTTGCCTCCCAACTGGCATGGTCAGACTGAACACCCAAGTCCACTGGTGCTGAGCTTACTGGAACAAGCAACATGCTGGGAGCAGACACAGTGAGTAATCTCAGCTCTTTGTGATGTCTCCCCCAAAACCTCAAGACATTTACTGGGCTGCTCACTGCTTTAAGTGGCTGCAGAATTATAACAACACATGTCAGTGCCAAAATCTAGGTATTCCGAGTCAGAGGCTGAGCTTGTTCCAGTAATAAGATTAATATATGCAAGTAGAGAAGTTGACACACAGGAAAAATTCTGTTAAACAGTTTCATAGTATATAAAAATCAACACTTCACCATAAATGTTACATACAACATTAAAAACTGTGTAAGAATTGAATTTAAAATCAGTATTTTCTCAAAGCACCTCAAATTATGCTAGTGCTCCAGCTCATATATTTATGTCAGTGCAAATGTACAACAGCCTTAGCATGAGATTTTTTTAAACAAAAATCAAAAAGGAAAGAAGCAAGAAAGAAGGTTTAATTGATATGTAGAAAACTGAATGGCAAAACTCCCAATTTAGTGTTTATAGTCTGTTTTCCTGGATTAACCATTTCTGTGTTCATTCATCCATGCCTTTTCAGGTGTGCAGTCAAGAAAAATTATTTCATAAATTTGATTCTATGTGCCGAAACAGCCTAAGAGTCCCTTGAAAAAAGCTATTGATTATATTTTAAAACTGAGTCCAGATTTCAAAAGTTTTTTTTAAAAAAAAAAAGTCTGTTAACTGTCTATAAACGGCAATACTTGGTAATGTTATCAAATAGTACCTGGTTTCATTTTTTTTAATAAGCTCAATGTGTCTAATTAGACTCTACTATTAGACTCTACCAAGGGGCGTGGTGGCTCAGTGGGCTTTGTCAAGGAATGTATGAGGAGCTAACCTCAGTTAGCAGCATTGCAGCAATGTCAAGGATTAGAGGCAAAAATATGACAGACTCCGTTGCTGGTTTTCTATTGCAGTCTATTTACAAAATATATACATGCTTCTGAGCTACGCTTCAACTGTCCTTGGACACTCACCTTCCTGTCAAGGCCACTTTACCGAGCTTGCTTCAGTCCACAGCTGGACTCTATATCTCTAATTGCAAGTTGAAAAACTCACTCACAAGAATATTCTTGACAGGCTAGAGTGCTGAAACTGTCGTCTGCAAAGTCAGCAGCTCGGCAGTTCGAATCCCGGGTGCCACGCAGTGCAGTGAGCTCCCACTGTTAGCCCCAGCTCCTGACAACCTAGCTGTTCCAAAGCATGTAAATGCAAGTAGATAAATAGATACCGCCGTAAAAAGCGGGAAGGTAAACAGCGTTGTGTGTGTAGAAATTCGTTCAGCCATGCCGGCCGCATGAACATGGACTTGCACAACACTGGCTCTTTGGCTTGAAAACAAAGATGAGCACCGCCCCTAGAGTCAGGCACAGCTAGCATGCATATGCGGGGGGAAACCTTTACATTTACCTATGTGACTTATATCATTCCTGCTACCCAACCAATCTGGTTGGCTTTGTTCTCTGTGCCATCCATTAGGAAGGTAGATACTAGAGACAGAGCCTTCAGGAATTTTTTTGGATCAATGAGAAGCATCTTACCCCAGAACTGGGAGACAGGTTGTTCTGCTCACATCAGCTATGCTTCTTATCAAGATTTGTCATGATGTCCCTTTAGTTCACCATATTTTTAGTAAATGATCTTATATGTCTCAATTACTGTTCTCCACTTTCAGAAGTAGTTGTTGCAAGTGAGCAAACTCTGCTGCTTATATACTGCCCCACAATGGTTAAACCACTCTCTGGACAGTTAAACATTTTATTTATGCAGGCTACACATTGCCCTCTTGGAAGGATGGAAGGTTGACTGACTCTTGAACCAGCTACCTGGGGGTTAAACCCTGGTCACGAGCAGAGTTTTGGCTGTAATGCTGCAGCTTAACCACTGTGTCACAAGAAGTTGCCCCTTGTCTGTTGAGGAAGTAAACTGCTATGGTACTGTCTGTACATATCTGTACCATCTTGCGGAGTAGAAGCATCTGGAAGGCTCTTAAGGCGAATAACCTGAGGCTGCTGTTTTTATCTTGGACTGCTTAATAATAATAATAATAATTATTATTATTATTATTATTATTATTATCATTATTATTATCATTATTATTATCATTATTATTATCATTATGCTTTATTTGTATCTCCATTTGTATCGGAAGTGCACATTCAGAAAAAGAAAGTTTGGATTTGGTTCTTCTTTTACAAAATAGGGGGTCCCAACCTACTTCATTTCCTTTGTTGCGGGTAGAGCAGTGTCCTTGGCCCTTGGGGTTGGCAAGCAGCTTTACAGCATGACAAGCATGCTTGAAATTCAGATTGGACAAAAGAGCATTTGGAGCATATTTTGATACTTTTGGCAAGCATCTGCTGCCAGAAGCCAGTCAGTACAGGAACAGTTTCATGAGATGAAGCCATTAAGCATGCCACCATTGGAGTCATGCATTAAAAAAAAAGCTTTGTGAATTGTGAGGTGTTGCTAGTCCATAGGGAAGAACCCTGAATTTGTATATTTGTTGACACAAGACAAAAAGTAGGAACCAATGGTCTTCTTTCCATATTGCAGCATAGAAATAGGGACCCGTCAGGTCTAACACAGCAAACCAGGCTTCCTTTTCAAATAGTTTATAGGAGGTCCATTCAAAATTTCCTGCATGTAATGTATAATTTGACACCTGCAAGGTCTAATATTGGAGAAATGCCTCCATCTTTCATTGGGAGGAGTGACAGGGAACAGAAATGAAATCATGTGCTTGTCCTTTTGGGAATAATGTCCGGATAGCATCTTTGTTCAGTTATTTTGTAATCTCTTCTGTACAAGTTGGAGCTGTTGATGAAAACCTCCTTCCAGTGGCAAAATGTCAAATTCTATAGCGTAGCCATGTGATATGAGAGATAAAATCTGTGAATTAATGTCAACATTTCACCAGGTGTTGATAGAAGCTGCTAAATTCCTGGTAGTATGAGACTAAATTGTGAAAGGCAAGTCAATATTCAGCTGCATTAAGTCCTCAATATGTTCAGAGGCAGAGACATTGTTGAGATTATTCTGACCTCTTCTTGATGGTAGCTAGAATGTTATATTTACTTTGCCATGCCCAATATCTACAGTAATGCAAAGATGATTGGGCTGAATTCTGGGATTTGTCAGAAAGACTTATTCTTATTATAAGGGTATAATGATACAAACATAGTTCCAGGGGTGGCACGCTTAATGGCGTCATCTCATGAAACTGTTCCTTGACGAAGAAAGGTGTATTAAGAGCATAAAAGCAAGAAAAGGGATTCAAAGGCAGCAGATTTAGCAAAACCAATAGTGAAGTCAATAAATAACAAGTGCATAGGGCAGTGATGGTGAACCTTTTAGAGACTAAGTGACCAAACTGCAATTATTTTTCACAAAGTGCCAATACGGCAATTTAACCTGAATATAGTGATATCCCGGGTTACAAATGTTTCCGATGCTACCCTTTGGGAAAGTGAGGATCAAAGAGCAGGTTTTCCCATGGCCACAGCACCCTCGCTGTGGCCACGGGAAATTAAAAAACCTGCTCTTTCATCCTTGCTTTCCTGAAGACTAGCACCTGGGCAGAGAGGTGGATGGACTGCTACACTGTTGGAAAACCCAGGGGGTGTGGCGGCGGTGTGTGGGCTGGTTCATAGCCCCAGTTTACTCTCCAGCCACGCCACTCTGGGCATCCCAAAAGCAGTTGGGCTTGACAGTAAACTGGGGCTACGAAGGCACCCACAAACCACTTCCTCCCCTTTGCCTGGTTCTCTTCACAGAGCCATTTTGGCAGTCTCGAAGCAGCTCTTTGAAGAGAGCCGGGCAAAGAGGAGGCAGCCATTTCGAGACCAACAAAATGGCTCTGTACCAAGAGCTGGGTGAAGTTGAGGCAGTGGTTTGTGGACTCCTTCGTAGCCCCAGTTTATTCTCCTGCCACACCACTTTTGAGATGCCCAGAGCGACGTGGCTGGACAGTAAACTGGGGCTACGAATGAGCCCACAAACCACTGCCTCCCCTTCACCTGGCTCTCTTCACAGAGCTGTTTTGAGACCACCAAAATGGCTTCATGCAGAGAGCCGGGCGAAGGGGAGGCAGTGGTATGTGGGATTCTTCATAGCCCCAGTTTACTCTCTAGCCATGCCACTTTTGGGATGCCCAGAGCAACGTGGCTGGAGAGTAAACTGGTGCTACGAAGGAGCCCACAAGCTGCTGCCTTCCCTTTGCCCAGCTCTCTGCACGGAGCACAGTGGTGTGCTCCAAGCAGAGGGGGAAGTACTGTGGCTTTGAGGGGGCGATGTCGCACGACCAGAGAAAGGGCTCTGTGTGCCACCTTTGGCACCTGTGCCATAGATTCACCAACACTGACATAGGGCATAGTTGTATTCCTAACTTGATATACAATATAGCATCTCGTTCTGCTACCTCTGTTAGATATGCAGGTTCTATGCAAACATATTGGGCTTTGCCATGTACAAAACTGTCTCATTTATTTCATCTAAGGGGACACAGACACAGATGTCTCTGCCTGCAGAATGTTCCTCTTGGGCAAGCAGTCCTTGCTCTCCATTTTCTTTCCAGATAGCATTATGACACCACTGACATCAAATTAGTTTTCAGACATTTCTCTGTGTGCCTTGTCAGAGGGGCTTAGGTAAACACAGTATTTGAGATTCTGGTTGAAACACATAGAATTTGTCCTCAGTCACAGCATTTGAGAAAAGCATTAACATTAGGTTGTGTTCTAAGGAGACATTTTTTTCTTTCCAAAAGTTCCCACACGATTGCTAACAAGCAAGAAGGAACTGTGGTAAGCAGTTAAAACTGCTACCTAAAACTGCTTTGAGGACTGCAGAACTTTCCTCACATTAACATAAACGAAGGAAGCAGCTTCATCACTGAACTATAGTTAATGACTTGTTTCCTTAAATTATTAGCCTATGTTCTTTATAAAAACATCCATTTATTAAACTGCACCAAATACCAAAAGAAACCTCTGCTGTAATGTTTTCAGTGGCACCATTGTGTTCAATCCTGTATAGTAAGTACCAGTAGTAACACTTTGGGGTGGGACAGGGAGAAGGTAAACCACAATGCAGTCACCATAAGGCAGCTTGCTGCATATGTCTCTCATATTTAGCTAGGTAGCCATTTAGTCACATTTTAAACTACAGACCAAACCATTTAGTATTTGCAAGCTTCTTATAGAAACCACATACTAAAATACATGTAGACCATTGGCAGACAACAAAAAATAACTCAGGGTGTGGATTAAGACACAAAACCACAACAAACTCAAGAATAATTTTGTATACTGTATATGAACTGGTCCATGAGGTTTCTTCCTTTCAAATACCCGTGTGCGGTACAACTGGGATGTTTATTTCAATACCCATCTGACATCTCAGGAAGTAAGATTTCATTACGTACATGGCAAGAACATCAAAAAGAAAGCTGACACTTTTAGTTACTCTCTAGAATATATCCAAAAGGGGAGGGGGAGTACCAGAATAGCTAAGAGTACCAGAATATTAAGAATAACATTGACTCAAAAAAAAAAGAAGAAGAGGAGGAGAGGCACAATTTGCTATCATTCTTCTAACCAATGGTCTGTCTAATTTTCAGCCCCACTCGCCATAGCTCCACCCCACATAAAGAGGTCCATAATGGCCAGAACCAAAGGGGCCGAAAATAATTGTGTGGAGGAAGCGGGTTACTGTGAGGAGGGAAGTGGAGTCACAGATCCACAACCTTAAAGGGAACCTTGCTCCAAACCTTGATTTAATCTGTGAAAATACTGGTCAGAATCCTGAAGAGAATTCTGCACAAGTCAGAATCACAGACTTCAGTGGAATTTACGAAAACTAACTACTGTACATGTCCAAACTGCAAACCTTGAAAAAAATCATTAAGATTTTTAAAAAGAGTTTAAAACCATATTATACTGTCATAGGCAATATTGAACAATTTGTACAGTCTTTTAAAAACACAACATCCAAGTAATGCTTTCTCTGAATTTGTTTCTCAGATGCTTGACCGCCCAGTTTCATTAATGGGACCAGGCTCCATGGTAAACACACCTGGCATGCTGTACTGCACTTCTTTGAAAAGCAGATTGCTATGCCACATCACAAATTACTCTTCCTACAACAAACTATGCACATGGATGTTTTTGAAGTCAATTTCCAGACTGGATTTGATCCTGACATTACCTCAATTATCTTTAAAGCAGTGGTTGGCAACCATGTGCTGCCCAGGTATTCTTGGCTACAATTGCAAGAACCTGTGCAGCCTAGGGCTTACAGGAGTTGTAGACCAGAATGCTTACTCTATTCTAGCAGAGGATTTCCAGAAGATGATTGTTCCCCTTTACTGTACATTAGCATCACTGAAATAGGCTCACTCTGTATGATTCCCATATTAGAGAAAAAGAAGTTCTAAGCCCCCCCCCAAAAAAAAAAATCTTCTGGATTGCTGGAAGCCCTTTGTTTGATAAAGCATGAGAGATAGTCTCTTGCACTATTAGGGGAATTAGCAAAACAAAGCTTACCTGTCTTTCTATGAGCAATAATTACCACTAAACCTTTGACAAAGTTCCAAGGCATGGTTATATTTAAACATCTGTCTTTTATTTCATTAATATAAAGCCAGGGACTTAAGAAAACTTTTTCTTCCAGATAGACAGGGTGAAGAAAGTAGCAGGTTTTATGGCACACTTAGTGAATGATGCTGAAACAGCACAGTCTGATTCAGTACTCCCACCCCAGCCAAGTTTAATGACCTCCAATTGTAATTATTGTGTTAATTAGGCCAATAAAACTTTATATTATTATCCTGTACATAGGATAAGGTGGAGAATGTGATGTGCGCTGTGGCAAAAATAGTCAAACTGCATAGAATACAACCAGACTTTGTTACTACAGTACTTTAGAAAATCCCAGTTAAGTTCTGCTGAATGTATTTTCCATATGTGAGTCTTGATTATCCCAATAAAGGTTTGGATTGTGAGAAGAAAACTCGTAACATTAAAAGCAAAAGAAATAAAAAACAAAAAAACAAAACAAGTTATAATATCTAAACATTTAAACAGTTCACATCAATAAAAAAATAGAAGTAAAAATGTGCAACACCAAATCTTCCAAAAGTTCCCTTTTCAACTAGCAGTTAAATGCTCTAAAATCTGTCTAAATAAAACAGCAATTGCCTCTTGGCGGAAGGAGGAAGAGGGCTACGCTACCCACCATCAAAAGGTTTTTCATAGCCTGGGAACAGCCACAAAGAAAGCACTTGCTCATTTCACTACCCAAGGTACTTATGATGGAGGTAAGATGCAGAGAAGCTTCCCCTTGAAGATTCCAGAGCCCAGGCAGACTCTCAAGGGATAAAATAGTACTTCAACATGCACCCAAAATATAGATGAATTTTTAGGTCCTACCCCAGTGATGGCAAACCTCTGGCATTCCAGATGTTTTGGACCAGAATTCCCAGAATTCCAAGCTGAGACTGCCAATAACCAAGGACTGTGGGAGTTGTGGTCCAAAACATCCGGTCCAAAACTGTTCTAGCCAGCACTAGGAATTGTATTCAGAAACAATAGCTAATGAAGCTATCATGACAAGGGTTTTGTGTACTTCTAATCAGCACTGATTAACAGACTGGCAGCAACTTCTTAAGCCAGGAGAATGCTTTTCAAGGGAAGTCTTGAGTAGAAAGGTGGGGTTTAAACATTTTAAATGCATACATTTTCTGTGGAAGATGCCTAGAAGTTCTTTCTTGATTCAAAAAGACATCCAAGAACTAGAATTACAAGAAGTAACAAGAATAGTATAGTATACCTCCTTTTGATGCATATGGAATAATGTCTGCTCATCCCGAGAAGTGCTGTTTTTCCCAATGCTTATTTTGGGTGACATCTAATGAAAAAAAGGAAATGTCTGTATATAGATTCATGTCAAAAGGAAACTGATGGGGAGTTAAAATCAAATACTGCTACCTACCAGAGACAAGGGTATAGGCTTCTCACGTAAATATCTGGGATTTTCAAGCTGGAAAAGAGATATCAAGACAAGTTGAATATATAAGAATTTCTGGACTTACATTATTTATATCCTAGGATAAAATTCAAGAGTGACTAGTTTTAGAATTTTTAGTTATATGAAATATTTAGAGGGAAAGAGCTCATCATTTTTCCAAAAGTCACATCCAGAAGACTCCACATTACATTAAAAACTTCTCTCAGTCCAAGAAGTTGAATAAAGCATGACTGATACCTCAAGCGGGTCCTGAAGAGGGCAGCCAGGATGGTTAAAACTCTGGAAGAAATGTCTTACGAGGAGTGACTTAGTAATCTGGGAATGTTCTCTTACAAAGAGAAGGCTGAGAGGGGATATGATAGCCATGTTTAAATACAGTCACCCCCCGCCATTTCGTGGTTCAGGTACTGTGGTCCCGCTACATCGCGGGATCACAGTACCTGCATCGCTGGGGGGGGCGGGGGGCAATCAGGTCGCTCCCCGCCACCCCCCGCCCCCTCTGAGGCTTCACAGAGCCGTGCGGGGCCGGCGGGGGCGGGGCCGCAATCTCCATTGAAATGCATTGCCAATGCATTTCAATGGAGTTTTCCCCATTGGAAAGCATTGAGCCAATGTTTTCCAATGGGGAAAATTTTCTCCATTGAAATGCACTCTGGCGGTGCGAGTGGGCGGTGGTGGGAGGTCAGACTTATCCGACAGGCGCGCGCTCACCCCCCCACCCCCAGCACCCCCCACCCGATTCCGCATATCACGGATTTTCATGGATCGCGGGTGGGGTGGTTCCCTAACCCCCACGATTGGCGGGGGGGTTACTGTATCTGAAAGGATATCATATCAAAGAGGGGGCTGGCTTGTTTTCCATAGCTTCAGAGACAAGGGCTTGGAGCAATGGTTTCAAATTACAGGAAAAGAGATTCCACTTGAACATTAGGAAGAACTTCCTGATGGTTATTGCTGTTCAGCAGTGGAATATGCTGCCACGGAGAGTGGTGGAGTCTGCTTCTTTGAGGGTTTTTAAGCAAAGGCCAGATGGCCCTCTGTCGGGGGTACTGTATTTTGAGGGGGGTTCCTGCACATGAGGGGGTCGGACTGGATAGCCCTTGAGGTCTCTTTCAACTCTATGATTCTATGACTCTATGATTTTATGATAGATCACAATTCCTTAGCTAAGCTATCACATGGGATTATCCTAAGAACATGACCAAATACCTGAAGTCAATGGGGAAAAGCCGCTTAGAGTTCCGCAAGGAAGATAAGCGGGGTATAAACATAATAAATAAATAAATAAATAAATAAATAAATAAATAAATAAATAAATAAATAAATAAATAAAAGGTGAAATGCAAATTAAAAGACCTCTACAAGAAAAGCATGACTAAGGTCCTGTGGTGCAACTGCATGCTGCATAGGACTGATGGCATCAACAGCTGTGGCATTTTTTTTTTTCAGAAACTGATTCCCACCCAAACGTTTTGAGTCTACATTAGGATCCCTTTCATTGCTGGGAAACTGCTGGGGACCCAGAGGTGGGTGTGGTGGGAGACTTTGATTTCCAAGTGTATCACTGATACCAATAAAATCACCCCACCTGCGGCAAGCTTCAGAAATTTCCAAAACTGAATAGTAAGCGTTTTTCCTGTCTTGTCTCTTCCTTTTTCACAGAAAGTACCAGTATATGTCTGTGAAGTAGGTATCTATGAAATTCACCATTATATCGACACCCATTTGCACTGCTATCTTTTGGTACTGTACCAAAATGAAGGGATGAGACAGGGAAAACTGTTGCTATTTAGTTTGTGGAGGCATTTTAAAAACCAAGGCTACCTACGTAATTCATCATTGTATTGGGGGACATAGAAGAAGTCTTCCCAAAGACTGGGGAAGCATTATCACTTGGGCAACAGCAGGCAACTCGTAAATCCTTCACTTGCACAGTGTTCACTGGAACAGCACCAAACACGCCCATTTCACAGGTGTTGACTCTCTGGATGATTGCTGAAGATAAGAAAAAGTTTCTACAAACATCTCAAGATCTGACTACTTCTGGTCAAAATAGTCTCACTATCTTGAAATATTTATTTATTTATTTGCCTATATTTCATGTGCATCCATCATTTTAAATTGTGCAATGCTCAGATTTGAATAAAGAAAAAACATTATATTAAATATATTTTTAAAACTCCATCACAAAACGTGTGGGATGACTATTTCCAGCAAATAACTCCATACGAAACACAAGAACTACCTCCTCTATCATAAAGACACAATAAATAATGTTATATTTTTCCCCAGCAGAAAGCAACAGAATGTATGTGCAAAAACTTCTGCAACATGAAAATGATCTTTTTCCAGGAATTTAAGTTATGAGAGAGGCAAAGCTTTGAACATGAAGAGAGTAGCACAGTATGTTCCAGAATATACTGTATAATGTATCTTTCTACAGTGAAATATTTTTTCTTAATTACATATTTGGGTTGTTTATTTTAAACAAAGTGGCTAGAAGCCAGAGTCTGTCTGTCTGTCTGTCTGTCTGTCTGTCTGTCTGTCTATCTTTCCATAGGGGACCCAGGGCGGTTCACGACAATTAAAATGATATTATAATAAGTTAAATAAGGACATACAAAGTTATATATTAAAAATAATTAAAACAATGGTCATTATTAAATATAAATCTGAAATATAATATTTCTCAAGACATTTAAAAATACTGTACCTACCTTTCAAACATAAAAATTGTGTGTTCCCTAGATACAAGACTTAAATGCTTGCCTGAAAAAGAACATCTTTGCTTGATAAAAGAAGGACAAGAGGGAAGGAGCCAAGCTGGCCTCTTGGGGCAGTGAATGTCAAAGCCTGGGAGCAGCTAGTGAGAACACCATCTCTTGGAGTGTAGCTTCAGTCACTCTAGTCTAGTAGCTCTGCATTAGTTGCTTGAACAACAGCAGACCATTATTTATGACAAGCCAATTCCAAAACTAGGCACCTTTCAAAAGGCACTTAAGATACTGTAAAGCATTCTGCCATTCCAAGAGAAACTATGAACACATGAACTCCATGGTTAAGCAGGACACCACTGAATCTGTGTCTTGCTAATATTTTTAATATTTATTCTTTACTATCTTCATTTAATGCTGCCTAGATGCCCTAAGCACACCTGATCTCGCCTGATTTCAGAAGCTAAGCAGGGTCAGCCCTGGTTAGTACTTGGATGGGAGACCACCATGGAATACCAGGCGCTGTAGACGCCTGGAGTAGGAACTGGCAAGCCACTCCAGTATTCCTGCCAAGAAAACTCCATGGACATGGGGTCACAAAGAGTCGGTCATGACAGTAATGACACAACACACACACATCTTCATTTAATAGTAAAGCAATGTTTGTTTCTGCCCTTTAAAATACATTAAAGGTTTTGGTCATAAGCCAAAAAAACCAACCTCCAACAACATGCATTGAGATATTTCTTAGCCTGAAGCAAAGGTTATCAGTTGAATTGGCTGCAATTAAATTGTGGAACTACCTATTGCAAAGTAACTGAGACTCTCACTTTAAAGACTCCTCTACAAAAGAGATTCCACGCCCACATCCCATTATAATCCATCCCTCATAGGCTAACAGTGCTATCCGCAACATTTACCAACCTCCATGGAGCTGCCATGAGTGTAGAATTAAGTAGGCAAGGGACACATTCAAGACACAGAGCAAACTGAATTAGAAATTCTTGATAAAAAGAACCCCAAATCTTGTGACTGCAATCCTGTTGCTTTGCATAGTAAGACACACTAGAGTAGGCCCACTGAATCAGCGGGGATTCAATGAACATTGTCTTCCATGTATTCCATTGACTCAAATGGATCTACACTAACGCAACTAACTTGACTAAACAACAGGATTTCAACCTGTGGCTTGCTTTGTGTACAACGTTACTGACATTTGGGTATCTAGAATTATTTCAACAGAATGAATGAGATGAAATATATTGATATATTTTTTAAAATTTTCCTCATAATTTATTCTACTTTATTCAAGGAAATAATGTGGCTTTGAAGTCATAAATACCACCACTCAACTCTACAATTCAATATGACAAAAACCCCTATTTATTCAGTCAAGGTCATTTACAACCCTGAAGAAAATGGCCATATTGTAAATTTGGGGCAGGATTGTCTTTGTCTTAAAACTTTGAATAGGTTAATGTTTATAAATATTGACTATAGTCTTAAAACATTTTCCTAACTACTCCTGAATAATCAGTCCACATTAGTGGAAACTTTTGTGAAAATTACTAACGTGGGATGAAGCTTTCAGGATATGTCCTTCTCACATATAAAAAATACTCTTCTTATTTTTTACAAAAACTTTTCATTTTTAAAATGAGGTAGGCAAACAGACATGCAGCTATTAATGGAAATGAAAATTGACGGCTACTTTGCATATTTTATTTGGCATGAAATACAATAAATGGATTCTAAAATAAAATAAGGCTATAAGTGGGCAAGGTAAACATTACGTGTTTACAAATGAACAAAATGTGGCTGAGTGGTTACTCTACATAAAGTTTTGCATTTTCCAGTTTAGCGAGAGCATACTTTGAAGTTAAATGCTCCCAGTCTGTAACCTTGTGGACCACATTTACTCAAACTGATCTGTAAACATTCTGTCTAAACATTCATTCCTCTTCAGTTGTTTGTCAGTGCATTTTCTCATTTCACAAGAAATGCCACAGTAAAAAGACAGCCACCCATTTTTTTTAAAAAAAAAAAAGCGAGACAAGCAAGCAAACAAACAAAATCCAGTGTGTATCTGCCAAGCTGAGCAGATGGACATTTTAAATAAGAAACCCTTAAAATATCTGGAGTCCAGAGACCTGCTTGAGAAGATGTTGCTCAATGTTTCAGGGTTTTTTAAATCTTTCTATTAAGTTAAATAAAAAATTCATTCATTTATGCCTACTCTCAATAAAGGGTCTCAAGGGGACTTGCAAAATGTTTAAAAGACAAATGTTAAGAGACTTAAAAATCAAATAAATTAGAAGAGTAAAACAAATATATTAAACATTTTAAAACTACTGATCAACATGATTTAAAACAGTATAAAAGTATATTTATAAAGATAAAACATCCCCACTAAAGACCCTTTCCTTGGCAGCCAGAAAATGAGAAAAGTCTTTTCTGCTGGCAGATAGCAATTTGGCTTATTGTGGAAGGCAGTTCCACCAAATCTATGAAGTCCTTATCAGGAACAACTATCAGCTTGGCAGGAACAGGAAGAAGGCCTGCTCTGCAAATCTTCAATGCCAGGAAGGCCCATACATACAACTCCGTTTCCAAACCATGCCAACCACAGTCTTAGATGGTAGGTATATGAATGTCCCTAAACATCTAAGTCTTTGCATTCGCAGAGCAGCTCTACCAAAACCGTAGGGGAAAATTCCTGAGAAACATCTTGGCTACCCCACAGATGAGAGTCCTCAGGCAAAGGTGGGCAGGATCCTCTCAGACTGTGATCCACATGTTACCTATAAAACTGTGCTGTTTGCTAAAGCTGCTAAAAAATATCTGCACTAACTTCCTGAGAGCCATTGTGGTCAACTGTGCAGGGGACTCCCTGATATGTAGGGGTACCTATGCACGTTTTTCCTTTTTCTCCCCTTCTTTCTCTGGCAAAGGTGGCCACATATTGGATCTCCCCATGGATAGGACCCTTATTTTATGATTGTGATTTTATTTTATCCTATTTGTAACTTTATCAATTGTGACGGCTTTTAGCCAATACAATAAACTGACTTGAACATGAAGGAAGGCCCTTACATTCCTTTAGAAAGGTAAACAGAACTAGATAAACCACTTACTACCATGGAATACTCATTATTTTAGAGAACATGTATAAAAGTGCACATATAGGCATGTAAAAAAGATGGTCTTGGAGTATTTAAACACCAATTTAGAAAATAATGGAGACTAACATAGCCACATTGCAATTACTTCTATTCTGCTATGGGACAATAAACTTAGCAGAAACAAAACAATATTTGAATATCTAACTGGAGCTCTAGTTATCACTGCTGAGATAAAGTTCTAATACAAACAGCTGCAACTAATTCCACACTCCCAAGAAGGTTGTGGATTGGATCTTTCTAACTGCAGCTCTCTCGTGAGGCAAATTCACTTCTATAGCAAGGGGACTTTGCAAAATAATTTATGTTACTACATATGGGTCTGCTATTCAAAGGGAAAAAACCCAACAGTATCCTGCCAAATCAAGCTTTCAGCCTAGCCTGAAATAGCTCTTTGGCTCTCTGCTTATATTTGAAAAGCTGGAGATAAAAGAAACCACTACTGCTCACACTCGAGGGCTTGTGCTTGCCTAGTGGGATTTTTCATTCCTTTAAAAAAGAGTGAGAGATTTCCCCAAGGGCATGCTGATACTTTTCAAATTCCCTCCTGTTTCAGTCCAAGTCTTTTTATAGGGCAGTGTTGGCGAACCTATGGCACAGGTGCCAAAGGTGGCACTCAGAGCCCTTTCTGTGGGCACCCGACACTGCCCCTTCACAGCCACCAGTATTAAAGTTAAATTGCTGTAATAGCACTTTGCGAAAAATTAGTGGGTTCGGAATCGCAGTTTGGGCACTAAAAGGTTCACCATCACTGCTATAGGGCATCATAGTCTATGCTTCAAGAAATTCTAACCTGAGACCTCAGTAGGAAAGTGGAATGTGTTTCGGGGTTGTCCAGAACCTGGCCATAAGTATTTTCTAAGATAGAGCTTTAATTCCAAACTTCCTATTTTCACACACACACACACACACACACACACACACAGAGAGAGAGAGAGAGAGAGAGAGAGAGAGAGAGAGAGAGAGCAAAAACAGAAAGAAATCTTTCTGCATGTGACCGAGTGGTTATTTTTGTTTTCTATTTTCCAACTGAAACACCTTCTGGGCATGTTCTGGGGGAAATTGAAAGAGGTTCCTCTCATGCTCCTTTTGTAGCATTGTTTTTTCTGACAGCAGTTGAGCATTATTTCCCCTCTGCAGCTAAAAAAAAAAGGACCACATGACTCCAGTTCAAGAAGGCCCTGAGTTTGTTTTGGAAGCACAGGTACAGGGAGCTACCATATGAATCCACTCTCTATGAAATTCTCAAATTATCTGCGAGGGTTAAAAGTCCAGCACCAACCATTTCGGGAAACATAGGCTGGTGATCGCTTTCAAGCCTTTCCCCACTGAAATATTCTTGAACCATGGGATTCCCGAGGATGCCAACAAGATATAATCAATCACACTTCCTCCTTTACAACAGGGGAAAGTAAACTCCTCTTCTGGATCACCCTAACGTGAGCCATTACAAATGACCAGTTAGTATTAATAAATAATATTCAACAACTGCAAACATGGTTTATCAAAACATATACCCTTGATTTTCTAGGAGAGATTTCCTTCAAATCTTTCTGCTATAACAGAATACAGTGGTACCTTGTATAAAGGAATTAATTCGTGCTAAATGAAATTATGTTCAGCAAATTTTCCTTTATACAAATTTCCCATAGGAATGCATTGAAAACAGAGTAATCCCTAATCACGACCATTTTTAAGTTGTACGGATTTGCCCCATACACGATTCTATTAAGCAAATTTCCCCTAATCTCTGGAATTTTTTATGTTGTACAGATTTTATGTTATACAAACCATTTGTTATACGAGGGTCCACTGTAATTGCCTGCCATTCTAGCACTGAAATCCCCAATATAATCACTGGTGTTTGAGGGTGCTTTAACATCAATTTCATTAGAAGGAAGCTGAGGAACATTATTGAGGTATGTTGCCTAAATAAATTTCCATGTCCAGACCAATGGCTTTAATTTTTTGTTTGAAAAGATGCATCTCCATATAGGATTCAACTTCTTTTAAAAGGCAATATAGCAGACTATTGTGGTCAGATGTATAGAAGATTCTGAGCCAATACTTGAAGAATCTTAACCAGGCCTCTGTGTCCAACGTGAATAACCTTGTCTGTATACAAAGCACAGCAAATGCTACATAACCTGGCAATCCAAGAATTGAGCCCTGGCCCCATCTAGGACTATGGGGATAATTTTTGCTCTACAAAGTTGAGCTGCTGGGACATTTTCCTCTTCAATTTAATCAATTTATTCATTTTTATTGACAACACTTGTGACCCTTCTTGACCTCAGAGTACTAGATGTCTTTACAGAAATATCAGACTGTTTTAATTTAATTCACCCCATCTTTTGTTAGATGAATTTCTGGTTTATTTGTTTAAAAAAATCCTTATATCAGCTTTCTATTAAAAACACTTCTAGGATTTTCCTTTTTATACCATTCCTCAGACCTTTTGGATTTAAAATTGTTCTTAAAGTTTTCACCATATTTGCCCAATTTCATCTCTCCATTCTGGTCTCTTAATTGGGGGAAATATAACTCAATAATAATAATAATAATAATAATAATAATAATAATAATAATAATAA
>JAHTLZ010000010.1:8966680-8999114 GCA_023846285.1 Phrynocephalus versicolor | reverse complement strand
AATAATAATAATAATAATAATAATAATAATAATAATAATAATAATAATAATAATAATAGTAATAATAGTTATTAGTCATTGACCAGCAAGGCAAAAGTACATAAAACATCACAGTGTATGTAACAACATGTACGTTATCTTATCATAAATCCTCTACCTCTGCAACTTATCTATGAAAGTTGTCTATGCCCAGCTGTATAACATAATACAGTGTGTGTGTGTGTGTTGTGTCGTTACAGTCGTGACCGACCCTTCATGACCCCATGTCCATGGAGTTTTCTTGGCAGGAATGGTGGAGTGGTTTGCCAGTTCCTACTCTAGGTGCCTACAGCACCTGGTATTCCCTGGTGGTCTCCCATCCAAGTACTGACCAGGGCCGACCCTGCTTAGCTTCTGAAATCAGGAGAGATTGGATGTGCTTAGGGCATCTAGGCAGCTCACATAATACAGTAGAAGACAATATCAAGGTCGAGCATAATCAGCACTGTGCTTACTTAAAACTCTATTAAAAATATCCATCCCTAAGACCTCTACCTACAAAACAACTTACTACTACTGTAACTGAACAGTAGACATTGATCTATAGTTTACTCCAGAGCCTATCTCTGGAAATTGAGTCAAAGGCTGATTAAATATCAATAAAGACAGCAAAGAGGGACCCTCGACTTTTGTTGAGTACTTATCTACTTGATGCTTTATAATAAGGGCATGGTCTTGGGTGGATCTGCCAGATATGAATCCAGCTTGTCTGCTAAAATATTCTCTGAAACAAACCAGTCTCAGTTTCTAAGACAAGTATCTGGCATAAAGTTTGCTGATTATGAGTAATAGACTGATAGGTCTATAATTAGCTGGATTATCTTTCCTGCCCTTTTTATGAATGGGGATAATGATGGCTGTACCTCATTCAGATGGCATATGAGCATTTTCATCTCATAGGTGATTTGCCAAAATTGGAGCCCACCATTGGCAATTGTTCTTAATGAGTTCAAGAGGAATACCATAGCAACTCGGAGCTTTGCCAGATTTTAATAACTCAATACCCAACCACTCCTGCAACCTTTATCCCACCCTTCTCCCATTTCTACATCCCAGATTTTCTCCCCCTCATTCCATTGGGGTTCCAATATGCCAATCACAGCTTGTTCCCCAACACATGGGGATTGATGAGGACCTGCCTACCATCCCAGGCTCTAACAGCTTCCCAATCTTCTCTTATTTCTACATATTCCTATTCTCTTATATTACCTACTCACCCCTTACTATTGGTTTTCCATCTCTTTGTTGTCCTTTCTATATTCTGACAACGATCTTGCTTCCGAATATATCTGAATAGACAACTATTACCCGATCCTTTAATTACTATTTCTTTTAGGATATTCTATTATCCCCATACCTTTTAACCACCCATAATTTCTTATTCTTTATATTTATAAGAAAAAACAAAGAACACAACTCTAACTATAACCAAACCCTTAAATTTTACCTTTTACTTGCTCATCCAGGGTAGATTATATATAATAAAAGAACCCTGGCTAACCAGTTAACATTTCCTTTAAAATTCTTATTTTTAGCCCATAGACTTACTAATTTATCTCTAATTAATCTCTCATGGTCCTCAGCATTAATAAACAGTTCATTACTTCTCCAACCAATTAACAGAACTTAATGTTAAGTGTATCCCAACATTTCTTCTTAATCGTTTTCTATTCTCAATAAAAAAAAAAAAAATTCTGGTCCCATTGGTCTTAGACCAATTGACTGATCATCCACAAACTGCTCCTTCCAGGAGTTCCTTTCCTGTCAGAACTAGAAACCTGATATTTTTCTTACCTTCTATGTGTCTTATTTTTAATTGTTTCTCATCTATCAGACACCACTGATGAAGAAAATCCAAGCCACTGATGTTATTCTATATTTCCCAGCACAAAAAACTCAGAGACATACAGAATACTCCCAATTATATGCTATGCAATTCTTCAGGAGGACAGTCATTACTGGCTTTAAGTCTGTTCTCTATGATCGAGTTTGAAAACAAAGACACTGAAATACTTGGTCAAAAGCATCCTTAAATAACATTTTTTTAGATTTTTCCTAGCTGATTTCATAAATAAATCTTTCTTACAGAAATCAGCAAATCTGCCCACAACATATCTTGGGGTCATACCACCCCAGTGTTTAAATACCACACAATGAACTCTATCTAAATCTTCTTGAACCCAGACCAAGTTTTGGTACAACTGTTTTAATGCATCCTAGTAGTTTATCTCTAAAATGTGCTCCATTCTCAGCGCTGCCCTCTAGAAACAACCTAAGAATGTTTTTCCTCTGCCCTCTGTCCTCCAAATCAATCATCTTCCTATCCAGCTCATTCAATTTCATCTCTTGCCAGTACAATTTGCCTGCATTTGCTTTAAACCTCTTACACGTCATCAGCTTCAGAATCCATTTCTTCAATGGTTGTTTCAGTCTTTCCAGTAATTTATCAAATTACTTCTCTGTGTTACCAATTTCTATGAACTAAATTCAAGCTTTTTATTAAATTATGCCTCTAATTCAGCTTTGAAATCTTGGTTAAGCTCCTTGGAAGCTTTTTCACAAAAGGAAAACTTCCCAGCTACATACAGCTCTGTAACTCTCTGATCAGAAAAAAACCCTAAAAATCTAGACAGAGAAGGTAGTTGATTGGAGAGAGGGGTCAAGGATGCCATTAATGTGAGCACTGAAAACCCCTCTCTGGGGGGGGGGGGGGGGCTCAGGCACAGTCTATCCACCACTTATCAGGCAGTGATTTCAACAATACGCAGACAAATCAACAATACTTCACGCCTTCACCACCAAGGCCATAGCTAAGGACCCATAATTTATGGGTTTCAGCACCTTAGATCATTGTTCATCTTAAGGCTATTGAATGTTGTCTACCTAAAAAGTTTATTCAAACCATTGTTCATCTTATGAACCTATTTCAGACCAGGGTGACAAGAGATCAAATTGAGCTATAAAATGGAGGACTCGCAACTAGCTTTTTTCAGACTGATGAAGCTGTTTAGATGAGCAACAAAATGTATCAAGAAAAAGATCTACCTACAGAGGCTCTTAGTTTAAGAAAATCTAAAAGAGACTTTGAATAATGTGTATGAGTGTAATAGTCAGAACTTGGAGGCTAGTCAAGAAAGTCAAAAGAAATGTTATGAATTATGACCTCCATGAAGGAAGTTAACAGAGGTCATGAAACTCTTAATATTGCTCCATGAGTTCATAAACTTAAGTTGAAGTGGAAAGAGGGCAAAGTTTTACCTAATGGCAATTGTCAAGTCCAAGAAGAATCATGAATGGGAAAAAAACTGTGGTTTTGCTTGGCAATTGCCTGAAACCGTTTTCTGAACATGGGCAAAAAATGGGGCAGGGAGAGAGAAATCAAGGGAATTCTTTTAAAAAGCTGTATCAAAAAGTGTTCAGCTGTGTTGTTTTCAGCTGCCTGCCATGGTAATAATATCTCCAAATGTAAAAGAGAAATACATATACATTTGGAAATAAGTATCTATATCCTAACCACGTCTCCAATATAATATTGAGCATTTATAATATTTAATTACATTAGTGCCAAATATCTCCAGTATACAGTCATTCCTCACTTAACAAAGCTACTTGTTTAATTCCCATGCAGAGTGCCTGCTGCCTTTGGAAGAACCTGCTGTTCCATCCGACTGGGCCTGGGCCAAAGTGTCCAGCCTGCTTTTGCTTGTCTGCACATTCCTTGTCAGCAGCTCAGAGGGGAGGAAACAGGACTAGGGTGTTACCGCCCCCTGTCTTCTTCCTCCACTGCTTCCAAGGAATGGGCGTTGATGCCAGCTGCACATTGCCTTTGCCAGGCAGGATAATGGCTCAAGTGAGGCAGAACACTGGTCACCTTCATCTCTATTTTTTCCTCTTGTTTGTTCTGCTTCTCTAGTGGCCTCCCAGAGAGTCTCCCTGCTCTGGCCTGCCTGCAAAGAGGGCAACCTCAACACAGCACAAGACATTTGACTTACACTCCTCACTTAACAACCGATTCACTTAATGACCTGGTTGTAGGAACTGAATTCGATCATTAATTGAACGGTGCCTGTATAATTTTTTTTCTTTTATTCTCAAAAACATGGTATTTAAAACTAGCTTTTCCATAAGCTCATTGAAATATCAGGAGAGTAATTGATTTACAATCAAAATGCATTCCAGAAACATGCTTGTAAACCAAAACACTAAATCAAAGCAAATTTCCTCATAAGAAATAGTGGAAACTCAGATGATTCATTCTGGGGTCCCATAGAGCACATACTGTACAGGACATACAAAATGCCAAAACTCACAAAAGAATTTGGCTAGAAGTCCACGTCCACACCTTGGCTTAGGAACCTGGTTGTGGAATCTGCTCTGCATGAGACGAACAACTGGATTTTACTTTGTATTTTTAATGTGACAATAATGAAGTGCAAAGTGTAGCCCTATACACTTGACTAGCTGCCCATGACTAGAAATGGTTTGAAAAAAATAAGAATGTTGAAAACATATTAAATAAAAATATAAAGAAAAATAAAACCCTAATCTGCATTTCCCATTGAAAACATCCCTGGCTGGTGCAAGGGAGATCTCTGTTACATTCTTCCCCCTCTGCTTTGGAGGCTGCCTTAGATGGAATGTTCCAGACAATCACCCACAATCCAGCAGAAGAGAGGGAGATTCACCAATGGCTCACTTGTGATCTTGTGACCTGCTCCAGTGCTTGTTGATCAAGACATTGTTTGTTGATTGAGGCAAAATTTAGAAGAAATGTTTGCTTGCTTTGTAAAACACTCTTGAACCAAGTTACTCTTAAACTGACATATTACTGTACTTATTTCTCAAGCCAAATGTGTTTCCTATAATTTTTACGGGATTCTTGGTAATTTTCTTTTCCTAACAATGTCTTATACTGTACATTTTACATACCATCACTTTCATTAACTTATCCTTTTCCTTCTCCCTTTGAATTATCATTTCTTCAAACTTTATCAACTCCCCGAATTTACTATTACTTTTCACCCATTTTTTGGGATCTAATGATCTAATAGAATCATGTAACAGTGTCACCTTCCACAACTGCCTTTTCTGTCTCTCATATAAAAACATCTTGATTTTTATGTTTTTAGAAATAGAACTATTCATCCTTTTTTCAATAGTTCTGTGAAAATCTTAGCATCTTGTTACTCTCTGCTAACACTGGGTGACCATGAGCCAGACACTTTTTCACCCTGAAGTACTTCCTCCCAAAGTTGTCATGAGGATAAATTGGAGAGAACTGTTGTTCTAAATAAAGATGGCCTAGCTATAAACTGTGCATAAGCTTCCATATCAGTAGGATCTTTATTAAGTTATAATATTAGCATAATCAATGCATGTTTCCAAGGAGATGGAACTTTTTCCTCCTTGAATTATATTATTAAAAGTTTTGAGCATCAGAAAAAATATAGTTTCTGTACCTAATCTGTCAATTCCCAGAGTTTTACCTATTTTTAAATTCCAACTCATCTTCAGTAACAGATTGCTTCATTAATCTGTTATCAGCTACATTTTTCTATATACAGTATGCATTTATCTTAACTATACGAACAATGTATACACTTGAGTTTAGAGGATTAATAACTCCTACCCCATTTTCATCTTTGATCATTTCTATTAAATATTTTTCTTTTGTTAATTGTGTGGCTCATGTCACCACTTTTCAATCCCTTTTGCTAAACTAAAATATTATCTTTTCAAAACATTATACTTGTCTTGCAACTCTTTTCTGATGGACTGTATTTCGAAGAACATTTATATCTCATTTATATTTATATCTCATTTATATATCGCTTCTAAACTTTATTCTTCCTGCATTTTTGTTTGTTTAGTCTTCTTGATTTTTAAACTATATACAGTATATCACAGGAGTACACCCCTTAACATTTTGTAAATATTTTACTATATCTTTTCATGTGATAACACTGAAGAAATGACACTTGGCTACAACGTAAAGCAGTGAGTATACAGCTTGTATAACAGTGTAAATGTCCTGTCCCCTCAAAATTACGCAACACACAACCATTAATGTCTAAACCGCTGGCAACAAAAGTGAGTTATATCCCTAAGTAACAGTGTCCAAATTGGGCCCAAGTTATCATTTAGTGTCCCTGGTGTCATGAAACCTGTTAGTGTCACAAGATCTCAGGTGTGAAGGGGAGCAGCTGTTATTGCTCTTACTATCTCATACTAGTCACTTGAATTTCCATGTGGCACCTCATGGCAATGAACTATCTGAGGATATGAAAAAATGAATTGCTCTACCTCAGGGCTGTCCAACAGGTAGACCGTGGGCTACTGGTAGCCCGCGCAGGGCTCAAAAGTAGCCCGCCAGGCATCAATAAAAAAAGTGAGGGGATAAGTTCTCCACCGCTCCCTCCCCCATCCCAAGGATCACCACTGCCCCAGCAAAGTTCTGGGTCTGCCAGCCCACTGTCTTAGCTGAGCGGGGTAGTTCAAGGGCCATGAGCATGTGCACGGAATGGATAAAATTCGTAAGTAGAGGTATTAGTGTAGTAGTCCTCAGGCACTCTAGGCCGGAAAAAGTAGACCTCGGCTTGGTCAAGTTGGACAGCCCTGCTCTACATAAAGATGGCCTAGGGCTATAAGCGGATTGCCAAGACCCTGAAAGTGAGCTGCAGCATCATGGCCAAGACCATACAATGGTTTAACAGGACAGGTTCTACTCAGAACAGACCTTGTCATGGTTGACCAAAGAAGTTGAGTGCCCACGCTCAGCGTCATATGCAGAGGTTGGCTTTGGGAAATAGACGTATGAGTGCAGAGGTTGAAGAGGTGGAGGTGGGGATCAGCCTGTCAGTGCTCAGACCATATGCCATACAGTGCATCAAATTGGTCTGCAGGGCTGTCATCCCAGAAGGAAACTTCTTCTAAAGATGATGCACAAGAAAGCCAGCATACGGTTTGCTGCAGACAAATTTGGATGAGTTTGCTGCAGATTTCAGGAACCATGCCCTATGGTCCAATAAGAGCAAGATAACAAGATAAACTTATTTGGTTCAGATGGTGTCAAGCGTGTGTGACAGCAACCAGGTGAGGAGTACAAAGACAAGTGTGTCATGCTGACAGTCAAGCACGGTGGTGGCACTGGGGAGCTACAATTCACTGAGGGAACCATGGATGCCAACATGTACTGTGACATACTGAAGCAGGGCATGATCCTCCTCCCTTTGGAGACTGGGCCGCAGGGCAGTATCCCCACATGATAACCCAAAACACCCCTCCAAAACGACCACTGCCTTATTAAAGAAGCTGAGGGTAAAGATTATGGACTGGCCAAGCACGTCTCCATACCTAAACCCTATAGAGCACCTGTGCAACGTCTCTAACATCCACCCAGCTCTGAGATGTCATCATGTAGGAGTGGAAGAGGACTCTAGTGGCAAACTGTGAAGCTCTGGTGAACTCTATGCCCAAGAGGGTTAAGGCAGTGGTGGAAAATAATAATGGCCACACAAAATATTGACACTTTGTGCCCAATTTGGACATTGTCACTTAGGAGTATACTCACTTTCATTGCCAGAAGTTTAGACAGTAAAGGCTGTGTGTTGTGTTATTTTGAGTGGATAAGACATTTACATTGTTATACAAGCTGTATACACTGTTTTACAAATGTCATTTCTTCAGTGTGGTCACATGAAAATATATACTAAAATATTTACAAAACGTGAGGGGATGTACTCACTTCTGTGATATACTGTAATTTATGATATTAAACCTCATACCATTATAACATATCCATTCCTTACTTCTCTTACTACTCTTAATATGACTTTATAAAATTCTCTTTGATTCTCATTTGGCACATAAATATTAACTAACGTATAATCCACCCATTTTATATTGCCTTATAAAATTAAATTTCTCACTTTTTCATCTTTCATTCTTTTTTCATCATGAATTCACACTTAAGACATGACAGTTGTAAACTCTAGATCTTGAATTACCATACATTTTCTTATACAGTAGATCTGTGCCCAAGATAATTTCAGTTCATTACCATGTTTTCTTTTTTTAATGAGTTCTCTGCAAAAATATTCCATCCACTTTATCTTGGTTACCAACGTTCCATTTTGTTTTCTTTTTAACAATATTTCATAAACGTTTAAAACTTAGTTGAATCAGCTGTGCTCCAAGAAGCTCAAGTGGACAGTCCTTTGGAAGGCACCTCAACTAATCAAACCGTAAAGGTGCAGGAGGAAGAAAAGAACAAGGGCACTTGGATATTTTGATTAAATGTTCCAGATAATATTTACAAGTTTTCTATATTTACATTATTAATGGAATAGTAGGAACAGTAGTGATTTAATCAAATATATATTAATGAGTCCAGGGGAATCATCATGTAATGGGGAGATCAAAGAAAAGTCAATTAGTATAGGTTAGGCGAACGAAGAGTAGGGAAGGATGTGGAGGGGAATGGAGGCAGGGGAATAAAATAATAACAAATAACTACAACTACAACTACAGTCCCCCCTCCCCACCATTTTGCGGTTCAGGAACTGCGGTCCCACTATATCGTGGGATCACAGTACCTGCAGGAGGCGGCGGGGAGCGATGCGATTGCTCCCTGCCGCCCTCCCCACCCCCTCCGGGAGGCCTTGGAGCTCTGCAGGGGGTGGCAGGGGCGATCAAATCGCTCCCCACCGCCCCCCCCCAGACCTGTCCGGGAGGCCTCGGAGCCGTGCGGGAGGCGGGGGGAGCAATCAAATAGCTCCCCGCTGCCCTCCCACCCCCCCTGGAAGGCCTCAGAGCCACGCGGGGGCAGCTGCAGGGAGCGATCACATTGCTCCCCGCCGCCCCCACCCGGCCCTCTGATCGCCCCCCGCCCCCACCCGACCCGCTTCTGCATATCGCAGATTTTCATGTATCACGGGTCAGGTGGGTCCCTAACCCCCGTGATAGGCGGGGGGTTACTGTACAACAGCAGTAGCAGTATCAGTAAATAAATAAATAAATAAATAAATAAATAAATAAATAAATAAATAAATATTTTTAAATTTATTGTGAGAATTTTCTTTAGCGTTAGTGGGTTCTCCTAGTTCTCTTTTGACAGAGTCCACGATTTTTGGTACTAATAAATATTTATTACAAACATTCAGTTTCTCATCAATTATTTCAAACAATTCCAACTTCTCCCAATGTGAAGATAACATTCAACTTGGTTCTGGATGTCAGCGGGGGTGGATCCCACTCTACAAGGAGGTTGGTAGGCTTTTGGAGAAGGCTGCCCCCACCAGCACAAAGTGTCCTGCAACATAGGTGTCTCACCCATTCTCCCTCCCAGGGACATCCTTGGCTATCTTCCATCTCCCAGGTTCCACTCACTTCAAGAGACTACCCTTCAGGGCCCAGTAGGACCATTCATTCTATGCCTTCAGGTCCCACCAGTTGGGCCATAATCCCTTTTCTCTCTTTCTTCTGTTCTATATTTTCTCTCTCACCCCAATAGAGGGTTTCAGGGGTGGCTTACAGCTTTGTCTTTATCTTCTCAAGAGGAAACTTCATACAAACCATCTGATGAATCCACAGATCTTCTATATTGAACCATCCTCATCCTATTGCTAAATCCTCCTCTCCTCCCTTCTTCTACGTTTCTTCCCTTTTTTCTACCTCCTCCTCATAATCCTCTATCCCTTTTATCTCCTCTTTAATTACTGTGTCTCTCTTCTCTGTTCCCACCACCAAATACCCCTCAGTGATTGGGCTTTCCATTGTAACTCTTTGTTTCCTGCCTGACAGTCTGTCTCGTCCTCTGTTTCCATGCTATCTGCAAAGCTCCTACAGGGGGCAAGATCTCATAAATTAGTGGTGGCAGAACTTCCGCACTCCAGATGTTTTGGACAACTCCCAGAATTCTGAGCCTAGACTGCCAATGACAAAGGACTGTGGGAGTTGTGGTTCAAAACATCTGGAGTGCCAAAGGTTCACCACTACTGTATAGATAGTCTCATATCCCTCATTCTCAGGGAGTGGAGGGAATGGTGCACATACAGCATTGGTCAGTTCTTATGCTGCTGCTTCACATTTATCAAGGGGAGTTCTGTGGTTTTAATGTCATTAACAGAACAGTGAAATGATAAAAGAATCAGTGCAGTTCTGGAAGCACAAGGGAACTTTGTATGGGGGAGGGAACTGATTATATCTTCACATAGTCTCATTTGGGGAATGGTGAGTGCACTGTTATATTTTATGTTGTATGCTATATTAGTTATGGGATTTTATATAGTTATTGTTATATATTTTGGCTTTTTTTGGTTGATAATTTAATTTTTTAATTAATTTAACAGAAGGAAAAGAATATATGGGGACATCTGAAGTCATTTTGTCCTGCATGAGTAAGTAAAATTGTTTTACTTTTTGTTTTAAAAAAAATCATTACTTTTTTCCTGAGTAAGAGCTGACCTGCATCAGATTTGGTGCTGGTCCAAAGTCCAGTTTCCAAAATTAATTTTTTATTTCAACTGCCTACATTTTTAAAGTTTTGTTATAGAATGTTTATCTACTCAGCCAGCACTATTACATTACTACCTTCATACAATGATAACATTTTAGAAGGTAATTTAAGCTGGGGTGAAGATGTAATTCCATGTAACTGCTTACAGCAAGAGGTTGTTTCACTGTACATTAGTTAAAATTTAAAAGCATGTTATGTGAGACAAATGATTTATTAGGCTTGTTCTCCTTGGATATAATCTCATTTGTAATGAACACATCAAATGGCAATGAGAAAAAACTATGTTGCTGTTTATACAGCAAGCTGTCGGCTAAGTACATACACCAGATTCCTGAAAATACAGTGCATATAAATACAAATGTAAAAGGGGGGTTGGGATTAGAATAGAAATAGCACTATAATAAAAGGTGACAAAAATAAAAGACAATTTAAAAAACCTATCTCTTAGTGGATAAATGATGGGCTTGGATGGCTTCCTGCTTCTGTCTGAAATACATTATAATCTGCAAGAACACATTTATATTTTTGAGCAATACTGGAGTAAAATTAAGGCAATCAGCAGTGCTGTTACACCTGTCATGTATAGACAAACATTTTGAAAGTAGGCATAAAACATTCTCATTTTTAATATACCCTATTTTTCCGTGTGTACAACACTATTTTTTTCCTAAAATCATGGCACTAAAAATTAAGGGGCATCATATACACGGAAATAAGCCTTTCCCAAGGGGTGGGGGTGGGGTGGAGGAGTGCTGTTTGGGTCCTCCCCTCAGTCGGGATCCACCAACCTCTAGGGCGAGACCTGTTTTGGCCAAAGTTTATTCATCGGCACACAAGACATGTCCGTACCAATGTAGCTGGGTTTTATGCATCCTGTCAGAGATTGATGCAATGCCGTATTTATATCAGATGTCATCATTGTGCACATGATCCTTTCATGTGAGCCCAGAGATCCATCACAGCATCTATGTCTCCATGACACCAAGGCAACATTCAACTTCTTTAGTCTTCTTTAGTCGCTGGCCAGCATTCCGCGCCATTTAGCTCTACAGGTTGGACAATGGTGCGAAAGATCTTTGAGTTTAAACAGTCACTCATCTTTCTGTCTCACATGACACTTGATGTTGTACGCCATTTTTGGCAGGCACTGTTGATCCTTGGTGTGACTTCAAAATTCAGAACATGATATTTACTTATGTCACAATAATCACTATCTATTAATAGAGGATCAGATAATTTTTACCCAATAAAGGGCACAATCAAGAGAATCCCCAGATAACACCAGGCTTTCCATGCTATTTACTGAAGGACTTAAGAGTTCATCGACACAGATGTGAAGTATCCCGTTCTTCTCCACGCTTGCCAAGCAATGAGACCAATACTTCTTGAGAACTGCCAATTTCAGTCTTTAGCTTATTATCTACCTTACAATTGACTCAGTTCTCCTTGTAAACTGAAAGCTAAACTTTTTGAGGTTCCATCAGTTGTTAAAGTTGGATAATTCTTTCGTCACATTATACTTGCAGAATTCTCTACTGTGCCTTCAGTATTCACAGATGTTCTGAAAAAACACGTATTTGATTTTAATCTGGAAGCAGAATGGTAGCCAAAGACAGGATGTACATTCGATGTACATGCTTTCAGTCTTTCTCTATTAGCTGCTGCCTCTCTCTATATGTCACTGGATGCCACACTTAATAGGTGATGATTTTGTCTATACAGTATGGCTTCAGGTGTGTAGTAAAGATTCTAAAACATTTACTGAACAACATATTTTCTTGTTATCCATATAACCTTAGTGAACTTGCATATTCTCCTAAGTAGCACCAGATGACCATGAGTGTTGTTCTTTATGTTTGTAGCTGTATGCCCCAACAGGTTCCCACAGCTTTTGAAGAATATTATTTCTTGCAAATATGTTTTGCTTTGTGTTTGGGAGTTGAGTCATGGCAACTGGACTTCTTTTCTTGTGAGATCAAAACGTTTCCCTACTTATCCAAGTAGCTTCTTCAGTCTAAGAAAAGTTGGTGGGAGGCTTACATGTATAGTTCACCTTGATTTCAAACCCCCTGGTCTGAATAAGCTCATTAGGTGGACAATGGCCTGGGGTGGGGGTGGGGTGAAAGTCATACTTACAGTATGTGTGATCTCACAACAACAAAAAAATTCAGTTGCCATGACTCAACTCCCAAATAATCTCACCTGTATGACTGAGAATCTCCAGACATTTTATTTTGTGTTTTGGCAGTGTTTGTTCTAGGTTAGTGTATTATCCAGAGTAACACCAAAATAATGATCCAGCTGAATGCCCTTCTACATAAGTTGAAGTTCCACAACATTGCTAGATTCTTAAAAGCACATACTTCATATTTGCAGGGTTAAGATTATGTTAATTTTTGTCAGACTATGTACCAAGTCCTTTTAATGCATCCATTAAAAGATACTGTACCATGTAAAAACAGTTTGACTGCTCTGAGTGTGAGATCTGCGCTCTACAGTTTATCCCAAATCCAAGATCAACCTGTTGTATGAAGACAATGAGTGACTTCACTGCTTCTTTTAGTTAGGTAAGGACCACTATTCCCAGCACTTTAATAAGAAGACAAAGCTTGACATATTGGCCTGAAGGTTTTTTGACTCTGTATTCTTTACCAGGTATTGAAATAATAACCATCTTTTACTTTCTTCCAGTTTTTAGGATCCAAATTTGAGACTGTCAAGGAAACAGGTGTTTTTAATCAGTACATCAAAATATTTTACTTGTTCTATGTGAATGTCAACAAAGCATACTGCTTTGCCAGGTTTTCAGCTACAAACAGTTTCTTCCAGTTCAATGAAACTGTAACGTTACTAAAGTGTTCTGCTTATCTGCTTATTTCTTTCAATTTCTGATTTCCTACAGCAATGATCAGATATGCCATTAATGAGACACTGATTTGCCGAAATGTCTGCATGAGTAGTACCTTTAGCTGGGTTGTTGCTAAGCTGATTTAAGAATACTTAGACGTTGACATCTTTCTTGACATGTGTTTGATCCAGTGTGTGAGGTCACAGAAATTAATTGCTCCCCAGACAAAATAGTTTCTTTGCTCAAAGGACTTGGTCCAAAGATGGGAAAGAATGATTTGGGCGACCTTGGTGGTAGTTGGTTCTGCATCTACAGGACATCCAAATATCATCTTTTCACTGTCTTGATGAACGATTCCTGGACCTCTGGGACCAAAGAGATGTTTAATATACTTCATTCAATGTTGTACTAAATGTCTGGCAATCATGATACTGCTAAATGAAAGTTTTCTACTGCTTCTCTCTTGTTATCATCAAGTGCATACATCTATGTGGCAAGCTGTGATTATGAAATTTATTTTATCCGTATGAAAACTGGGTGGATTTTTTAAGGAAAAGGCTGCTAGACAAGATTACTGTTGGGTTTTGTAGTTCAGTGCAGCTACGCGTGCTTCCCCTTTAACTGCTAGCTCCTTTTGTTCAGTGACCTCAGCTAGTTAGCTCTCCCATATTTACCCAGTTCCTTTTTTCTGGTATAAGAGGAGGGTCCTTTTGACTCTCATTCTCTCCCCCAATACACATTTTCTACCTCTTCCTTGCTACTTGCCTGAGAAGCTCCTAGAATAGATTTGTGAAAAAAAATTGACTCTGTGATATGGCCTAAGCCAGTGGTGGCCAAACTTCGGCCCTCCAGATGTTTTGGACCACAACTCCCACAGTCCTTTGTCATTGGCAGTACAGGCTTAGAATTCTGGAAGTTGTGGTCCAAAACATTTGGAGGGCCGAAGTTTGGCCACCACGGGCCTAAGCCATATTTTATCTGTGTGTCCCTGTGCTAACTTATAGTGCCCTTTATTGAGTTCTGGTATGTAGTATTGCATATACTGTAATTTGTTTTTTGTATTTTGTAAACCTTTTTTTTTGTTTGTTTAACTTTTATAAAAACACATTTCCCAGTTCTATTTCCTTTTAATCGTGCATATGCTAGTTGGGCATTTTTGCTGCTATATTATTATTGCTGACTCCTTTCGCAGCTGTGGAACTGAGTATCATACATGACTGATGATACTCTAAATCAGCACGCAAGAAATATAGATAGGTAGATACTGTATATAAAAGCCTTCCCTTTTCCTTTTTATAATTCTTCCAACAATTGCAAAGTCAGGTTTGACTAATACTGTGTAACAATTCCAAACTGTGTAGGAGGATTCTCCACAGCAATTCTCAAGTCAGATAGTTTGAGACATCATTGATTACTATCTCTGTGAATTTCTTAAAGACAAATTTTATCACAATCATCCGTCTCCACAACTGATACAAGGAGTGTGATGTTAAGTAACAGATATTTACTCAGTTAGTAAGAGTCTTTTGGGGAGGGTGCAGAGGAGAAAGAAGTATTTGAGAGAATGTGTACTGTGCAGTATTTCACAGTAGCATTGACCGTGACTTTAAAGATATAATAGGAAAGAAGGAATATTAGGGATATGCATTTTTCTCTCCTTTTCCTCATGACAACCAATCCCCAATCCTGCCATCTTCCCCATTTTTAAGTCCCATCTTTCCCACACAAGTATTGCTTCACGATCACAAGTTCCTTGCCCCAGTGGCTTTCAACACCATCAACCATGGTGTCCTTCTGGACAGATTGGCTAGGATGGGAGTTGGAGGCTCTATGGTGGTTCCGCTCCTACCTGGCTGACTGGGGTCCAGGTGGTAGTGCTGGGGGACAGTAGCTCTGGCCCATGGCAGTTATATCATGAGGTTCCCCATGGCTCTATACTGTCCCCCATACTATTCAAGGGGGAGGTCATTAGGAGGTTTGGGCTGAGAAGTCAGCAATATGCTGACGACACTCAGCTCTACCTCTCGTTCTCCACCAATCCAGGTGTGGTGGTCTCTGTTCTGAACTTGTGCCCGGGCTCAATAATGGACTGAAGGTCAATAAACTGAAGCTCAATCCAGACAAGTCAGAAGAGTTGTTCGTAAGTAGTGTGCCTGATAGGTTAGAAGGCCATTCTCCTGTACTAGATGGAGTTGCACTTAAGGGATTTATTTATTTATTTGATTTTTTAATACAGTGGTACCTTATATAAAGGAATTAATTCGTTCCAAATGAAATTATGTTAAGCAAATTTTCCTTTATACAAATTCCCATAGGAATGCATTGAAAACAGAGTAATCCTATTTTTATGTTGTACAGATTTTCCCCATAGGTGATTATGTTAAGCAAATTTCCCCTATCTCTGGAATTTTTTATGTTGTACAGATTTTATGTTATACAAGTTGTTTGTTATACAAGGGTCCACTGTACCGTATAATCTGGCCAGCAGTCACTCTGGGCAATTTACAAAAGGTAAGACAGGAACAATACAATGAATGACAAATTTATTTGTTTATTTATTTATTTATTTATTTAACAGACAATGTCCGCAGCTTGGAGCTGCTTCTGGACCCAAGTCTTACCCTGGAAACCCAGGTGGAATTGGTGGCCAAGGGTGCCTTCTTTCAGCTGCAGAGAATATATCAACTTCACCTTACCTGGATGAGTGCAGCCTGGCAACAGTCATGCATGCACTGATAACAACCAGCTTGGACTATTGCAATGTGCTTTACGTGAGGCTGCCCTTAAAGATGGTCCAGCGATTGCAACTGGTACAGGACCAGGCCGCATGACTGGTGAGTGGTGCCACCACGCGGACTCATATTATACTGCTTCTGAAAAATTTACACTGGCTTCCAGTTGCTGCCTGGGCCAAATTCAAAGTGCTTATATTTACATATAAAGCCCTAAACGGCTTAGGACCTGGTTATCTAAAGGACCGCCTTCTTGAGGAGCCTTGTGGCGCAGTGGTTAAATGCCTGTACTGCAGGTAAAACTGCTCACGACCTGGGTTCAATCCCCGGTAGCAGGCTCAAGGTTCACTCAGCCTTCCATCCTTCCGAGGTCGGTAAAATGAGTACCCAGCTTACTGGGGGGGCAATGTGTAGCCTGCACACTGTAATTAAAATTGTAAACCGCCCAGAGACCACTTGTAGTGGTATGGGGCGGTATATAAGCAGAACACTTTCTATATAAGCCTGCTCATACCCTATGATCAGGCCAGGAGGCCCTGCTGAAGGTGCCATCCCTGAAAGAGGTGAGGGGGGTGGTATGTCAAAGCAGGGCCTTCTCGGCAGTTGCCCCTCCCCAAAAAAACTCTGAAATGACACTTTTGGCTTTTTGGCGCCAGGCCTTCCTGTTCAGCCAGTATTTTAATTAAATAGCAATCTTTTTAGCTGGCCTCATAAGCAGCAGGATTTTATTTGTATATTGATTGTTTTAAATTGTTATTTTGATGGTTCTTAACATGTTTTATAGTTTTAATATATTATTGCACGCCACCCAGAGACCATTCGGTAGTGGACCGGCTAAAAAATTCTGTAAATAAATAAATCTAACTCTACATTCCTTGCCCATCACAAGCCACATTCATCCCCAGTCCATCCCCTTCTTAACATCTCATCACAAGCCCTGTCTTCCCCTCATTTTATTAGATTACCAATCTACTACAGATTCTGTTCTGCTGTCATTCCCTTCCCATTTTAAGTTCCATTCGTCCTCCTCTTACTGCTTCTGCTCCACCACAAGCCCTTTTCTCCTCCCTGCTGTTGTCTGTCACTTCTTCCCAGCACAAACCCCAATTCACCCCCTACCCATCCCCTCCCCTTGCTTTCTCATCACTGATTTTGTGGGATTCTATATAAATAATGTATACAGTATATAAAGGCATACCTCGGTTTGCGAAATGAATGTGTTCTCCGGGACATTTCGCATAGCAGAAAATTCATAAAATAGAAACGCGCAGGGGCACAATGTATCCTGGGTACTTTTTCCCAGTTCATTACAGAAAAAAATCGTAAACCAGGGTATTGTGGAAAAATTAATAAAACAGTGAAGAATTACCTTCAATGTATTTCCTTTCAAGAACCGAAAATTACGTTAACAGAAACATTCGTACAACGAGGTACACTTATATATAAAAATGCCAGCAGGCAAAACAGTCTACAAGGTACCTTCTTGTACTCATTAACATTCAAAAAGAGGCACAAAACAGAGGAAAATTCCAGAATCTTTTTTTTTCATCAGTTAACTGCTTCTCACTCAAATACAAAGTGACTGTCAGGGCTGTTTTTTCCAGGTATCTATTGCTTGGGGCTACAAAAAAATCAAAATGTTTAGAAGAATGTGTCTTTCAGATCTGTGTCTATGCAGCTAGAAGGCACTGTATTATTAATCACTATTGAATTAACATCACTTTGGAGTGCCTCTGCCCCATGCAACCCAGTACACAACATTCCCACCTATATTGAGAAAAAAATCTCAGATATGTTCCTCCAGAGCTGGCATTCCTCTATGCTCAAGAAGTGATCATAAAACATGCAGATTTTGAGAGAAAGAAAAGAATGGTATGGATATTTGTTGCAAAACCATATTTTAAAATATAGTGGCACCTCGACTTGCAGTTGCTTCAAAAACCGAGTAATTTGACTTATGAACACTGCTCTCTGATTCGCATGACAGCTGACTTTTACAGGTCCGACCTGTCAAAATCACCTGTCGTGCAGAGTGGAGAGCCACATTCGCTACCCATCACCACCTCCTTCTCCTTGGTTGTTTCAATCTCTCCAAAAGAGATTGAAGTAACCAAGGAGGAGGAAGTGGCCATTGCGCCTCCCTTCCAAACCACCCAGGCTGGCCAAAGTTGCATAGTTCTCAGGGAACAATGCAACTTCGGGCAGCCAAGGAGCATTGCAAGGGAAGCGCTTCCCTTCACTAACCTCCAGGCTGGCCGAATCAATCAGCCAGCCCAGTTGTAAGCAAAGGGAAGCGCTTACCCGGAGGTAAGAGCTTCCCTTGCAAGGTGCCAGGCTGGTCAAAGAACTCTGGGACAGCAGCATCTTTGTGCAGCCCAGGCAGTTTGGAAGGCAAGCAGTAGTAGCAGATCGCCACCACCCCTTCCTTTGCAAGCCTCCCGGGCTGGGTGAATATCAATGGGTCTATGCTTTGCTCACCAAATTGGTGGGCAGAGCATGGGAGGCTTGCAAAGGAAGCTGTGGTGGCAATCCGGCACCGCCACTTGCCTTCCAAACCGCCAAAGCTGCGTGAAGATGCATCGGTCCCAGAAGATCCCTGGGGTGGGTGCATCTTTGCACAGCCCAAGTGGTTCAGAAGGCAGGGGTGCCTTCTTTCCAAACCGCCCAGGCTGCACAAAGATCCATCGGTCCCTGGGGCCTTTGCCCAGCCCGGGCAACTTGCAAGAGATGCGCTTACCTCTGGGTAAGCTCTTTCCCTAAGGCAAGCGCTTCCCTTGCAAGGCCCCCGGGCTTCTCACTTAATCAAGGGCAGCCGAAGGCTGCTCTCCACAACCTCCCATCAGAGCTGATTTTGACAGGTCGGACCTGTCAAATTTAGCTGACTGGTGGAAGTGCAGAAAGCAGCCTTCAGCTGCCCTTGATTGAGGGGAGTTTGGACAGCCTTCCCATATGAATGCATTGAAAACCTAGTAATCTGTTCCCTCCAGAACAGATTAATTGATTTTCCATGTATTCCTATTGGAAACTGCTGTTCAACTTATGAGTTGATCGACTTACATAGATGTCTTTGGAACGTATTAATGTCGCAAGTCAAGGTACCACTGTACTCTGAGGGCTATACAATGTGGCTCTTATTTCCAAAAGAATGCTTACTGGGAATTTACTGGGACCTTTGAAAAAGAAGTAAAATGGTTTAAATTAGGATGTCTGATTATGTCCCTTGGATTGAAAACATAACTGTTCATAATTATGAAAAAATGTTAATAAGTTCAACATCCCCTCTTTGCCTTTAACTATTCCGGAAGAGCAAATGCTAGCATATTCACTCATGTATTAATGAAGGCATTTCTTTAATCAAAATTCATAATATCAATAAAAGTAGACAGAAGGGTCAGAAGGAGAGAAAAGATTGATTCCTATTCTCAGAGTGCCTAATAATTTTACTAATTTCCTTCAAAACTCTAAACATGAAAGAAAAATCTTTATTTTACCCCAAGATTCCAACTGTTGAGACGAGCTTCAAAGTCACTGTCATCCAAAGAAAATTTTTTTGCATGGTGATCTTCCTAGAAAAGTCAGTTTTCAGATGAAAAGCACATGGACAAAGTGCAACCTGAGAATTTAATGGGGGTGGGGTGGGCTAAAGGAAGACTTATGACCTGTGGAAATACATTTGTTGTAAAACTGTTGCAAAACTTTTCTAGCTTCTATTTAAATAGGTTTACATCACAAAATAAACATTTCATTAACACATTGTAAGATGTTTAACTCTTCTTGAAGAAAAAATTGTCTAATACTGCAGCCCTATAGATATGTGCTTGCATTCATCCCTGAGAAAGAATTTCTTTTGACTCCCCAGTTTTAAACTTCTATTATATAAGTACTCCTGTCATATGAAAAAGGGCTTAGTTTCTTAACACTTCCATGTGTGGAAAGAGACAGACTTGAGCCAAGCACATTTAACTGTTTCCAAAAGAGAAGGTACCATAGAAAGTCATACCAGCATAGTGGTCTCCTTAGAAATTGGCACAGTGGCTGGAGGGTGAACCTTTAAGTCAAGGGCTTTGGTCATACGTATAATGAGTTGTGAATATATAAGAAATTTATCCACTAGAGAAGGGGGATTTGGGTCTGTTAGATCCATTCAGGAGAGGTAAATAAGACCAAAGAAATTTGAGGTCGAAAGTCCAGGTCAGAGGCAGGAGCGTTTAAAGAAGAGGCAACCAATCCTTGCTCAGGGCTGGAGCTGTATACCAGAGCCACTTGTGGTGGAGGAACACACAGTGATTGGGATCAAGGCTTCGATGTCAAGGAAGCAATTGACACCAAGATAGGATGCAGAGGGGCCGATGCAGAGGTTTAAGTATGCTGTCGATGTCAAATGTCCATGGACATCCAAGGATGGTGATGAGGTGCTCAGTGTTGAGGTGCTGTGGTAGATCTGCAATCACAGGTGGTAGAGTGAATTGATGTCAGCAAGGCCAACCTGAAAGAAAGAACTGAAGTTGGCATCAAGGAAGGGAAAACCTTAGACATCAAGCAAAGTTTTGGAGGTTCATATTGGGCTCTTTCTAGTGCCAAAGCTTCAATGTTGAGGGATGTTTAAACTCTAGAGTATTGTCAATGGACAGACCCCAATATTGGGTAATCACCTGGTACCCGTTGGTCAGAGCCTATCAAAGGACAGTAGAATGTAGTTGGTGGAATTTGGTCAGTAGCGTCTGTAGCATAACAAGAATCTGCACAATAGTCCATAGTATTATGCTTGTACCGACAGTGCCAATAATACTCTGGATGAAGAAAAGGCTGATGAAGCACAGTAATCAAGCTGGAATGATGTTGAGCTCGAGGACAGGGTTGCGGCACCATGAGTGGGTGTCCGATGCATCCTCACGGAGGCCTCCAAATAAACTGACTCTACATCCGAGTGAATGTCCTGGACAGAGCGTTGCGACGCTGCTAAAGGTAGAGAAGGTGTAATGGAGATCACCCTCTGGTTGCCATCTGGTGAGCTTGATGGTGCTGGAGATGATTGGTGTGGAGAGAGAGGGGTGTCCTCTGGATCAGCTGGTAGCAATGCTGTTTCCATGGCTGGTGGTAAGAATCAAGCAAGCTTTAGAGGTTGCCAATTTGTGCTTATGAGGACTTGTATTGTCGATGGATGGGTCCACCAAAGGCTTTTTCTTTGAGGTCAAGGACTTCAAAGTTGAAGGGGGCTTCAGTTTCAAGGTGGCTGGTGAAGCCAATATGGAAGATGGTCAAGGGTTTTTGGAGGCAGAGGTTACAGAATGAAGTCTCAGAGACTGTTTTTTCTAGAGCCACAGATTTCAAGGTGGATTTACAGACCAGCTCGGTCATAGTAATAGGAGGCTGGGGCTGTGTAGCTGTAGGAGAAACTAAAAGTTAAAGTCTCTCTCTGTGTGAGTGTTTTTTATTGTTTCTTTTTTTCTGTTTTTTTGTTTTTTGTTTTATTTTTTGTAAAATAAAGAAGGAAGAACTCAGCTTGGATCACAGTTTGCTAACAAGGCTTGCAAAAAGGTGGTTTTAAAAAAGGACTGGAGAGAAATGCATAGCACCTAGGCATATATATAGTGTTGGGGGGACCTATGCTAATGTCTCAATTTATCAATGCAGAAGCTTTGGAAATTTCCAAAATGGCTCTGTGCATGCACAGATCACCATCAGTGTGATTCAAAGAGGTCACAATGAAGAATTATGTGATTCATCTATTATTAATTTAAAAAACTAAATTACAAAAAACTACATATTATTTAAATAAGCAGTTTAGCTGGGAATAACAATTACTGCAAAATGGAAAGAAACTCACCAGGTTTTTTGATGGGGAGTTATCTTCTGATAGATGAGGAGGACTCAATGAATGTGACTTCAATGAACACTTTCCACTGTAACCATATCGTTCCTTGCTGCTACAATACAGAAAATCAGAATTAAAAAATTCATGAAACTTTAGAAAAGTGGTTCCCAACCTTCCTAATGCTGCGACCCTTTACTACAGTTCCTCATGTTGTGGTGACTCCTTGCCCTGCTTGAAAGAGGCCACAAGCCCCCTTTGGCAGGCCACTGCCGCAGGTGCCATACAGAACTTCCCTCTACAGGCACCCTCAGCCAATCGTAGCCTCCGATGCCATTGACTGCCTTCCCCTCCAACTTATCAAGCTGTAACTCACTCTTTCCCCCCTTCCTCCCCCTCCTCCTCCAGACCTGAGCCGATTGTGCCTTTTTCTTCACTGGCTCATGGCGACCCCTGTGAAATGGTCTTTCAACCCCCAAAGGGGTCCTGACCCCCTGGTTGGGAACCATTGCTTTAGAAGCTGCTGAACATGAACCATCTTCATATTTTTAACATTTTGTTTCAACTGAAATGAAAACACTGCTGCTAATTTCTTTCCCCTAGTTTTCCAGAGTGAATTAATTTTATCAATAGTTTGCTTTCCCAAAAACTGTAATTACCACTTCTACTTTTTAAAAAGGAGCCTTTTAGTTTCAGAGATATTTGTAGATATCCAACAAAGTACATTTAAGTAGACAGATTTCAGTACAACAGTATTTAACATACCATCTACACAGCAACCTTCCTCTTAAATACAACTATAATTTTGGAGATGCACTGAAGATTGTAAGCAAACTTCCTATCTAGTTGAATAATAGATGAAAACCAAAATGAAACTGTTTAATATTTTATTAATGTTTAATTTTTAAACATTCATTACCCCTAATTCTTACACAAATTATTAAAATGTTTTTAGAAATGTGTAATATATTATAGTTCATCCATATACCACCCTGGTATAGAATAATGCCAGCTCTAAAAACTTTTACAAACTTTCTGTTGTGATTCATTTCTGACAAAGTGGCTATTTACTAGCTAGAGCTTTTCTGACTATTAAGTTGGAAGGTTACTGTTTTAACTGTGAGACCATACGTGTTAAGAATTCTTAGGTGACAGACTGAAACACACCACGATGTAGCAAGACACTTCATGGCAGTGCTACCACTGGCTAGCAGACCATTCAGAAATGCTAAGATTTAGAATCAGACACTGAAAGGACTTCCAAAACTAGCAGAACAAATACTTAAATTATGAGACCCACAATAACATCCCCAAGACCAAAAGATGTGGGCATTTCCGCATAAATTTTGTATTGTGGTTTATTTGCCTACCTAAGATTACCCACTGAATTTGTAATGGAGATGCATTCCAACTGTGACCTTTGGTAACTATAGCACATATGAACCAATTTGTGTGCTCCTCTTAGGAACATATTCTTCACACAGATGTCTTTAATACACTTTGGTAATTGTTTGGGACATACTTCAAAATATTGCTAGTTATTTCTGCAATGAACTCAGCAGTACACCACGATTCCCTGGAGCTCAACTATTTTCAAAATAACCATTATCCAAAAATGTATTGCTTTTTAGCCCCCAGTGTTCCACAAATTGATACAGAAAAACAAAAACAAAAACATGCCTTAAAAACAGATATTTGTTTTTAAAAACCAATTTTAAAAGCCAATGGTCTTTAAAAAACAGATCAACGTCATCCTACAAACCTACTTCCTACTTCAGATCAATGTCATCCTACAAACCTACCTAGCAGTTATTCCCACTGCTAGATCCCTCTGAATGAGATGAGGTCTTACAAGGGTGCCATATGTTTTTATCTTTCATTTTTATGATAATTGTCTATATGTCTTTTTGTGTTTGTATCTTTGATCACTGTTGAATCCTCAGCTTGTAAGCCGCCCAGAGTTCCCTTGGAAAGATGGGCAGGGTATAAATTCAATAATAAATAAATAAATAAATAAATAAATAAATACTTTATGATGATTTTTGAATGCACAGTCCATAGAAAATCATGTAGCCTTAGCTACCCGATGAAAACTAAGTGTGAACCCTGTTGGACTTCTCTTGGGGAGAATCAAGAGCCTGTTACAAAGCAAAGTCAATGTTGTGTACACTCCAGCTGTGCCTCTCAGGGCCTCTTTGAGTTCCGCAGATAGGGAAAGGCACATCACATTCTCCCGCAGTTTCCTGTGAAAGGAGATGGTGTTTCAGAGATCGTGAGCTCAAGTTGCTCCACCCCACAAGGCACGGCCAAGACTCACTATCCGATTGGCTCTACAGAAGCTTTCTGCAGTCTGTCCAACTGGCATTGCTTCCTGCCTTCACCAGGCTACTAAGGGGGGAGGTTCCTGACTCCTTTTTGGGGACTGCCCTGTTGCCCACCAGTTTCTCCCTTCTGGTACAGAGGCCTGATGCCAGCCATGCAGAGGTGCACCTATGCAGTCACTTGAAGTCAACATTGTTGTGGGTTGAGCCTGTGAGATATCTGTTGATGAAATGGCTCAAGGGCAATTCCTGCATCCTCAGGCCCGCAGGAGCACCCTGGCATCCCTTCCAACCCCAGTCCAGCCTGGAAGCGCAGAGAGGGGCACTGGCACACAAAGCAAGCAGATGACTTATTTATGCTCATTTATTTAAAAATATTTATACTTTCTATTTAAGGATCCAAGGCAGCTAGTTCACAGCATTAAAACAAAATTAATAACTAAATACTACATCATAATATTTTAAAAAGTGTTAAACAGATATATTAAAACTCCTAAATAAGAGGAATATAAAAGGCTCAAGTAAAACCAAATAATATAATCGCTTTCAAAAATCCCCTTGGTCAACTATCCATTTAAAGACCAGCTGACTGCTAAAACAAACCCAAAGGCTTGTGATTCTTGACTCACTACAACAAGGCAGCAAAACCTGTATGATATTTGCAGTTTACACAAATTGTCAGTGTCTTGAGATCTTGGCTGTTTGTAACTTGGTGAGAACTTTTTAAATATGCAAGTCCTTCTCATCAGCAGAGATCAGGAAATTGAGGATTTACACTTCTTGTCTAAAGTTGTAGTACTATTAATTTTGTACTGTATATTGACTTCTGTTCAGTGTTTCTCTGATAATGCCTTTGCTGTTCCCTCTCCAGTGATGAAGAGTGATGAAATTGTGTAGGAATGCATTTGGCTGAGTTCAGCTGATGTGGTAGCTGTGCGACTTTCCTGGGGATGGTAACTTTGGTCGTAGTGATCTATCCTGCATTTCCCCCCAAGAAAAGTAGTAATGGAATGTGCTCTTTGTAGGTCAACTGGCTTTCAATTGATATCAGTGGGTTTAGACTACAAAGCCCAAAAGGACTCGAGCTCAGGATAATCTGAAACACCATCTCTTTTCACATGAACTAATCCAGAATATGAGGTGCCTTTGCCTATCTGAGAAACTCTAGGATGTCCCTGAGAGGCAAGACTTTTCCTCCAGCTCCAATAACCATTAAATATTACATAGTTAACACATCTGGAGAATGCAAAATCTAACCAGAAATACCAAAAGTAACGGGATTTCCATACCACCACTCTTTGCAATACTGTAAGGCACTAGTTTGAGAACTTTAGCTCTATTATTGTTATGAATTACAGTACCACCACCATATCCACAGATTCGCCATCTGCAGATTCAGTTATCCGCAGATGATAATGAGCAGGTGGTGGGGTGGGGTGGGGTGGGGTGTCGGGGGCGATAGCTGCGTCGCACTGCCTGGGTGGCGGACTGGGGGGCCCAGCACCTCACCACTACCAATGGGCAGGTTGGCGAGGTGTCGGGGGTGAAAGCCAAGTGGCAGAGCTTTCGCACACACACCCCAGCACTAACCCACTCCCACTGGGCAGGTCGGCGGACTGGGTGGTGGGAGAGTGTGCCTTCACTTCGCCCAGTCCGCCGTGGCGCCGCACCTTCAGGTAAACCGGGAGGTACGAAGGTACTCTCTCCCGCCTCCCCGTCCACTGATCAGCCTAGCAGGAATGACTGGGTTAGTATCATAGGCAAAAGCAGCACCACGCAGGTTTCACACCCGGCACATCACCACTCCCCGATGGGCAGGTCAGCGGCCCTTCACGCTACCCAGCGCTTGGGGGTGTTATTTATTTATTTATTTATTTGAAGCATTTATATACCGCAAAACCTTTTTCCAAACCGGAACTCGGGGTGGTTCACAATACAATGGCTAAAAACCACTAAAAACACAATGAGGCAATAAAAGTAGAAATAAAAATAAAAAGAATAAAAAGAATACAAGAGTACAAGGATAAGGATAAGGAATAAGAGGCAAGATAAAAATAGAAATTGGCTGGGAGGGAAACCCTCGACAGGAAACCCTCGGCCGGGGGGCAGCAGGTAAGTTTAGGAAGGAAAAAAAATTAAACAGAAATAAGGTCACCATATGCCTCCTTATAGAGCAGCGTTTTCAGTGCCTTTTTGAAGGCAGGCAGGGACTCTGCAATGATGTCACCCCACCACTCGCGTCGCCACCGTCACTCCCAGATAAGAGCATTCACTCTTATCCATGGATTTCAGTATTCGTGGGCTGGCCCGGAACTGATCCCCCACGTAGATTTGGGGGTGCTACTGTAATTCTGATATCAGTTTCCATTAGCATTTTAACAGGCAGTCTGATACTTCATCCTGAATAGTTTGAATGAAATGACAAAATCTCCCTAGTACTGACATCAGAGACCTTTGGGTAGTAGGCAGCATATAAACTGTATAAATAAATAAATAAATAAATAAATAAATAAATAAATAAATAAATCTTAATGACTGTCCTGCCAGACAGTTGTTTCAGTTTTTTGCAATGTAAAATCTTTTGTTGACTTGAATGTAATAGCAGTCTATACTAGAGAGACCATTTTATTTAGATTTTCGGGGAGGACAACACCTAGATATTTTATTGGAGCTGTTGGAAAATGTTTAACAACCACCTCTTTTAGTTAGATTTATTTGAATTAATAGGTAAGCAAGATAGAAGGCCAAATTCAGAAAAGGTGTAAGAATCAGAGGATTTATTGTATTAAATTTGACACTCTAAATGCAATGCCATCGTTAAATTTGTTCAGAAAGCAATGATTCCCATTTTATTGCAACACTAAAGGGATCCTATAAAATTGGAAAATGGCCCCATGTGAAGGCAACAAGGAACAACGAGAGGAGACACTCCTGTTTGATGTCCCGATTAATAGAAAGAAGGTGAACATCTAAACCACAAGTTGTAAAGAGTATTGGCTGCTATAAGGAGTTTGCAAGATGGTATAGATTTCTTCTTCAGATTCATTTTCCTACACACTTTTAGGACATATTGCCATTCCAACTTACTGAATGCTGAGGCCTCATAAGAGCAACTGATTTGGATCTAAATTCAGAAACCAGATTAATGACATGAAGCGAGTGATGAAGAGATCTATATGATTTTCCAATAAACCCAAAATATTACATATGAACTTATAACACATGAACTTACAGTAATTTATTTGCCAAAGCACTTCTGGAAAATTTTGAATCCACTATAGAAGAAGGACCACAGCAGCGTGTAGGGAGTGGACTGTTTGGCTGGGGAGAGTGACGGGGCCTCACAAAGGGCTTCATATCTTAGGTCATGCCCATCTCTAACTGTATGTCACAAAATATTTTATTAATGACAAATCCTTCTGCTGTTTTCACCATCAAAGTTCTGTTTATTTCCCATCAAGCTCATCAAGGATACTGACTTGTTTCGTACTTTGTGTTTGGACTCTACATTTTTAACATTTGAGAGAAACTGGTCCTTTACTGCTTGAGAGGATACTTTTAAGTGCAAAATTCTTTGATACCTCCCGCTCTTACTACTGTTTTATTGAGAACCATAAGATTGCAATCTTTACATCTAGTGATAGATTTTCTTTAATTATGTTCAGTAAAGCCTTTTTCATTTTATCTATGTGTTGACATTTAACTAAGGTCGGATTAAAGGACCAAGAGAAGAACACGGCAAGTGAATCATATTTACACAAACATTTGAATCAGGGCATGATCCAGTGCAGTGATAGGCCTGATCTTTGCAGGTTTAACATTTTTCTGCCATTAACTAGAAATCAGAATACAATACAAACTCGCATAAGTATTATGCCTGGGAGGAAAAAAAATGTGTAATCTCTTGTGCTAGGCTATAACAATCTCCATGAATCTACCAAACAAAAATCCTGGTGACAGAAATAGTGCTTTTCACAGAAATTAATAGCGTTGAGACTATTCAGTCATGCAATCAAGGCATCCACCAGAATTCTAGACTCTTCTCCAAAGGTCTCAAGCAAGTTAAGCAACTTCTGAAGAAACATACCTTGGTAAATATTTGGACAATATATTGAGCCCATTATTTTTTCTATCCTACTAAGCACATCATTTACAAAAATGTAAGCACATCCGATCTCAACTGATTTCTGAAGCTAAGCAGGGTCAACCCAGGTTAGTACTTGGATGGGAGACCACCAGAGAATACCAGCGGCTGTAGGCGCCTGGAGTAGGAACGGGCAAACACCTCTCGTATTCCTGCCAAGAAAACTCCATGGACGTGGAGTCACAAAGAGTCGATCATGACTGTAATGACACAACACACACACACCATCACTTAGGGCCTGTTTACATTTCAAATACACCAAAAACAGTTCCAAGAATAATTGCAGTTAACTGAAACATCAAAACATTCTTTATATTTGTGCTGGAGAATAAATGAGCAAGTGATCTCCATGTAGAGTCTCATGTAAAATAAAATATTGCGAACTTCTTGTATAATGCTGTACATCTTTTTTTTCTCAACATCCTAGTCAGGGTAGATAAAATCAATTATTTACAAATCTAATTGATTCAAATCATGATTTATTTTTTTTTCAAATCAATTTGTTTTCAATCAAACTCACCCTTATCTTAGCCCATTCACCATGAGATAATTTTTTAAATTAGAAATATAGTTTGGTGGGCTTGTATTATTTAGAGAGATGTGTGTCACCTTCCAGCAATACTGAATGATTATAGTATTTGTTTTGTTTTTTGAAATTATCTTCATGTGCTTGTTCTGATGGGGAAGCTGTACCCAGTTGTATTGAAAAGCAGAATCCCAAAATTGGCTCCATTTTTAAGTCTACAAGTAAAGTCATCCAAATGTTCATTATTTCTATAAGTTAACTGTCAAAAGATTGAATCTGATCAAACTTTTCAATTTTGTCAATGAAAACTGCCTCACTTCTCTTTGTAGGAAACTATTATAGTGATATTAAACTCTTTTTGTCACCTTGAATGAGAGATATACGATGATGCCTTGAATTACGAATGCCTTGAGTTACAAAATACTTGAATTACGAAAGAAAATCTGCGGGTATAGAAAAAATTTGAATTATGACAATTTAACACTGGTTTTTGCATCTAGGGGGTTTCTAAAGCCAGCCCCTTCTTGAGAGAGATTTGGAGCCATTTTGGAAGGTCATTTTGGAGAGTTTTTCATGGATTTCTCAAGTGGTGGAAGGATAAGGAACCGATTTTCAACATTTCCCTGCCTTTTTCTAAGCGTCTCCCTTGCATTTCTTTTGAATGTGGAATGGGGGGAGCTGATCTCTGCCATTTCCCTGCTTTTTTCTAGAAGTGTTTGCCTTGCATTTCTTTTGATTTTGGAGTGAGGGGCCTGATCTTTGCCACTGCAGGGGTCCTGCTCTGCATGCCTTTAAAGTGCACTTTATAAAGAGTTTTGCACACAACATGGGTGTTTTTGTTCTTTTTTCTAGCCTCCAGAAGGAATTAATCTGTTTCCAATGCATTCCTATGGAAAATCACATTTTGAGATACAAAAAAATTGAGTTAAGAAAATCCCATTGGAACAGATTAATTTTGTAATTCAAGACATCACTGTATTGACCAAATATTGGAACATTAACACTGTTTGGTAGACCATTCTAAATACCAAGCAGATGGAGACTAGTAACTGGTTCCAAACAGAGGGACTTTCCATGAACTATGTTCTTGGTCTCCATATGCCGCTCATTCACATCTAACTGAATAATCACCAAATTGATTTTTGAAACAATATGTCACAAATTCCATACAGCTAGCAATGACCAGCTGCCAAGGTGGCATGCCTACCAAAAATACTGAACAATCTTCAAGGCAAGCTTATATGAAGAACATTTGTCCAGTTGGGAAATTACAGTGGCTGAATTGTAGCAAGCCCTCCCCTTTAAGAAACAATTAGCCTAAGCATCAAGTGGAGAAAAAATTACTCCAAGAACAATCCTAAATTGTTCATTCTTCCTTTAGGAAGCAGTTGCTACTCTACTTGGACTTGGTGCAAATATTCTTGGACTACAATTTATTTATATATTTGACTTTTATACTGCCATCTAGCCCTAGGGCTACTCAGGGCAGTTTGCAACATAAAAATCACAGTATAGCAACAATAACGCATTTAAATAACCAAAATACATAATTATATCAACAAAATATAACTACATAAATAAACAATAAACTAAAAGAAAAGTAAAATAAAAGTAAAAATAACCAGGTGATTGATCAAATAAGAAACAAAAAAGGAGATAAGCAGAAAAAAGAACACAAAATTCTTAAAAGCAAGCACAGTCAATTGTCATGGTTTTGAGGACTTCCATTCCATGATTTGTGCTCCGAAATACGAGAACCTTGGGAACCACTAGTTTGGAGCAGGAGCGGGGAACTTTGGCAGGTCCAGTGTCCAACTGGGACCCAATACAGATGTTATCAGGAGATGCAAAAATGGCAGGCAGCACCTGGTATTCTGAACCTAAACTTCCACTATCATAAATCACTTATCCAGAGTGGCCATAGCTTGCAAGAATTGTAGCATCAAACAACTGAAGCATACAAGGTACTCCCCGCAGATTTCAGGTTAGTGTAGCCTTATCAAGAGTAGTTAATGCCACATTAATTTGTATCTTTTAAACATGTAATTTCTGTACTTCTTAGTGAGCCCTGTCTTGGGGTTATGGGACCTACAAATCTATCATTTTAGAGTGCCAAATATGAACAAAGCTGACCAAATGTATGATTAAAGATAAAGAACAGCAAATTACGCAACAATATTTCTGTTAACTTATGTTCTGCAGTATCTCAAGTCTAACACTAATTTTGTTTCCAAATATCCAATAAAAGTTTTATTATTTACAGTTCATTAATGTAACAGAAGGATTTTCAGCAAATACAGCAATCCAAGGGGAAACAGAGTAGCTACAAGATATTACACTCACAGTTATACTATTGTGTGTGTGTTGTGTCGTTACAGTCGTGACCGACTCTTCGTGACTCCATGTCCATGGAGTTTTCTTGGCAGGAGTACTGGAGTAGCTTGCCAGTTCCTACTCCAGAGTGCTGTCAAATCAGAACTAATTTACAGCAATCCTGGTACGGCTTTCAAGGTGAGATTTTTAAGGAGTGGTTTTACCAGTTCCACCCCTCCCCTCGTGAGTTTCCACCAGATTCAATCCCAGGCTTCCTGACTTTTGGCCCATTACTCTATCCAGTGTAAAACACTAGGTATCCCATTACACTTACAGACACCACCCTAAAAATAATAAAATAAAATAAAATAAAATAAAATAGCACTAGCAAGAAAACCATTTTTCTACATAACAATACCACCACCTGCTGACCATTTTACTGACTTACATGAAGGAACCATAATTAGTATTTCTACAGATTTGGTTATTAAACTGTAGTTAATTTTTAAAAGCATTTGAAGACTTAAACCATTCACTTGAAAAAAGCGCTACTACTGTACATCTGACTGGTTCTTCTTTCCCCTGCTATACTTCAAATACTACATGAAATTGAATCCTAACCAAGCACCGCATAGGTAAATTCCAGTTAAATACCAGCTCTGAACATTAGTTTTCTAATGATTCCAGATAAGACTTCTTTAAGAACAAAAAAAAAACTAGCTAAAACTAATTCTAGTGAACTTAATAGAATGTTTTTGAGTAGGCATGCATAGAATTATACTTTCAGTTATTCTATGTGAGCATTTACTTCTAAAATGCATTTTATTTTTTATGACAAATTTGTCTTGGCTTTTAGTTTTTACAAATCTTCAAATATGCAAGTAAAATGAATCTCTCTTTTAACTTTTACAAAAAACACAGAAAAACAAAAACAGTAACTTATTGTTTAAGCTGATTATGTACCACCAACTAGAATTTAACCTCGCATTGATCAGATCACCACCATCTTCTCAGAAATACGGAGCCAAAAGGGACCCTGTGAATGACCGAGTCCCACCCCTGTGAAAGAGGCCTTGGAGGGAATCCAACTCCCAACGTCTTGCTCTGCACTCAGATGCCTAAACCACTCATCTACCAATAATAATAATAATAATAATAATAATAATAATAATAATAATAATAA
>JAHTLZ010000010.1:8943891-8966670 GCA_023846285.1 Phrynocephalus versicolor | reverse complement strand
AATAATAATAATAATAATAATAATAATAATAATAATAATAATAATAAAACCTTCCACTATCAAGTCAATTCTGACTTATGGCAACCCTTTTCAGTGTTTTCCAGGTAGATAATATTCAGGGGTGTACCATTCCTTTCTTCTGAGGGTGTCCCTGGGACTGTGCAACTCGCCCAAGGCCACAGAGGTTGGCTCTATACACAGGAGACATGGTAGGCAATTGAACTTCCAAGCTCTGTCTCGGCAGCCTAACTTGCCATCTGGACATGCTATCTAATTTTGGGGAAGCTAATGAAACATTCAAGCAGCAATACCCATAACAGAGAACGGAAGCCAAGAGTAGTCCCACCCGATTTCAAAATCTTCCTTGACTTCTCCCCAATGCATTTCAGTGGTACAGCAGCCAAAGGAAAAAGGGACAAAGTAAATGTTTCTTTCAAAATAAAGTGCACACTCCCTACACAATTTGTTTTCAAAGTGTTACAATTGTAACAATTGTTCAGAGAGGAAAAAGATATTTCACAGCACATTAGCAGAAGGGAGCAGGTCCCCAGCTAACAGGTTTCTGAAGTCGTCTGATCCTCACTGGCCATACTCTTTTGGGCTGCCGCACTGAGAGGAGCTAGGAACACATCTACAAGAAATCAAGCCTTCTTGGTTGTGGCACCATTGTTATGGAATGGGCTCCCAACAAAACTGCACCAGGCCCCCAGTCAATTTTTAAGGGAAAATTCAGGGCAAGGTTATTTCCAGACACCTTTAAGGGCATCTTCTTTTGAGCTTTGACATACTTATGCTACCTGGTTTAACTTTGGTTTTATGTCAGATCTACTGGCTATATTTTGACTATTAGTTGTTATTCTCTTACTGATGATTTGTCATTATGTCGTATTATGTTGTATTTCCTTTAACAGTAAACTCACAAAGTGGTGCCTAGTTCTAACTGGACAATATATAAGCATTTTAAATAATTAAATACATAAATAAATATATATATAAATTATATATATATAAAATATATATATATAAATTACTAACGCCAACATGCTGACCTATTAATGAGTTGTAAAAACATCTAATTTGAGTAAAGCGGAAGAAAGTTAAACACATCATTATCAGAATCATCCCTTCCTACCTTTGTACAAGTGGTGAGGTTAGCACAGCTGACTCTTCTCTAGAAGAAAGCTTCCAGGACTCATTCTGTTTGAAATCACTTTGCACCAGTTCTCCCCTGACCCAGTCCGGTACATCTTCTGGGCCATCACTCAGCACTCTTGTTGAATTTGGTTCATCAAAGTAGATGGACTACATTTTAAAATTGAGAATTTTGAAAACACGTTTTCATGACTGAAGTTTCCAGAAATAATCCCTAGCTCCCTCTTATAAACACTGTACATTTCTAGACTCCATAAAATATATACAAGATCTAAAATGGAACGTATTACACTTTGAAGGCTCTAATCTTGGTTTCAACAATCTTAGCTTGTGCTCCACATAATTAAGCTCAGTGTTTAGCCACCTGCAGAACACCAGAAAAAATCACATACCTATGTCAGATTCCGTGGGAGTAAGCATTTCATACTTCATATTACAGTCACCTCTGATGTTAGTATACATGCTCAGGATCCTATACTATTTCCTATACAGTGGTACCTTGTATAAAGGAATTAATTCGTTCCAAATGAAATTCTGTTAAGCAAATTTTCATTTATACAAATTTCCCATAGGAATGCATTGAAAACGGAGTAATCCCTAATTGCGACCATTATGTTGCACAGATTCTCTCCATAGGCGATTCTGTTAAGCAAACTTCCCCTATATCGAGAATATTTCATGTTGTACAGATTTTATATTATACAAACTGTTTGTTATACGAGGGTCCACTGTATATGGACATTATCACCATTTCCCCCAGTTCTACACTAGAGGTAAGCATAATGTTGTTTACCCAAGTCACTGCCTGCTCCCCCGCAGGAATAGATAACATCAACATAGACAATGAGTATTGACTCATCACCTGCATGGATGCTCTCATCGCACATAAGAGTGAAGATGTAGTACCTCCACTCCCTGTCATCACTTTCAACAGATGAGAAGTGATGCATCTCCCACAAAGACAATTGTTATTATGAAGAATCAAAATCTTAAGCATGTATTTATATTTTCATCTTTTCAACCTTGTGGTTATTTAGAAACTAATTAAAGATTATCTCACCTACATCAGACTGGAGCAAACGTTGTAACTGTTTAAGTTTTTTTTTTTTTAAGTCCCGCCTAATTATTCTTGGACAGTGTTGGTTTGTTAATTGTTGTTTGAAAATGATTTTTATTTGTTTTTATTCTGATGTTGTGCACCGCCCAGAGTCCCCTTTGTGGGAATGGGGCGGTATATAAGTGTAAATAATAAATAAATAAATAAATAAATAAATAAGTTTGCTAATATATATTTCTTCATTTTCATTTTTAAAAATTTCTCATTTGAGCTTAGTTGTAAAACTGAGATGAGTCCAATCTAATAGTCAACTCTTTACTTCTCTACGACAAAATGTCAAGAAAAAATTAAATTTGTTCAAAGCTTTGTTAAGAACATTGACTCAATATTGTGCAGCAGCTGACTTGTACTCCGATTCTTCAAACCCCTCGGCTACCATGTTTACACCAACAAGAACATTTCAGTCTGTTTAATGTCAAATGGAAGCTAACTTCCAGATATTCAGAATTAGCTTTGGGAGTACCATAGGAAGGCCCTATTTCCACTTTCTCCAGCAGAACTGCCCTACTGTCTCTTGAGTATTTCCATTAATGCCAAGAGCCTGATGCCAATATTCACCATATATGAAGGAAGCGTTTTCAATATGCCTGCTTCTGGTTTCTGTGTAAAGGGTCCCTCCAGCACTCCCCTCTTCAGCATATGCAGCAGCAGTTTTGCATATAAATTCCGGTTCTTCCGACCAACAGTTCCTGTGCCTGCACCTGATGGCTCACAAAGTTTTTTAATCCAAAGTGCACATCTCTGGCGTTCTGAAGGAGAAATGGATGAAATTGCAACAGTCAGAACACTATCTTTTTCTGTAAGTACATGCACATAAATAAATATGCCATATAGTCAAATAAAAATTAAAGGAAACAAATCTGCATTGCCAAAGTTAGCATTTGGACACAAACTTTTAAGCAGAAAACCCACAACTAAGACAATAGTACCCTGACATTTCACTGAAAGTCTAAAATTTCCATGCATGAAGTCAATAAAAATTAGAATGAGATACATAGGATATAAATTTAAAATCTGACACACAAGGTATTGTCAGTTTGTGGAACTCCCTGCCACAAGATGTGGTGATGCCTTCAAAAGGGGATTGGACAGATTCCTGGAGAAGTCCATCACAGGTTACAAACCATGATAGAGATGTGTAATCTCCAGGCTTAAAACCAGGGTACTTCAAGGGCCAGATGCAGGGGAGTAGTAGCAGGACACAGATATCTAGTCTCATGCACTCCCAGAGGCATTTGGTGGGGCCACTGTGAGATACAGGAAACTGGACTAGATGGGCCTTTGGCTTGATCCAGCATGGCTCTTCTTATGTTCTTACATGCACGCTGAAGGAAAAGATCAGATTAGAATAGTGTAAAACATGAAAAATCACTCCTTTATTTTGGACATCTGACCAATGAAACTTTATTGCATATGAAAGCATATCTGTTGCTAACTCACCCACATGGGAGGAGGTAACAAGTGAGGTAGTCGCTGGAAGCAAGATTTCAGTTGAATGTCATGAAAATCTTTATAACTGTTAGAGCAGTAGGGCAATGGAACCAATTCCCTCAAGAGGTGGTGAGTGCTCCAACACGGGAGGCATTCAAGAGAATTTTAGACAACCACCTGGCATATATCCTTCAATCTGTATTCCCGCCTTGACCAGGGGCATGGTCTTGAGTTTGTAGCCTCCTTCTAACTTCATGATTCCAAAAACCAGTCTCAGGAATGTTCTCCAAGCATAGTTCTTTACACATATTATTAAATGCATGCCACAAAGAGTACTCCCCATCCCCACATCACTCTTTGTTGATTACTGAAGATGGCAGGCATCATGTGGCACATGCACTTCACAATATTTAACATGGTGGAGTAGTCCTCTTTTGCACTTCAAATCTGTCCCTGTGCTAGACAGACAGCAGAGGCCACACAACCTGAAAAGCCATTTGCACTCATATGTACTTACATGAACCTTAAGATCAGTATCGAGGGACCTCCTCTCTGACCACCCATAAGAACTGCTAGACAGGCGCCTAGCAGGCACAGGGCCTTCTCTTCAATGGTGCCATGCATCTGAATTGTTCAGGGAAATACATTGCAGCACCCCACCCCTTGATAGCTTTTAGACAGACTGTTAAGACCTTTTTATTCCACCCAACTTTGAATGCTGTATTGTGGTGTAATTGATTTATTTATATCCAGTGTTTTAATGGTGCTTTATTGGAATCTGACTTTTAATTTAATTGCTTTGCCCAATATAGTTATAGGTGCTAATTTTACATTTTTAACATATTGTTCTGCAATCCTGTATTGTTTTCTTGACCACTGGAATCTGTCTTTGGAGGATCATTTATACCAAAATATTCCTTACAGACCTAATCAGCAATAGTTATCATCATTGTTGTCCATTATGCTATATATCTAACCTGCTCTATCTACCAGATTTAATGTTTAACTTACTCTATGCAATTAGTGTAAAGAACAGTGTACTTGGCACCCAGACAGCAAAACAACATTACTCAAGCAATTTAGAGTGGAAGTGGCTTGTAAGCCCATTTTCTCTCCTAATTCTATTCACAAAAATAAAAAAGAGAAACATAAACTTACTTGATTAGTTAATTGAGTAATCAACAAGGCTAAAAAACACATCTTTCATATATGTGGCTTATATAGGCTTATTTAAAATGAAAAACATAAAGATGGACATCCTAATGTTTACCTGACTTATGAGACAGTTTCAAAACAAAAGGCTTCATATCCACAACATAGTGATCAAATTCTCCATCCAACTTCTCCCATGTTTCTTCCTCACTACTCATTGTGCTTATTCAACAATCAGTGCTTAAGCGTACTTGAAAGTTCTGAAAACACAACACACAAATCAAAATGAGAATGCAAAACCTGACGAGACATTACATGTAAACCGTACATACATTGTTAACGATAATATATCCCTATGCACTGCTTAATGTGGGCAGTATCTGCATTTTAAAAAATTTGGCAAAAAAATCTACCTCACAAGTTATAAAATCCAAAAGGGATGCATTCATAAATTGTGCAGTCTTTTCCTTCTCATGTATTGAGATAAAGCTTGTTTATTTCTCTGGACAATTAAAAAAATACTGTTTTTCTCATTTACAGCATTTTTGGACAGCCTTCGAGGTCAGACTCACTTTGAAAGTCCTGTGACCTCTAAAAGTAAGACTGCCCAGAAAGCACCTTAGAGGCAAAAAGGAGACATAATAAAGAAAGAGGAGGCAGGTAACAAGGAGACCATTGGGCTCACAGTTTCTCCCACCCCTGATTCTGATGCATAAGGGAGGCTTACTTCTTTGTTAGTCTGTGCAGTTATTTCAGGATTTGGGGTATAGTTAAGGAAAGGGTGAGTCCTGCCCAGAGTGTGCTGCAGACGCAACCCTGACGCGCCAATCGCTGTCCGCTATCCGGATGCACTAAGACGCGCAGCCCTTTCCTTCCCACTCCAGTCACACCGGGTTCAGGACGGGGCTCCGCTATTTTAGGGGGTGCCACCTTCAAGATCAACCCCACCCGTGGGAAGCGGGGGGCGGTCTGCTTTTCCAAGGAGCGCGAGGCCGGGGCTGCAATGGACGGGCTTCGGGAGGGGGGGAGGGCGCAGCTTCAATCCCACCCGACCCCTCCGGGGGGGGGGAATAGCCCAGGAAACAGGGCCACCTACCCTAGCCCGAAACACGGGGGGGGGGGCAGAGCCCGCCGAACTCTTTCCTTTTTCTTGCCTCTTCTTCTTCCTCCTCCTCCTCCTCCTCCTCCTCTTGAAACGACCGGGGCTGCCGCGCCTGACACCCTCCGTGGAGAAGAAGGAGGAGGAGGAGGAGGAGGAGGAACAGCCCACGGAGGGGCGGCTGCCTGGAACCCAGCCCAGCCCAGCCCAAGCAACGGTTTAAATCCTCCCCGCCCTTTCCCGCCAGACGCACAGGAGTACCTGGGGAATCCTTCCCAAGTTGCTTCCGCTTCCGGTGGGCCAGGCGGGGCCCGGTTGCGCGGCAGGGTTACTAAGCAACGCGCCCGGGCCCTGCGCGGAAGTCTGTTCAGAAGGGGGCGGGGCTTGGCTGGAATCCTCCGCTTAAAGCAACACTCAAGGCTGTGGCTTGCAGGGAGTCAATTCACCTCGGCTTTGGTCTTTCTCTGTCGTTTGCTATCTAAAATTTCTCATTGAGACCATGTAAGGCTAGATTCTGATTTCCAATTCCTTATACAACAAAAATGTGAGGCGAGATGCACAGGAGACTGGGGGAGGGGGTTGTCCAGAATGAGCTGTCCCCTCTTATGGATATACCAGTAGTACCTGGGGCTACGCGTGGCTTTGCACCAGCAGTGAAGGCGATGAGATTGCAGGAGAAGAGCGAGGTTGGAAGAGGCGCCGAAGAGGGAGAGCCAACAAGAGAGGCGTTGTTGATGATGGAAGAGCGGGGAAGGGGAGTGGAAGGAGGACTGGGGCTATAAAAGGGTAGAAAAGAGCAGGGTGCAAGTGGATCTGAAGGAGACTGCCTAGAATGATCTGTTTATGTACTTCCCAAGGACTAGGGTCCTTGCAAGAAGGCACAACCCGAGGAGGTGGAGGAGAGTGGGGAGCATGAGAGCAAGATGGAATGGGCTCTACACCAATTTTGGGGGGATGCTATGTTTTGGATGAGGACCACCACTGAGGAAGCCCACCATTGAGGAGCAGTTTGGGACTTATCACTACTAGGGATTCCTTAATGCTACCAACCCAGACACAAAATGGACAAAGTTTGTTGATGTTTTGGACCCAGTTGTTCCTATGGAAGTTGTAGCACAGAAATTTGAACAGGGTTGTAATAAAAGTATTTGGTAACCATTTATCTCCTGATGCTTCTGGGTTCACCCAAGAGGAACCATCTAACATGAAAGATGAACCCAGTCATAATAAGCTTTTAACATCTGGGACCAGATATGGGTTTATTTCGACATCTTCAAATAGTTGAAAGAGATTATGGAGTTTTACATAACTCAATAACATTTATACATCTCCAAATCATGCAGCACTTGCCACCAAAGTACTATTCCTTCAGAAAGCTTTCTAATTTCAACTGGAGCTGGGAAAGGCATTCAGTAAGGCACGGTGAAATATGACTGGTAGCATCTTATGTAGTTTCAGAACATTGTGAGATACATCTAGGGACCCAATGAAACCTTTCATATTCACTATGTAATGGGGTAAAGAAATTCAACTGTGGTATTTCCATACTAACTCCTAGCTCTTTATGTGTTTGTGTTTGGCAATCATACACCTTTTCTAATGCCTAAATAACGAACGATATGAAATCTGATCCATAAAGGAGTTCTATTGAGTTTAGTTGCTAATCTTGGATTTTAAGAACATATAAAGAGGCTTGGGTTTGGAACAATTAATCTCTCAGTGAAGCAGAGATCACTAGTACTAAATGTTCAGAGTGTCTGGTTGGTTACCAGGCTTCCTTGCATCACTTCATAAGCATGTTTGTCCTCTTCCCTGGCTCTCCCATCTTATTTCATTGATACATGATACATTTTGATCACGGAGGCATGAATTCGGAAGGGGCCTATAAGGTGATCAAGTCCAACCCCCTGCTCCATGCAGGAATACAAATCAAAAGATATCTTCCAGGTGGTAGTCTAGATTCTCTTGAATGGCTCCTTAGACTGGATACCAGTTGACAATGAAAGAGACTTTACCAAAGTGCATTTGAACATAGTGGTACTAGGTGCATTAAAAGGCAGGTATAGTGGTAGTTGGCTGCCTTGGCAAACATTGAGAATGTATATTTCCCCAAGCCAGCCCTGGCTTTAAAAGACTGGCTTTCATACTTGTCTCAGATATTCTTATAACTGATACAGTACCAGATGGAAGTAGGCATGGGAGTCAGCACTGTAGAGTGACAGAAACACACAGGGACTCTATGCAACATTCATCATTCAAGACACGCTCACTCAGGAGTCAGATCATCTAAAAGGCTGCACTCTAAGATTCTTTTAGCAGCAGAGAACAATTTTGATGGGGCCCAAAGACTAGTTTAAGGAGACCCAACACAGTCCGTACCAGCTAGGGCCAAATTCTGTGATAAGCCATTGTGAGCCTCTTTAAATTACTTTCCCCTCAATTGTTGCCACAGACAACAGCCACAGAATGTGGATGGGCATAGTTTAGAACAGTGGTGGTAAACCTTCAGCACTCCAGATGTTTTGGAACACAACTTCCACAGTCCTTTGTCATTGGCAATATAGGCCTGGAATTCTGGGAGGTGTGGTCCAAAACATCTGGAGGGCCGAAGTTTGGACAAACCTATCTTAAGCAGATCGTCTTGGGATAAGAGGTATATCATCCACCCCTCACTTTATCTAGAAATGATTCCTGGTGTATCTTCCAGCTAGGTGATGAATTATGACATTAAAAAGAAGCAGATACATACAAAATTCACAGGTCTCCATGAGGAAGGAAAAAAATCTTAGACTGGTTACCAACATTTACAAGGACCATCCAAAATTTATGAAGAGCCATTCCTATTGCCAAAAGAAGCTTAACACCTCAGATAGGCTTTTCAATGTTTGGACCAAAACCCAGAGCAGATTTGTCATACCAGTGACACCTGACGTAACCATCCTTCACTGCAAAGGGATGATACAAGCCTGCCTCTATCCTTCCTCTTTCTGATCCACTATAGAATGAGACTCTTTGGACAATGAGGGGCTAGGGAAGTGCTAGTCACCTCTGGTAATAGTTTTCTAAGGGAAGAGATTCTATTGCTAGTCAGTATCTGGAGGTGAGCATTTCCTTGAAGAAGAGGAACCCGGTCTCTTATACAGAAGTTGCACAGTTTTGCAGCTGCCTAACTTCTGTTGAAGAAAGTAAAAAGCACAGAATCCCCTGTACTCACCACGATACAGCCACAAAAGGAAGAGAGTGCACTAAGCCGCTTAGCTGCAGCTGCCTGACCCTCCAGAGAAATGTATTGTGGAAAATACAATTGTTAAATATATCAATTCCCTGTGTGATGCAACTCACAATTTGAATTGTAAAAAAAGATAGAATGCAGTTTGCTGCTTTTTACAATCTAATTTTCCTGAGCTCTCTTATCTTTGTGAGTGCCTCAGCAGGTTGCCACAAAAAACACGAGCACTGCTTGAGGCACTCTTTCAGTTGTTTTACAAAGAAAAAGGCAGGCTTCATTCATCATCATAAGCTTTTGGAAACACTTCTAGACACAGTACAATATTCCAGGGTTTCTGTGCAAACCTTTCATGTTTGAAATGTGGGTCACAAAATTCACTTCATAGCATCAAAGACTTCAGGGTAATAATTTTTTTATTCTTGTTGCCAAAGGATAATAATTATGGAAATATCAACAGTTTTCTCCTGAGAAATAGTGACTTAAATCCTTTAATGCATTTATCTTAGAAATTGGTAAGTAGAATTAATAACCCACAGTTAGTAGGGAAAGTAGAATTCAAAAAAACTCAAGATTTTGTTCAGAAAGCCAGTGTTATCAGTTTGTTAAGAAATTAATCCTGCTGTGATGTAAGAGTCAAACAGTACTTTCAGGCATTATATGCCCTTGTATATGCGTGATTGTTCATACCAAAAGTTTACAAATATTAGACTATTATTTATTCACCATAGCTAAAATTTTATTGGAATTTAATTTGAGTCAGTGAAAATACAGAAGTCACAGAAGGAAAATGGAACTAATTTCCTAACTGCTAGTTGTATCCCAGGTTGTGCACCTAGTTGTGACAGGAATGTGACCAGTGCCCTTTTAATTTGCAGTTTGCCAACACAGCTTAAATCACTCTGGAGTAAAACCCAATAGAATGGAATCCAATTTTGACAACATTGATAGTGTATTTTTTCACTAAACTGGGATCATAAATCATTACTAGGTGGGAGATGCAACTAGAAACAATGTGCCCTCTAAATTTTGGCGTACTCCTTGGGACTCCGTTTGGTACACAGATGTGTGAACACACACCCCCGGTCAATGTTCTGTTGCAACAGAAATAAAAATGGTTGCTGCAGTTGCATTGGAAAAGAAAAGGCAGCATGGTGGGAGGCAGAGCCACATGCACACCAAGAGTGAAGTACTATTGTCAACAATGGGTTGGAGATCATTTATGATGTGTGTGAATGGTCTCTGTTGTGGGCCTAAAGTGGTAAGTACCAGTATATATTATTCAGTAATTTTCTTTTATGGATCTGTCTTGCAGTAGGCTACTTCTGGGTATTCACAATGCCCAGTTATTATTATTTTTTTAGCCATATTGGATGAGTATTGTAGTCTGAGAAATGGGTGTGAAGATCCTTGAGTTTGGAGTCTCTGTCTTCCAAGCAGATGCAGCTTTATATGAGGAATTGGCTATAAACTATGAATTTAGCAGTGTGTTCAGTTCAGAAACCGGAGGGATGCAGGTAGATATATTGATAAGTTAAGTATTGATATAGCATAGTGCAAAGGTGTCCATGTTGTAGCTTCTCAGTGGTGTCAAGAAAATGCGCCAGTGTGGACTGCTGTCTTTGCCACCTGATGCCAGGCATTTTGGTTCTATGGCCTCTTGCTGATCCAGGAAGCTATAGCCCCAACTGAGATGCTACTTCCAGACACTAGTCTCCTGGTCAAGAGTGGAATGGCCAGGCAGGTGAGCCTAACTGGGACAAAGGAGATCCTTGCTGGTTCCACTCCTCTCTGTCCATCTTCCACTTTGTCTTGGTTTCCTCTCTTCTGTCTCCTCTTCCTTTTTTGGCTCTAGCTACACCAAGTATTTCCATGTTCTCTTTCCACTCAGATACAGACATTCCCACCTAGGCTGTCTTTTCCAGTGGGGTCAGTCTGCCAAGGATAGATGCCTTACCTGGTAAGCCACCTCCCCAGGGTAATGGGGACCCCAGTATTTCCTCCTGCAGTCCCATGGGGTCCATGGAGGATTCTCCAGTTGATCCTTGCTCTGAACTATCAGCCCTCCCTCTCACAGGAAACCACCACCCACATTTAGTTTTTATTAAGAAATTTACCAGGTCATTTTAACTCATTTTCCCCTCAGTGAAACAACTTGATCAACAGCTTATTAACAGTCTCTTAAAGAATACTTCTTTTAACAATGTATAGATGCACAATCATTCGTCAGCATGTGGTATGCAGTTAACTTCTTTTCATTTGTCTCTCACAATAGACAACTAGAGACTTACTAAACCACTAGTGTACCAGTATGAATTGCAGTCTGTGCAGTCCTATGGCTGTTTGATTTTTATTTGTTTGTTTTGGAGCTACAGCTGCCAGAAGGCTGGTGGAATTCCCCAGTCAGTAATCCCCTTAAAGTCCTCTTAGTTATTTATTATAATTTGTAGTTAAAGCATAAATGAGGGGGGAAAGCCTTCCATTACTGAAGTAAAAAATCGGAAGAACTATCTGGCCGGGGCTAAGCTCTATGGCCCCATCCATCCAGTTCCTCTCCTCTTCCTCTCAGAATTCAGAAATGGCAGCATTTATTATTTTTTTCCCATTTATGCTAAAACATAACTATTTTAATATTTCACTGTTAGCTAGCCAACAAGACACCAGCAATAATGGTTAGCTGAATGCTCTATCAGGAAGATTGAGACTTATCAGTTGATTTCAGAGATTAGGCCAGACAATTTGTTCCTATTTTTAATAGTTTCTTGCTTATTTGTTATTGTAAAAGTATTCTAAGCATTTGAATATGAATAACTAAAGATGACAGATTATATCCAATAGCGACTTTGGCTAGTCGATATTTATACACACAAAAGGCAAGGCATCCAATTTTCTGTCCCCTCACCTTTCTAAATGCAACAGTCCTCCCTTCTTCATCCCATACTTGTCTACAGAATTTCTCACCCTTCAGGAGCTGTTAAGAGGAAGTAATGTATAGTGGGTATGTCAGTTCTAGTGGGGAACTGACATACCGGGGGGGGGGGGGGAACCCAGTGGCTGCCCTGCCCGAGCAGAAGTGCTTTTCACCAAGGAAGGGAGGAAGATGAGGTAAAAATGGTATTACAACATTCAGAGGTGACTCTGGCATTATTTTCTTTGGAGGAGAGGAGTGCAATTTTTTTTCTATTATGAGAGACACAACATTTTCCTGCTCCAGATCCATGTCCCAACTGTACAACTGCTAGTTACAGTTCCGCCTTCCACTACAGATACAAACGTCTCTACATTACTTGGTTAACTAGGCAATCAGGAATTCATCTATATATAGTTTATTTATTGCAAACAAGCAATTGAATTTTACAAATTAATAGAAATTGTACAACAAGTAAGTAGTGATGTGTATAACAGTGCAATGTTGGGAAGTTACATCAAAGCTGAAACTGATTTACACAGATACTCATTTAAAATGTGCATTAATCATGGTCAGAGTTATGCTTGTCTTCAAGGTGCATATAGGCAGAAGGAACTTTGATGCATCATTTATATGCATCTTTTGTAGCAACTGGAGATTGCTTCTTCAGCTCATGTTTTCACATGGTGTCAGGTCAGCTACATCTGTTTTGAAGACTGATCCAAACCACGAACGTTCTATTTAAAATAAATTACACATTTAAGTAAGATATTTACTTTTTTGGGGGGGGGAATTAACAGTCACAGTGATACCTTATATATCTGTAAAGATTCTTAGTCATCCAGGTGAGGTTATCTGGAAGTTGTGTCTAACCTCCTCACCAGGCAGGGAAGGACAGGCCAGTCGACATCCGTGATTGGTACCATCCTTAGGATGCTCTGCCCGTGTGCCTAGCAACAAACAGCTGGTTCTGGGGAGAGGGGACTGGACCTGCCTGGCAGCTGTGATGCCGTGCTTCATATTTGTATCCCCAGGAATACCAACACTAGGTGTCTATCTCTAGCCATGTCCCTCATGTCCAAGAGCTGTCCAGACATGCACTAAGTGGCAGGCTGAAAGGCCAGTGGATAAGACTCCCCACTCCCCAAGCAGGCACTCCTAAAGCCCTGGAGTTCAGAGACTCCCATTTGTACCACAAAGGTATCACCTTTGGGGCTAGGCCTCGACATTTCCAAGAGCTCCACATCTCAGGAGCCAGAAGAGGCCAATGGCAGCTGTGTTCCCAGCAGAACCTTTTTGTGCTGTTGATGAGTTAACACTTGTTGATGAGTATGACACTTGTTTAATCCTTTTTTGTGTTTGTATGCTTGCCATTGTTAGCTTATGTAGGTCATTGCCAAATGCCGGGGGGGGGGGGGGGAGGCCATCTGATTCTTATTCTGAGAACTTGTGCTGTACACCATGCAGACACAATCCTAAGCTAATGGTAATAAGAGGCCTCTGTTCAGCTGTAGTCACTGAAGGAGCAGTTGCCCACAAGCAGTTCCCCTTGGTCCTACATCCTGTGCATCTCTCCTCCTGCTGGCTCTCCAGATCAGCCTGGACTTGCTGACATGTTTTTTTCACTGTAATGGCAGCCCTAAGGTTTGGGAAATCACTCTGACCTTAGGAAGCCAGTCTACGAACAATATACTAATTTAACATATGAATTCTTTGCAGCATTAATAGCATTTTGCTCATCTCCAGATGGCTCAGAACAGGTGAAGGGCAGGGCAGGTGCTTTACTTTAACTGTATTGTGGTGTGGAGTGTCCAGAAACGGCCCAGCTTCTTCAAAGGCTTTAATCCTCTTGCCTCCTGAGACACTGGGGCTTCCATCCCATCCAAAACAGTTTGGGAACCACTGGCTGTTTGAGTGTGTGCATATGTGTACATGTGTGTGCACGCACTCGCACTTGATCTCCAAAACACTTTGGATGCCTATCTTCCCTCTCCCTGAAAATAGGCCACCATTCTCTTCATTTTCAGGAGCTCTGTTGAAGGATCCCTTATCTAGTTTAGCTTCAGGTTAAGCTGAGGGCGGTCACTTCATGTGTTCCGTTTGTGCTACAAGAAAATATTAACCTTACCTTTGAAACATGTTGGGGCTGTAAGGACACCATCTATGCACTGAGCAGGTGCTTTATAACTACAATGCTGCTCTTTGTTTTTACAGAAAAACCAGATAGTCTCAGCATGTCGTATTCCACTCTGGAGATGGTCTTGCACCTTTACTCTCTGATCATTGTACAGTACTGTTGCTCTCTTAACTGGTATTTGACAGGATGCTGTAAGTGAAGGAGGGAGGGACAGATGTTGTGGTTGGACAATAAAGCATCCAATTTGTCAAATATCTTTACAAGGCAACAATTATACTCCTATAATATCACTGTTACATATGCTACTTATAGTATATTTATCTGACAAGGCCCTTGTTAAGTGACTGTGTTGCTCAATCCCCCACAATAATTAAACCTATATTAGTCATAATTAACTCTGTTCTAAATTGGAACCATAATGTGTGCATGCTTTTCCAAATATTTTTTCTTAAAATAGTTGAAATTAATGTGGGAAGATTAGGTCACTACACTGAAATCTGTGTAAATCAGTAGGCAAAAGTAAACGATGACCTAGCTCTCCATCATCAATGATAGATTATCCAAGTGTTATACACTATTAAGTGATGCATTCATTGACATCACAATAAAAATAGAAACAATTTGTATTCAAAATTCAGCCACAATATGTTTTTGATGGATAAAAATACCATCCAGTCAATGATTGAGGTGCTAATCTTCTCACTTCCATGTCAACAAAAATCTTGAAGCAGTTTTGTGTGCGTGTCAGGAATGTCTTGATCTATTGACTGGGAGTTGGGGGCGTAATTAGACAGGAAGGGAGATGTGGATTCACGTGCTGTGAAGTCACACAGGAGAATTCAGGTCTGTTCAGAAATCCTGATTCTTTTTTTCAGGATTCTGTTTGAAAACATTACCACAGAGAGACAGGTTTACTTGTCCTCAAGGAATGAGCTGCAACGACTGGGGAAAAATGCAGGAAATGGAGAGGTCACTCATGGAAAGGTCACTCATGTACCAACTCTTAATGTGAAGAGCATGATGACATTCTCCTTAGCCTCCCAGTGAATATGCCTACCATTCTTTCATTGTCATATTTATTTATTTATTTCATTTGTCACTAACCATCTCTCCAGATGGGACTCTGGTCAATTTACAATATAAAATGCAGCAAAACAATACAGTAGTCCCCTGTTGAACGTGGGAATTACATTCCCCAGCCACCAGCAATAAATGAAAATCCGCGATATGCAGACGCTCTAGTGGTGACGCCCTAGTGGTGCACATTGGGTCAGGTCTGGATCCGCCTCTACGGACGTGTGTTTTTCTTCTTCCCTCGTCTTTGTAAGGGATCTGTTCTCAGCCACACCACCACCCTCTCTCTTTCCTCTTGCTCACCTGCTTGCTTGCTCCCTTGGCTACGTCCTTCCCTCTCCTTCCTTCTTTCCCAGCCACACCACCACTGCTCTGGAAAGGTGACGAGTGTGGGGGGGGGAGTGCACGTGTGAAGGAAAAGGCAGGCACCGGGGTGGTGGTGGAGTCTGAGAACAGACCCATTTTGCCTCAGCCCTTAGCTGGGGCAACAGCGGCAATGGCTTCTGTTTTCTCTCATTCCCTCAACCTTCCCTTAGTGAGCTTCCTAGCCACACCGCCACCATTCCGGAAAAGTGCCAAGCGAGGGAGGGAGCACACATGTGAAAGAAAGGGCAGGCAAGGTGGTGCTGGTGGCTGAGAATGGACCCCTTCCTTTACTGAGGTGAAAGCTTGCTTGCTTGCTTAGTTGGCTCCTTCCTTCTTTCCCAGCCATACTGGAAAGCTCTCTAGTGAGCCTGCAGTCAGGTGGGTGAAGGGAAGAGCAGGCGGGGGATGGTGGTGCTGAGAATGGAACCCTTTAGTCTCAGACTTAGCTGGGGCAGCAGCGGCTTCTCATTTTCTCCATTTTCTTTCGTTCCCTTGCCCTTCAGCTTGTTGAGGTGCGGGGGGGGGGGTGGAAGCGGCGCCTTGCATGCGCTCTGTCTTTGGCTTGCAAACCCTCCACTGCCTCACCAAGCTGAACTCAGCAGTGGGGGCTCCTTCAGCTTGGTGAGGTGTAGGGAGCACATAAAAAGTCTGTGATATACTAAGACCGCGGTATATGAACCGCGATCTGGCGGGGGACTAGGGTAAAAATTAAACAAATCTAAAAACACCCCAAAATGACAATATACAAACAATCATTTTTATGATTGCACAAGGCAGATGAACAAGCCCCAACCCTTAAAAAACAAACAAATGCTGAGTGGTACCTCTGCACATTGGTTTTGTTGACCACTGCCCAGTCTTTTCACACCTAGACTCTGTAGGTCCATCCAGCACATATGGATCATTACAACCATAGGTCACAGTAGCTTTATAGTGAAATGATCTGCGAAGGGCAAATTGTATAAATCCATTTTCGATTTCTTGTGGTCGTGGGCACTCTACAGCTGTGTTGAGTGGAGGAAAATAATGTCATGAGAATTTATTTTTATTATTTATTTATTTATTTGATTTATATATCAAGAAGATAGGCTGTCGGGCTTCAGATTCAGCCTAGACCAGGCATGTCCAAACTTCAGCCCTCCAGATGTTTTGGACCACAACTCCCACAGGCCTTTGCCATTGGAAATACAAGCTTGGAATTCTGGGAGTTATGGTCCAAAACATCAGGAGGGCCAAAGTTTGGACATGCCTGGCCTAGACTGTAAAAGCTTTGTGTTTTGATTCCTAAGCTGATATTGCCCTGAACCCTGGCAACATTACAAAAAGAACAAATATAACATTGCCAAGGAAGGGCTAAGAGGCAACGTGATCAGTGTCTCTTTTAAACATAGGCACTTTGTATTTATACTGGTACTTACACCTGCATTCTGGCATTGCAGTCCAGCTCCCATTAGCCTGACAGAAAGCTGTCTCATTTCCAAACAGAGCTAAAGGTGGTAAACATTCAAATTCGATTTTGTCTTGGAAGACTGATATGTTCCCGGGCTTAAGTCTATGATAGGAAAGGGCTGAGAATTCAGAAACTGGAGGCGGAGGACAAATCACAGCTGGAAAAGAATGAAAGGAAATAAATTCGCTCCACACAATGTAATGCTAACATTACAGGTAAATGCCTGGTGCAGAATGCACAATTTTTAATATATAGGACTTATTTGCTGAACCATTAAATAGCGAATAGATGGCTATGACTATTAGCTACTATGTAGTGACTGTGTCTTTTTGAATCTACCATACATGGCTACACAGACTTTGTGTTTATAATAACCACTTATAACTTTGTGTTTATATCTCTCCTTGTGTGATTGCACTGACACTATGTTATCATTTGCTAGCTTTAATGTTGCCTTATAATGCTGTACGATGCCTCTCAATTCCCTGTTTCTCAAACTGATTGTGTCTTAATTGTAATGGACTGTATATTGTCCCTCCTTACTGTAAGCCACCTTGGGTCCTTTCCCAAGGAGAAAGGCAGGGTAAGAATACTCAAAAATAAATGAATAAATAATACTTTTCCCTTTTCCCTGAGGAATAAGGGAGAACTTAAAAGTATGCCCAACATTCCGAGTGTTATAACTTGCCCCTACGATTTTACTTCAGTTCTCATAAACAGAAATGGAAACTGCCATCATCAACACCTCAACAGTTTCCATGGAGGTTTACCAGAATTCTTGTAACGACTGTGTCAGGGTCTCCCCTGTGATCATTGTTGCAACTTAAAATCAGCTGGGCAGTAAATCAGATTCTACTCAGCTTTGATGTTTCCTTGGCTTGAATTCCTGCGTCTGCTGCCTCCTTTTCTTTTCTTTAAATGTTGTCTTTCAACCACTATCATTATCTCACTGACCCATGAAGGATTGATTTATTTGTTTTAGATTATTTTTACCCCTCCTTTCTCCTTAGAAAAAAGGACCCAAGGAGGCTTGCAGAGTGAGGGATAATATATAGTCCAGTACAATTAAGACACATTCAAGTATTGGGAACAGGGAATTGATCACAACATCAGCCTTATAATCTGGTTGATTAGATGCATATTCAAAATTCTACTAGAGATAATGGAGCTTACTCTTAAATAAGTATTCTAGGGATTTAAGCAGTAAGATTCCTCCACCACCATCCTTTGGATCTCTAAAAAGGCATGGCATGATTATATCTTATCACTTTCATGTATGGTCCCATGTATCTTGCCTTTAGATTTGTTTGGTTCTTTTCATGCCTCTACCTTTAAATGTTTTTTCGTGACTACGCTTCAGATTTCTAGAGAATGTAGGAATAACTCAAGTATTCTGAGACATGTTTCGTGTGTCCCATTTTGAGGGACAGATTTACATATGTACCTTTTCAGATTTCTATAATAGTTATGGTATCCATATGGGCCAAACAGTGGATTTTTTTGCTGGCACAGAGGTAGTTTACCAAGAAAAAGAATGAATATCCAGGTACACAAGCAATTTTAATTTTCCCGGAGGTCCATGAATACCTGGATCTATTTTGACCCTCCTTTCTTTAATAGGCCAAGCTCTCCCAGGATCTCTACAAAGAGACTGGTAATTTCTCATACATACGTTGGCACTGAGGCAGCTTTGCACTCCATTGCCCATCTCCCAGGCACTGGCTGGTTTTCGGTCCTTGAAGAGTATACCTGAGAGTAAAAGCATTCATAGACCAGCAATATTTTTTAAAATTTGAATAAAGTGTTAATAATACCAACTATTGAATCATATCCTCATTCTGAGCTTGAGGTCAGGCATTATAGTAATGCTTTGGATAACAAAAACAAAAACAAAAAATGAACCCTAGAAACAAGTCATTGAGTTGGTACAGAAAACACAGGACCAGATCCTGTGCTAGTCCAACCTAGATGAGTCCTACTTATGTCTGTGGGGTTTAGGTCAGCTGAGACTAACAAGTTCCTTCAAGCCAATGTGCCTGCTTTTGTTAGGTCTAACATTGTATTTAGCCCATATAAAGCAATGGCCCCAAATCCCAAAATAGTAAATATATGCTGGTAGAAACTGATGGCATTATCATCTGGCATTGATAAAATGTAATTCAAGTTAATTAAAAGCTCCCATTTTAGTCTTCAAGGACTCAGTTTTTACTTGGGAAGTTTTGGGAACCTCAGGATGGAGTGGGGGGAGGGGGGAGGAGCCTTTATTTGCCAAAAAAATAAAAATAAAAAATTAAATGCTAAGTTTGAAAACCTACAAGGCAAACAAAAGCATCATAGAGAAGACAACAACTTCTTGTCAGTATGATAATTATTGCTACCAGAGGTGGCATGAAGAATGATGTAGAAAACTAACTGGTGGAAAGTATCAGGTCCATTGAAATAGCAAGACAACACACCGCTTACCCAGGTTCACATGAAAAGTTCACAAAATTGGGATAACTCAGGTCTGTCAGCTCTATATTTCCATTTGGTAAAGGTCCAGGGTAAGGACATTTCCTTGCTGTTAGGATATATAACAGTCATTCATTATATTTAGAGCGGTAGATTAGATGAGAGAGAGAGAGAGAGATGAAACAGCTGCAGAGCTGAGATCAAGTCATTTAAAAAATCTTTTATGAGGTTGGTTGGTTGCTGGTTGGTTTCAAAACATGACAATCATTTTAGTAAGTACAGTGTATCATGAAAGGTTTACAGGGATTTTGTGAGTGGATCAGACTGAGATGCAAGCAAGCCAATTCTACTAAAGAATGGTGACTAAGCTTTGCTCAACTCCACTAAGGATGGAAAGGTTACCTAGGTAAGCCAACTTGCTACATGCTAAAGATGCAGCTGCAAGGCAAGGAGAGGTAACAGCATGCAAGGTGTAGAGTAGAGGAAGAATGAATTCTGAAAAACACCAGGCAGGACAGGCAGGACAGGCAGGACAGACAAACAAGGGTTTAGGTTACTATTGGAATTTCGGAGATAACTGTTGTTGTGCCACTGATCTATTGCGGATGGAATAAAATTCGGTCACCCAGATTAAAACTCGAGTTTACAAAAGCTTTTGGGGGGGAGCTTGGGCAGTGTCTCCCAGGATCCCTCAGGCAGCCCAACAACAGGACTTATTGGCTGGAAGATTTTGGAAGCTCAAGTTCAAAAAGGAAACGTTTCAAGCTTTTGAGTAAAATGGCCCATTGCTGATCAGCAGTAGAGGACCAATTACTCTGTAAATAAAAGGAACCGGGAAGGGAGGGTGTCAAATCTTGACATCTCTTATCTAAAAGATCAGGTAGCAGCTGATATTTTTAGAAGATTCTCTGCCTTATGATATCCTGGAGATCCAGAAAAGACAGTACGTGACTGGGAGACAATTAGTATGATGCAGTATGAGACAGCTTCCCATGTAAAGATGTTTTTAAATAGTTGAGTGGATTGAAGTGACCTGCTGCATGGCAGATACTCCTGCCAGATTACTCCTCACGGCAGTATAATGATAACCCGTGAGAGCCCATTGATAAGCTCATACTGAGAGTGCTTGAAGACCAATCCTCCAAACACCAAAACAGAGACTTTTAGGTTGACCTGTACTAACAAACTGGTTGTTAAAATTTTGATCTTCACCAGGGTAGGTCTTGGGTGAATCCAATGGGTCTTAATTATTAACACAAGACCAAGTCATCTCAAAACACATTCCTGTGCAACAGGGATAATTCAAAAGAAAGTATTGTTGAAAAACCACTGGAAAATCATAGGAAAATTCATAGGGAAAATGGGAAAAGCTTTTTTCTTCCAGGTACTATAAAATCACAGCTAAACTTAAGGGCACTTTTACACGACCCCTAATATCCGCTGGCCCCTTAAATTCGGACCAGAGATCTTAGGGGTTTGTCGCTCTTCATGCATCTCCACCCCTCCGTACTTCCTGGCTGCTGGCTGCGTGAGGGGAGGGAGGAAAAAAGGGGACAAAAGAATAAAGCCTTACCTCCCTGTGCTGGTGGAAGCTGCCGGGGAGCCCCGGTCACTTCCTGGTTCCTCTTAAAGGGGTGGGAGGCAAAAAACAAAAACAAAAAGAAGCGAGGAGAGCCCAGCACATCCGCATCAAATATTTTTCACCTCCCAAGAGCAGGTACAAGAAAAGTGCGCTGGGTCGCGCTTAGGTAGGTGGGGTCGCACTTAATTGTCTGCAAACTTTGGAGCTGGTGGGGAAACATTTTAAAGCTCCGGAGCTTGCAGCCATTTGCGGCGGAGTTTAGGGGTCGTGTATAAACGCCCTAAGAGAGAAGACTGACAGAGGTGGCAGGTGATGTCACCATCCCTGCTAATGAAAAGGTTCCAGCACTTCAACTTGATATGGCTTGACTTGAACATGACTTGCAAGCCTGCATTTTGGAGACAAGGTGAGGCTGAGAAGCTACTTCATGAGGCAGATTGAGCTACAGCGATTTTAATCCCCGATACTGACACTGCTTGTAGGTACCAGCCTGAAGAAGCAGGGCCCTTGAATAGCTAAACTTGACTTCGTATTTCAGCCACTAAAAGTGGCATTCAGAACTTTTGTCTTAGTTCAGTGTTCTGCATTTTAAACATCTCCTGATAACAATTTCTCACAGCTTTGAGGGAAAATAAGAAGCAAGAGTCCCACCTGTTTTCTGTTGGTTTACATTTGTCTCTAGTAAACACAGGACGAGTGGGGCAATTTGCTCTAATCTGCCAACAAGTCACACTAAACAGCACCTTTTTTGAGCCTGTTTTAGGGGCTTCTACTTTTTTGTGCAGGTTGGTGCACTCTAGCATTGTCAGTATATGCAGTTGCTGGAAATGGACTAAAATTTAGCCATTCAGGCACCAAAGCCCATAGTTCCCATAATCTGAAATGGTATAATGAATGATCCTCTTCACAATATCAGAAAATTTAACACTTCCACAGCACCTCTGCAGAGAGCAGGGGAAGTGATTTTTTTTTCTTGTCTCTGCTACATCATTCGTGATGTGCTGAATCACTTTCACTAAATTTTCAAAAAAATGCTTTGTTTGTACTGCTGATCAAGAGCCTGTCCACAGCCATGGTTTTGATTGCAACGTCCCACAAATGTAAAGAATGTGTTTGTTTCTATTCAATCTAAGTTATTTGGCACACCAATAATGGTCTAGAAGAGAGGTGGAAATTAAAAAAAAAATCTTTCCCTGACCATCTGCCATAAGATAAGGGAGAGTGGTGATAAAGATAATGCATTGAACATTCTACAGAATGTTCCACTTCAGATATCAATGAATGGATGGGGGAGCAAGACCAATGCTGATTGATCAAGGGAGCCAGTTTATGGCCTTAGCCAATTGAGTGGAAGTGACAAAAAGCTACTGTTTTAGAGACCGGTCTTCAAAGCTCCTGTCTTTGGAAAATGCAAACATGGCCTGTTGTTTCTTGTAAACACTCCTTCATCAAACAAAAGGAGGTTGATATATAACTTCTGAAGCTGTGGAAGACAGTGGGTGAATGATCAATAGTGCTTTAGCCAGATCCGTTTGTATTTTACCATTTGCTTTGGCCCTAAAAGGAGCATGAAAAATCATCCAGCCAGAGGACACTTTGAAGGAAGTCCTAGTAAACTATTTCTTTAACATCTC
>JAHTLZ010000010.1:8900321-8935582 GCA_023846285.1 Phrynocephalus versicolor | reverse complement strand
AAACAAACAAACAAACAAACAAACAAACAAACAAACAAACAAACAAACAAACCCCAATCCAGTGCACGAGCACTGGCCCCGACCCGCGGGTCACTGAACCGGTTCGTAGGTTGGCAAAAGTAAATAAAATAAAATAAAATAAATCCAATCTGGCGTGTCGGCCCTAGTACTGGCCAACGAGCATTGGACCTGACCCGCAGGTCGCCGAACCAGCCTGCGGGCTGGCAAAATTAAACATTAAATTAAATTAAATTAAATTTTAAAAAAACCCAATCTAGCCCGCAAGCCCCAGTACTGGCAAAAGTAAAACAAAAAACCCGATCCAGCACACGGCCCTTGGTACCAGCCCGTGAGCACTGGCCCCGACTTGTGGGTCGCCGAACCGGCTTGCAGGCCGACAAAAGTTTTTTAAAAAACTGATCCAGCACAGAGGCCCGGTACCAGCCGGCGAGCACCAGCCCCGACCTGTGGGTTGCCAAAACGGCCTGTGGGCTGGCAAAAGTTTTTTTTAGAAGCTGACCAGCCCACACTACAGCTGATAGGCAGGCCACATGGTTGGCACAATAAAATAAAATAAAAATAACCCAATCTGGCCTGCAGGCTGGCAGGATTAACAAATAATAATAATAATAATAAATCGCGCAAAGCTGGAAAAAATAAATAACAAATCAAAACGAACCAACAAAATGAATATTTCCATAAAAATTCATTAAAAACAAAACAAACCGAATCGAACCTTAAAATGAACCAGACCGAAACAAATCACCATTTTTTCGGTTCGTGCCCATCTCTACTCTGAAATAAATCTGGATCCCTCTTTGGGATCTTTTAAGCATTTTTCAAAAATGTGGATGTTCACATAGGCTTTCCCAGGCTTTTCCCAGACTGGAACATGCCCTATGCATGCTAAATTATATCTCTGACCTTTTACTTCACCCGCCTATACTGTAGTTTAAAAATTGTTTACACTGGTTTTAAATGTCTCATTGAATGTTATTTAATTCATTTGATTTTATTTTTATTGCCTTTATTGTATACATTGACACTGTTGTAAACCGCCCAGACTGGTCTTGCTGCCAGATAGCGGGTATAGAAATCTAATGAATAAATTATCTATAGTTGGACAAAAAGGAAGAAGGATAGAGGATGGCTTGTGTTTTATCCCTTACTGTAACATTCCAGTGAAGGATGGTGTTTTGTGTTAGTGATAATGCAAATCTGCTCTGGATTTTAGTTCATACATGGAAAGTGGAAGGACCTGTCTGAGATGCTGAGCTTTTTTGTGTGTGATATGAGTGGAACTTTGTAAATATCAGATGGTTCTTATAAATTTTATAGTTGGTCAATTGGAAACCAATCTAAGGGTTTTCTTGTATGCCTCTGCTTCTTTTTAATGTTATAACTCATCATGTAGCTGGAAGAGGCACCACGAAGCATCATTTCTGGATAACCACAGGAGAGGAGGGGAGAACCAGGCTTGTGATGGGCAAGAAATGGTGGTGATGGTAGTAGTGGTGGGTAGACATGGCTTGTGTTAGGGGAGGGATGCCAAGAGAGTGTGGCATAGGTTGTTCTCTCAATGGGGAGGGAGACCAGAGGGTGGTACAGTGGGGGGCTATTTTAGGGAAGCAATGAGGAGGCAGCAGGGAGGGAATGACAGAGAAGCAGGGGCTGTGAAAGGAAAGAAATGAGGGCAGTGGGGAAAGAAGGATAGAAGGGAGGGCAAAATGATTTTATTTGCAAAGTACGGTGAAAGGGAAGTTAGTTTCCTGGATATTTAAGGATACTATTCTTCTATGTATATACGGTATGTACCCCAGGAGGAATCCTGACTAACTTACTTACTCCCCTCCAGGAAAACCCATTAAAGGAATTTCCTTAACACCCACCCAAATGGGATATAAGAAATATTTTCCTTTCCAAATATTAAGATTGCCCCATCAATCATCCTCCTTAAAAAGAAACAACTCAGAGCCTGCCTATTCCAGTTCCTTATGGGGAGCATGTGTTCTCTTGTGTTAGTGGGAAACTGGAAGGCTTTCTTTTCATCATCTCAATTTTTTTTTAAGAAAGGTGCAGTTTTAATATTCAAAGAGGGGAAATGGTTCTGGTATCCATCTTGAGTGGGCGGGTGTCAAGATACTCCTTGTAACAACTCGGTTGTATAAAACACGTGTGTTATGTATATATTTCTAACCAGGCTAGTCTATCAGAAATAGTTGAGCTCCCCACTGTGCCTCTTGGAAGAGGAACCTGCTGATGTCACCTTGGCCAAGCTGCCCATTCCCAGAAGCACTCCCAGAAGAAGGAACGGGTAAGCTGCTTCTTGAGTTCTTTATGCCTAGGAAACACTTGCAGTTGTGATCATGTTAAAATTGACCTGGCAATGCATAATTGTTAAAACATTGATGTAAACATAGATGATAACTTTTTCGACCACTGAAAATTCATTATATATGGATCAAACTTTCTTGGATTAAACACCACTTCATCAGGTGTGCACCAGTGCAAATAATTTAGGCAAAGTGGATTTCGCCAGGCACATCTCTCTTACATGTAAGCCAGGAGAGGCACAGGAAGTAGTATGGTTGCTGTTTTAATATTACAGCCGAGACAGCAGTGGATTGAATATCGTATTCGTATCCCAGTTCTTCAACAATTTTGGAGATCTATTTTTAAAGAATTAAATGATATATTTGAAAGGTATATAGAGCCCAATTCAGAAATTGCTTTAAAACAGATTATGACTTTAAAACTAGAGAGTTGATCACTAATCTCTTGACAGTGGCTAGATTAATCATAGCTAGGAATTGGAAGGGGAACTATGAACTATGTATGGATGAATGGTATAACGAAGTGTGGACACAGAAGCCTGAGTCCTCCACTTGCAATTGGGGTGTTAATTTCGTAAACTCATTAGGTTTAGCAATTGGGGTCAGACTGAAGTCAAAATGATCTTACCTACTAGAGTCCTGTCCTGCTGATGTCAAGAGTCTATGTATCTTCTTCTTGGCATGGGGATGGTGGCTATTCCTTGGTATCCTTGTAATTCCATTTGAATAAAGGGGAGCTGTGTGGTCAGTCAATACAAAATGAAATACTAAGGCAAAAACAGGGATTTTGACCACTAATTTTTTTTTCATATGCAAGCTTTCCTAGATCAAACACCACTTCATCAGGCTTGTCTTCTTCGACCCTGTATAAATTCAGTGTTTTTTCCCTTTTCTTTTTATGTATTTAACATATTTTCTTTAGTTCGTTTATGTAGAGAGATGTACTTTGAGAGAGGGGTAGACTTGTGATAAATGATGGCTCCACCATAAAGGTGTCAGAAACAGAAATTGATTGGTGAGCTTTCCCAGTGGAAAGTGAAACCAACTGTTTGGCCTTTTCAGAGATGGAGCCAGCTTGCCAAATGGCCCTCTTTTATTAGGCCCTTTGCAAAGCAAAGCAAAGCAAAGTGTGCTGCTTGTATACTGCCCATAGTGCTTAAAGCACTCTCTGGGTAGTTTACAATTTGATTATGCAGGCTACACATTGCCTTCCCTCCCCACTTTGAGGTTAAAAAGCCAACAAGTCTTAAGGCAGGCAGAAGGTGGAACAAAGAGGAGAAGGGCTTAGAGGAGATGCAGGAGCACACCTTTCCAGCCAGAGAGGTGAAAGTGGCCACTACATGGAACATATCCTGATTCCCAGGAAAGAATAGAGTTACTGAGAGAGATTCACAGCTGTTAGATTTCAGATAGAAAACACCAGCAACCTATCCTGTAGCATTATGCCTTACCCTTTGTCCCTTAAACACAACTTAAAAGCATAGCTATTACTGTCTTTTTATCTTTTTGCTTTTCCATTTAATAACATGACTTTTTAGGGCAAACATGGGGGGCACACATGGAAAAATACAAAGTATAAATACTATTTTGTATTTTTGTCTCCCCCCCCCCCCAGCACAGGTTCAGGGACACATGCCCTATTCGCCCCCCCATCCCCATCCCCATCCCCAGTTGCAGCCCTAGATGTAGCTTTATTTTTAACCTCCTCTTGCTTCTCTTCTTGTTAGTTGTCCAACTCTGCTATAAAAACAACTTTGGGGTGTGTGTATTGCATGCTGTGTTCAGACTTTGCTCCTAGTAAAGACAGCTTCTCTGCCCGTGCAAGAAAGAAAAGAGTTGTGATTGCTTTAATAATTGCTAAGAGGTTACCATGAAAAATACAGGGCACCCTTGATGCTTGCTGAGTCATAGATAATGCAGCACAACTACGAGTTGTTCTCTTTGAAATCCTTCTTGGCCCTCTCCAGGTCTCAGGGTGCCAAAGCCTCCCACCCCCGGCACGAGGCCTGCTTTTCAAGGGAAGAAAAGGAACAGAAAATATCAAGCAATGGGAGGAAAAAGTTACAGAACACAGGGTCATTTTAATTCATAGCTCCCTTTTCGAAAAAGTCTCACTCTCAGCTTTCCACAGCTTTGATATACTTATTTGTTCAGAAAAATCATTCCTCTCTAACGCTTGTCATTAAAAGAATGTTGGGCCTTTAAAGTGCATTATCAAAGACTGGAGAAATGGAAAGTTACTAAAACTGAAAATATGGGATCAGTTTTAAGTTTTCTAACCCAAGGGACATTTAAAATCAGTTTGGCCTCTGTGATAGTGGATTATTGGGTTTTGATGTTGTTAGCTGTTTTAGTAGGATATTCCCTCCCTCCTTTCCTTCCTTCCTTCCTTCCTTCCTTCCTTCCTTCCTACAAAATTGCACAAACATGCCCCATCCTGTTCCCTTCAGATCTTGTAACCCCAAAGGCTCTTAAGATTTGTGGCTTTTCTAGATTTTTAAAATCAGTTTTCACACCCTTGCCCTGATACCTTGATATGACCAAAAGTTACTTTTTTCTGGCCTGATCACACTTTCTTTATGCTATATTCCTTTTTTTTTTTTGGTCTTTCTTGCTTAGCCTTAGAATTGGTCAGGTACTCAAGCACCCACAGGAATGTAGCCAGGCAGGAAAGCTCAGCCTGGTAACATATACATATCAATAAGATATGAATTTGTTTACCAGATACTAAAGCACATCCTGGAAGGGAAATCAAGGGAAGTAGAGATGCCCCATTTCTATAGGAGAACCAATGAGTTTGCTTCCCTCACATTTTTAGCCAATTATAAGTAGAATCCAAATAGTAAAGCAAATATTATCCAATGAGGTTGTATGACTTTATGACTCTTTGTTGTATAAAACTCTTTTAAACTGTATGTTTGCGGTCCTTCTCTGCTGTAAAGAGAGGACGCTGGCTGATTCCTATTACATATCAATAAAATTGGACTTTGGTTCAGCTGGTTGTGTCTCTTCCTGACCTCTTGCCAGAGCAAATTTACATGATAACAGCCCTTTGAACCAGAGGCTCAGGGCGCTTCCCTGCTATGGGAAAAGAAAAGACAGAACAGCAAATAATAGAAGCTTGTGAACTTTTAAATTTAAAGCCAGAAGAAACACTAAATCGGTTAATTTGGGCTTGGATTGTTTCTCATTTATTATAGGTGGTCAGCGGCTAAGTGATTATTTTTTACAATGTTTTCATTGTAATACTTGCCTGTTCAGGCCACATGAAGTCCTTCCAGGAAAATTAAATGTGGGCTCCATCCTGCACTGAAAAATCCTCATGCAGATCAGCCCAACTCGGCACTTCAGTGAGCAAGCTCATTATTCTCATTCCATCTGACTTTTTAAGACAGAGAGGGAACCTCAAGGGCTATCCTTTTTGACCCAACAGAGTTCTTAAATGGGCCTGTGAATAACTGGAAATGAGCCCTGAAGCAGGACCCCCTTCTCTTAGGAAGACAACAGCCACAGGGTTAAGCACCTAAACACTGCAGGGCTCAGGAGAAAATGTGCAGCCAGCACTACAAGGTGTGTTTTCCTTGTGGGTTTTTCCCCTCCCCTGCCTTAAAGAAATAAATGATGTGTAACCAGGAAGGCTATGAGGGTTGTAAGTCTTTCAGTTCCCACAGTGTTCCTCTGGTGGCAGGGGAATGAGAGGGCAGAGCTGGCTCTGACCATTTGGCCACTCCTGGGGAGGTGGGGTTCAGCTGGTGCTGTCACAGCTCCCCAAGTGTGAAGTGCCCCACTTTGCAGTTTGGCTCTTCTGAGAGCTTTTCTGAAGGGCTTCTCTGTCTTCAGCCACGAACATTTCCCTGCCGTTCTGGCCAGTGTGCCTGGAAGTGTCCTATTTAACAGGGCAAGGGTTGGCTTCGTAAAACAGATTGCAAAACATGGAGCTTCTAAAGAACTCATGCTTTCAATTCCAAAGTAAGGGAGTTTAATTGCAAATATTTTGCCCATCCTCTTTTGACCAAACCAGGCAGCTGACACCATTTAAAAAAGTATAATGGAAATGTTTGAATCTTCATTACATGAGTAAATAATGTTATTATATCACTATGTTGGGAACTGACGAGAGTGGCCTTGGTAACCAGTTGAGCCGTATACAAGTCAGAGAGAGAGAGAGAGAGAGAGGAAAAACAGAGACAGATTATTAAGACAAACATTGAGTGAAGAATCCCCAAGGAAGAACTGTGGTCACATTCTGGGGGTTGTTACAGAAGGTGAACATGTCACAACCTGAATGATGAGGTGTGAGATGGCTGGTAGGTTCGATAATGTTGCTGCCCAAGTGGCACCCATTCCAAGAGAGAAAGGGGAGGGATCCCCAGAGGCTCTGAACTGGGACGAACAAGGTACAAAGGAGAGTGACGATCTCTGCTGGGGAAAGAGGAATGGGTAGTAGAGGAAAGGGTGGGAGAAGCAACAGAAGTGAAAAAACTTTAAAATGGCAAGAATGAAAGAGTAGAAGGAAAACACATATAAAGAGGAGGAGTGGAGAGGTAGGGGTCAGTAGAAGTAGGACAAGCAGAAGAGGAAAGGAGGAAGATCCTTCCCCCTGGGAGGACAAAAAAAGGAAAAGGTTTATGGTAGGAGAAGTAGAAAGGAGAAGGTGTGAGGTAGTGTTCCAAAAGCCATCTTATGTGTGTGTGGGGGGGATGTGAGAGAATGGGAATGGGAGATAAGAGAGATACTGTAGTCTTATTCTGTGTCCAGACCAAACTTTGAACTGCCAAAAATAAGCTACCTTCTTGGCTCTGTCATTGGCCAAAACTAGATTATTATATTGTAGATGCCTGTTTCTGGTAACAACTGGCATACTAATAACAGATGGGACATGGACTGTGTCTTTCCACATTCACACAGTGTTGCCATCCACCAGCAATCCCCATTTAACCCTACTGGTCTAAGATCTAGGAGCTCCAACCCTCAGTCTATTCAAAGTTCTTGAAGTAGCAAAAGGGGGCTCAGATCCTCCAGCAATTCCCTCCCTTAACATTACGTCTTCTTCCATAGTCTTCCTCCTTCCATTTCAATTTTGTTCTTGTGTGCCCTCAAGAGTATTTGTTTTTGTCAAGGCTCATTCTAGATCTAAGTTTACACCTTTGGGGCACATAAACATGCAGGGGGCATTGGAGAGTTTTTGCTTCATCATCTACTGCTACAATTTTAGGTGGAATCATGACGGTGTAGATTTAAAATATCTGTCATAATCTGCACTGCTTCACTAACAGTATCATCAACTTGCTTCGCATATGCAGCTGCACTCAATACTAGAGCGGCCTCCTCTGCTGCAGGCATGCTCAAGGCCAGAACTGATGCCTGTAGCACTGCTGGTTAAGCCCTCGTATGTAATCTGTCGGTTTCCTAATGATATAATTAATCTGACTTTAGTATACAGAGGAAATAAGATAGTGAGAGAGTGCCAGGATGATATAGCCAAGCTGGGTTGGTGAGATGTGAAAGCTGAGAGGGAGGAGCCAGGAATCAGAACACTTGGGTTGAAGCCCCAAGTGGAAAACAGCTGCCAATTCCTCCAAAACCAGTGATAAACAGGTTCTAACTCAGATTTCAAGTACAGCTGGACTTTCTTGTTGAGAAACCATTTACAGCTGAAGACTACAATCCCTTCCTCACTCCATCATGTGAGGAGATGCTGACAGTTAAATGGGCATTAGTAGTTTCTTGAATTTATCTGAAATGTTACAAGTTTAAACCTTGAGGACATGTCATTTATGCCTAATGTGACCAAACTCTTACACAAAGCATATTCAAGATTAGACTGCAACAACAAAAATACTTTAAGAACATTTTCTATATTTAATTTTTACGTCTCATAATGATAGGTGATGGGTGTTTCTAAATGTAAGAAGGATGTGATCATTTATTTATTTGACTTGTATACTGTATCTGGCTGCCAATGCCAATCTGGGCAGTTTACAACATAGTAATATAATACATAACATTGCTTTCTGCTCATGCATGGGTCTGTTTAGGTCTTAAACAAAACACAGTGCCTTCCGTCATAGTGTTAATTCTTATACTGTCACACTGTTTCTAGTGGAGCACATGTTTATTATACGTACAGTAGTTCTCTGATTAGTTTAACTGTGTTGTTGAAATACTGGCAATCTTTCAGCTTCTGTAAACCAGTACTGTGTATTCCCAAGGTATTTGTTCTTAGGCTTTCTGGAAAGGAATTTTTCATATTCCTCATAAGTTAGTCCTGGTTTTGAACTGGAAGCCTAGTTTGTTAATACATATTCTGACAGCTTATTTTTGCAAAGTATGCAGGAGAACAAACCAAGTGAGTAATTAATGGCACATATTCTACAATAAATTATGTGAAGGAATGACAAATAAATTGGTAAATGTAAAATATATATTCCCTAGCTTCCAGAATATGAATGTTTTGTTTGCTAACAGAATAAATGAAATGTGAGCTTGTATTTTCTTTTTCATTAACTGCAAGTTGTTATGTTTCAAATATTACTCTCTCTTTTGGCTAGACTGGGTGCACTGTTTTCTTGAACAGCAGCCTGTGGTTGTTTCAGGGGAAAGGAGTGGTGCACGTCACTCGTTTGGGAAGCCAAGCAGCATCCCTAGCATTGTTTTTAGGCTAAGCAGGGGTCTTGACAGACCTGAGCTTAGGAATGTGAAGAGGGCAAGTTTCTTTGGGAGAAGCTCCTTATGTCTCCACCAGCAATTATGCATGCCTGAAAAAACCAGGCCTAGCATCGGGAGATTTGACCAAGTACCGCCCGATCGCTAATGTTCCCTTCCTGGGCTAGGTAATCAAGAGGGTGGCCGCGATCCGGCTTCAATCATTCTTGGAGGAAGAACATATCCTTGACCCATTCCAGTCCGGGTTCAGGCCTGGCCGGGGGACTGAGACAGTCTTGGTCGCTCTGCAAGATGACCTCCTCCGGTGGGCCGACAGGGGGTGCTCCTCCCTGTTGGTCCTCCTGGATTTGTCAGCGGCCTTTGATACCGTCGACCACGGTATCCTGCTGGACCGGCTTTCTGAGGTCGGGATCGGGAGGGGGACTGTTTACAATTGGCTTTGGTCCTTCCTCGGGGGCCGGCCCCAGCAGGTTCAGCATAGGGGGGGAGTTGTCTGCCCCGTGGATACTCCCTTGTGGGGTTCCACAGGGGTCGTCCCTCTCTCCCATGCTGTTCAACATCTATATTAGGCCGCTGGCTGAGGACATTAGGAGACATGGAGTCTGCTGTCATCAGTACGCTGATGACACACAGCTCTATGTCTCCTTTTCCACCGCTGCAGATGACGCTGTCCAGACCCTCGATCAGTGCCTGGGCGCGGTCATGGAATGGACCAGGGCTAACAGGCTCAAACTCAACCCCGACAAGACCGAGGTTATGTTCTTTGGGACTTCCCCATCTGGCTATGGAGGCCCTTATCCCACCTTGGAGGGCGTTTCCCTCTGGCCTTCGGACTCCGTCCGGAATCTGGGTGTAGTCCTGGACCCGGCGCTCACCATGGAGGCCCAGGTGGCCGCTGTGTCAAGGGCTGCCTTTTTTCATCTCCATCGAATTGCCCAGATTCGCCCATACCTAGATGGGGATTCCCTCAGAACTGTGGTGCAAGCGCTGGTGATCTTGAGACTGGACTATTGTAACACGCTCTACATGGGGCTGCCCTTGACTCTCCTTCGGCGACTGCAGCGGGTCCAGAATGCGGTGGCCAGACTGGTGGCGGGTGTGCGTCGGTTCGAGCACATCACCCCAGTTCTGGCCCGCCTGCATTGGTTGCCCGTTGCGGCCCGAATCAGATTCAAGGTCCTGGTTTTGGTTTACAAAACCCTCCATGGCCTAGGACCTGACTACCTGACAGAGCGGATCGACCAGCAGTCAACATCGGCACGTCCAACCAGGTTGTTGCGGGCGCACATGCTGCGTGTGGCCACGCCCAGGGAGGCTCGGAGAACATCCACCTGTACCCGAGCCTTCTCTGTGGCTGGCCCCACCATATGGAACCATCTCCCAGCAGACGTGCGCCTAGCAGAGTCCCTGCCAGCCTTCCGGAAGGCATTAAAAACTCTCCTTTTCCGGGAGGCGTTTGGTGACTGAAGTTTTTGTTTGTTTTTTCCCCCGCCATCTGTAAAGCCACTCTTCATTGTTCAGTTTGGTTATTTGTGTTAATTTGTGTTAAACTGTCTAATTGCTCTATTTAATAGTTGTTATTAGTATTTTTCTATGTTGTAAACCATCCGGAGTTCCTCCGGGAAGAGGGGCGGTATATAAGCCTAATAAATAAATAAATAAATAAATGTCCTACTTTGAAACTTCCTCCATATAGGGAGTTTAAAAAGTGGTGGTGAAAGACAGACTCTTTGCTACACTAATTCCAACAAATATACATCATGATTTTAGAAGAACACCTTTTAGGTATGTGCTTTATGTAAAGTATGTAAGCAATCCTTGGTCTTTTCAGTATTAGTCTTTCTGTGTGGGTCATGCCACCATCCCCCCCATCATTCCCCTGTTCTTTAGGCCTTCTCACAAACAGTTCTGACAAATGTTTTTCTTCAACAGCTTTATTAATGGTATTATCCAACACAGAAACATCTTCAACATATTCAGCGCCCACCTCAACTAGTGGTTGCATCCCAAACCAAAAATCTTTAACTGTTCCGAAGGATTGCTCAGGATTCTCTATCAGTCGTGCAACAGACACTAAAGTGCGGGTCCCAGAACATGGGGTTTCTACTCTGTGGGCCACAAGTCCTTCTTGGACACCCACCCCATACCCTGTTCCCAGACCCAACAGCCTGGGTCCTGACGTACTGGTGGGGGAAAACAGCCTCCTCCTGGTCCCATAAGAACTGAGACGTCTCCAATTCTCCTGGTTTTGTCATTCTGATTCAAAGAAGGTGTTTCTTTTTGCTGTGCTCCCTCTCAGATGTCTCGCCCCAGTATGGTGGCTTCCATGCCTTCTTACTTCTCTACTCCCTTTCCACTGCCTCACAAGGTAGTTTAAAACCCATCCCCCAGTTCAAGGGTCCTCTTTTACTATCTCAATGAGTTCCTCATTCTCCTCAGATATGTTTTCCACCATTGCCATACACACCACCTCTGCTCCTCCAGCCCCTTCCTCCTCCCCTTTTAATTCCTCCTTTCCCGACAAATCTAACTGTGCTTACCTTTTCAAACTCATCCCCTGCACTCCCAATCTGATACAGGTACTTTGTAATGAAGGGTCTTGCTCTGGCAACGCTTGTAGGATGGCACACCACTCTTCATCTCTTTCCCACACTTTCATTTTCTAGATTTAATTTTTTAAACATACATCACACTGTCCAAATTTCTCAAAACGGAATATTAAAGACAAAACTATTCAATGCATATACATATTCTAGGCAATTTCCACATCTAATTCTTAAGTGGGGAAATGTGTGTGTATTGGCATTGTTACAGTCGTGACCTACTTTTCGTGACCCCATGTCCATGGAGTTTTCTTGGCAGGAATACTGGAGCGGTTTGCTAGTTCCTACTCCAGGCGCCTAGGGCCGCTGGTATTCCCTAGTGGTCTCCCACCCAAGTACTACGCAGGGCCAACCCTGCTTTGCTTCCAAAATCAGGCGAGATCAGATGTGATTTTTTAGGGCATCTAGGCAGCTAAGTGGGGAAATATATCTTTGTAAATCAATGGAAATGTTTCACTGTCAAGACTATATTTAACCCGCATTATTCTACCGCAGTTTACTACAGAATAAATATATTTACAACATTTCTTGCAAAAGCATTCAGTCAAAAAAACAAAAAATAATGGTCACGAGTTCTCAAACATCACAAAAGCGTAGCCAGTCAAATACATTGTGTGAAAACACCGTTGCAGTCAAAATATATCTATGGAATGTTTGCAGGCACATTGGCAGGATGTGAAATGCAGGGTTATTTCAGGATTTGGAGTATAGTTAAGGAAAGGGTGAGTTCTGCCCAGAGAGTGCTGCAGACGCAACCCTGACGCGCCAATCGCTGTCCGCTATCCGGATGCACTAAGACGCGCAGCCCTTTCCTTCCCACTCCAGTCACACCGGGTTCAGGACGGGGCTCCGCTATTTTAGGGGGTGCCACCTTCAAGATCAACCCCACCCGTGGGAAGGGAGAGGGTCTTCTTTTCCAAGGAGCGCGAGGCCGGGGCTGCAATGGGCTTCGGGAGGGGGGGGGAGGGCGCAGCTTCAATCCCACCCGACCCCTCCTGGGGGGGGATAGCCCAGGAAACAGGGCCACCCACCCTAGCCCGAAACACGGGGGGGGGCAGAGCCCGCCGAACTCTTTCCTTTTTCTTGCCTCTTCTTCTTCCTCCTCCTCCTCCTCCTCTTGAAACGACCGGGGCTGCCGCGCCTGACACCCTCCGTGGAGAACGAGGAAGAGGAGGAAGAGCCCACGGAGGGGCGGCTGCCTGGAGCCCAGCCCAGCCCAAGCAACGGTTTAAATTCTCCCCGCCCTTTCCCGCCAGACGCACAGGAGTACCTGGGGAATCCTTCCCAAGCTGCTTCCGCTTCCGGTGGGCCAGGCGGGGTCCGGTTGCGCGGCAGGGTTGCTAAGCAACGCGCCCGGGCCCTGCGCGGAAGTCTGTTCAGAAGGGGGCGGGGCTTGGCTGGGATCCTCCGCTTAAGGAGGGGGCGGGGGGAGGGGGCGTTTGTTTCAGGAGGGGGCGTGGGTAGAAGGAGGAGAGCTCTTCCGACGGAAGGGAAAGAGGCTCTGGTGTCTTTCTGGAGGATCGGCTCGGCAGAGTCGCTAGGGAGGCCGCTCGTTGTATCTTCAGGAATGAAACATCAGTGGCACAGAAGCTTTTGGGGTGAAAGAGAGGCTAGAGACGCAGAACTCTGCCCCTGCCCCTGCCCCCTACAACTCAGACTAAGCCTTATATTCAGGCGCAGTTCTATTAGGCCAGCAATAAAGGACTGAAATTCTCTGCAAGCTTTCATTATTTAGGTGATAAAATACAGTGTTATTATTTGGGATGATGAAGTGAAGTGACAGGATCAAGCTGAGCAGTGGAGCCAAGTAATGTACATACAGTCTAGTATCTTAAAAAGCCTCTCTTGAAGGTATCCTGTGCCTTGTATGATGGCTTGGTGTTAACTTAACGCATATGAGGGACATCCGTTCCGTTGTGTGGCCACCTATTTACAGGTGTTAAAAATGTCATGCCTAACCATGCAGTCTAACAGATTTTTGAGAAGAGCCATCCCCAAAATACAAAAATAGGGAAGCAGTTTATCAGTGATGGGATAACCTAGAAAGTTCCAACTAGAGTAGGTCCACTAAATCTGTAGTGTGTGAGTTAATCACCCCATAAGGTCCAATGATTTTGACCCACTCTAGTTGCAGTCTGGTTGGATTTCAGCCATAGATTGTTGAAGATGCAGTACATTAGAATCTTCCATATTTAGAGAAGTACAGAGGGCACTGTGCTGAGCCTACCATCTGCTCACTTCCCACCTTCAGAATTCATTGAAAAGGTTATTAGTAGTTGAGCTTCTACTTCAGGGAGTTCATTTAATGATGCTGTATTTTTAATCTGCTTTTTATCCAAACTCTTGCACTTAAGGTGCTCACAACATTTAAAATTCTTCTGGGCAAGGGACACCTTCGCTGGACTTTGACAGAGACATGACAGATACCTGACTGCTGCATTTTGGATCCATTGAAGTTTCCTGAGACTTTCCATTGGTAGCCCCACATAGAGTGCATTACAGTAGTCCAGCCAGTATGTAACTAGGGCATGTGTCACAGTGGCCAGAGCAGATTTCTCAAGAAATGGGAGTAATTGGCGTACTAGTTTTAATTATGCAAATTCACTCCTGGCCACCACTTTGACCTGGGCATCTAGGCTCACGGATGAGTCCAGGAGCACCCCCAACCTACGCACCTCTTTTTTTATTTTGGGGGGGGGGGTGTAATCCCATCCAAGACAGGTTGCATCTCTATTCCTGGATCTCCCTTTTGACTGACCAGAAGCTCCTCTGTTTTGTCTGGGTTAAGATTCAGTTTGTTCCTCCTCATCCAGTTCTTTACCGAAGCTAAGCACAGATCTAAGTCAAAATAGCTTCCTTGGAATCCAGAGGTAACTAGAGGTAGAGTTGAGGGTTATCGGCATAAGGGTGACACTTAACCCCAAAACTCTGAATAATTTCCCCCAGTGGTTTCATATAAATGTTAAATAGCATAGGAGACAGAACCCTGAGGTACCCGGCAGGTCAGTGGCCGTGGTGTTGAACATGAATTCCCTAACACCACTTTCAGCATTCTCTCCTATAGGAAGGACTAAAGCCATTGTAACACCGTGCTGCCAAGTCCCATTTCAGAGAGACGAGTCAAGAGGATCTTGTGGTCGATAGTGTCAAAAGCAGCTGAAAGGTCTAGTAAAACCAAAAGGGACATATATCCTCTACCCATTTCCCTGCATGGGTCATCTACCAAGGCATAAACCAGGCCTGAAGCCAGACTGAGCTGGATCCTGGTGGTTTATCTCATCCAGAATCCTCTGGAGCTGCGAGGCCACAACCCACTCTAGTACTTTCCCCAAGAATGGGATGTTGGATACTGTATGGTAATTGTTTAGTATTGTTGGATCTAAAGAGAAATATTTTAACACTGTTATATGCTGTCCTCACCTCAGACTTCTGGTGACCCTATGAATGAGCTATCTTCTGGTGACCCTATGAATGAGCTATCTATCTTCATATATGTCTTCCATATATATGTCCTCAACATCTCTACTCAGCCCTTCTAAATTCCAGACTGTGGCTTCCTTTAGGAAGTCACTCCATCTCCTGGTTGGTATTCCTCTTTAGTATGCAGTCTACATTTTGTCTGTTACGGCTGCCAAACTGCTTTTGAAGAGAGTAAAAAACTCAGAATCCGCTATGCTCACCAGGTTACAGCCTCAAAAGGAAGGGCCTGTACTAAGAAGCTTAGCTGCAGCTTATTTACCCTCCAGAGAAATTTGTTGTGGAAATTACAATTGTTGAATATGTACCAGTTCCCCTGTGTGATGCAACTCACAATTTGAATGGTAAAAATAGTATTCATTTAGATAGAATGCCGTTTACTGCTTTTTAAAAATCTAATATTCGTGTGCCTCAGCAGGTTGCCACAAGAAACATGTGCACAGCTTGAGGCACTCTTTCAGTTGCTCATAAAGAAGAAAAAACTGGCTTCATTCATCATCATAACCCCCTGGAAATACTTGAAGACTCCATAATATTTCAGAGTTTCTGTGTAAACTTCATGCTTGAAATGTGAGCAATGAAATTCATTTTACAGCATCAAATACTTCAGGGTAATATTTTTTTATTCCTCTTGCTGAAGAATAATAATTACAAAAATATCCAATTTTCTCCAGAGAAATAGTGTCTTAAGTACTTTAATGTGTTTATCTTAGAAATGGGTAAGTAGAATTAATGACCCACAATTAGCGGGGTAAGTGGAATTCAGAAACTATCAAGATTTTTTTCAGAAAACCACTATTATCAATATGTTAAGAAATGAATCCTGCTGTGATATTAGAGCCAAACAGTATTTCCAAACATTAAGTGCTATTGCAAAAGTGTGACTGTTCGTACAAGTTTTGCCAAATATTAGAATATTGTTTATTCATCATTGGCCCAAATCTTCTGAGAATTTAATTTTAGAGTTATGAAAGAGAACAGAAGCTAATTGGAACTAGATAATTCATAACTCATCTGTGTGGCTGCCTAGCTACTGCATGTTCCTCCCCCCTCCCCTTCCACCAGCGCCTCCACTCAGTAGCCAGTGCTTGCTACTTGGTCCCTCTGTCATTTGATTCTCTAGTCTATACAGGAGCCCAGACTTCCCTTCTTCACCTCCTCCAGCAGCTGGTCACCCAAAGGCAGCACTGCAGAAATCCCCATCCTGCCTCCTTGTCTATTAATAACATCTAGCATTAGGAGCAATGTTATGACATTAATAAGGAGAGATACAATTTCTTTTCAGTCTCAGTTGTTATGATCAAAGAAGATGAGAATGTAAACTTCAACTATATTGAAGATGAACTAGAACGTGTTTATGATTCTCTAAAGCAATGTAGTTTTCAACTTAGTAGCAGTGTTAGTCTGTGCAAGCATTTCAGCAAGAAATGCATAACAAACAAAAGGGGGGAAAGATGTTGCGGCATCTTAAAGACTTAACTGGTATATTTTAATGTAAGCTGTTGTGGGAGATGTCTACTTCATCAGACATAAGAATTAGAATGCAGAGGCTACATGGTAAAACATTCATATGAGCCTGCTGGGTTGCATTTCATGCTTAGTAACTTTTTATAATCCCAGTTTGGTAGTCAGTTCTTTTGAATCAGAGTTCTGTCAACAACAACAATTATTAAAGGAAACAAAAGAGGAACACTATGTGCTAATGTAGAGAATGGCAGGCTTTACCTTTGAGTCTTTTTCTGAAAAGGTTAGTCTGGTTAGTTGAGAAGTAAAATAACAGTAGATAAAACATAATTTTTTGGAAAATGGCTTAGGAAACTTGGCTGATATTTGATCTATTGAGATTGGGGTCTAGCAGGGGTATCTATTTTATCTCAGGATTATTGTTCTACAGTTTTTCTTCTCCAGAATATCAATTTTCATAGTCTGTGGATAGTGTCCTGGTAGACTGAAATGACTTAGAACAGCATTTTCTGATATCTGATTTATGTCCCTTACATACTTAGGATAGAGATTGTCCTGTTTGTCCTATGTAGAGTTGCAGAGGGGAATTCCTCACAAAAATGATACAGTATAGAGCACATTAAGCAGAGAAAGAAGTAAAAGTGTCCTTCATGTTGTGTGTGGCTTGTCCGGTCCTCTAATCATGTTGCCATAATCAATGTGGGAGCACAGCTGCCATCCCGGCTTTTAGTAGAGTATAGTCCCCATCATTGTATCATTGTTATATACAGTATCTCATTGCAGGTCAATGGTTGCGTGAGATTGCGATTTGTTTGTAAGGAAGTATGGGCCTCCCACAAAGTGCTTGGAAGAGTGAAGTATTCTTGTCAATAATGGTTTGGAGATAATTTATGATGCAGGTGAGTCATCTGAAAACGACAACTAGCAGTTTTCAGTCATTTTCTCTTCTAGGTCTGATTTGAAGGAGGTTGATTCTGTATATTTGCCTTGTCCTGTTAATTTGTTTTTTAGCCATATGGATGGATATTGTAGTTTTAGAAGAGTATTTTGGACATCCTTGAGTTTGAAGTCTTCATCTTGTGCTTCTGAGTAGATGCACTGTACCCGAGGACTTGGCTGTAGACAATAGTTTTAGAGGTGTGTCCAGCATGGAAGCTGGAGGCATGCAGATAGCTATATTGGTCAGTGGATTTTTGATACAGCATCATGCTAAGATGCCCATGTTGTACCTTCACACAGGTGTCAAGAAAATGCACCTGTTGTGTGGGTTACTGACCTGGCCACCTGGTCCCAGACATTCTGCTTCTTTGGACACTGGCTGGTCCAAGAGACTGTGACCCCAGCTGAGATGGTACTTGTATGTAGACAGTAGTTGGATGTTCAAGCAAGTAGCAAGCAGGAGGGCATATTTGGGATACAGACCTCTGCTCGCTTCAGTCCTCTCTGTCCACCTCCTCTTCTGTCTGGGCTGTGTGCACACATCTGAAATGTCTCTCAAATTTCCCTAATTGATCTTGGGTTGGGATTTTGGGTGGTGGTGGTGGTGGTGATCAGATGACACATGTTTTACCTCATATTCCCCCTCATCTGCCCCAAAGCGTATGAATCAGTGGCAAATTGTGCCAGCCTGGGACTTACTACTTTTTAAAATTCTGCTTTCTGCCCCACATTACTTTTTGGGGAGAACTTATGTGAACCCCCAGTTCCAGAATATTTCTTTATATTGCCATTACAAACCTCCCTTTCATCTGCTGCTAATTTTGTTTCCCTCCCCCTCTTCTTTACATTTACTGAACAATGTGTCAGTTCCCCCTTATGCCAATGGACAACTTGTGTTCAGTATCTGAGGAGAGTGTCGTGGAAAGAGTGGGAACTAAATAAAAGGCAAATCTATGATATCAATAAAGGATCCTCGTGATTTTATAGGGTTTTTATGGAGGAGTCTTGCAAAACCACAAAAAATTATTAACCCCCATCAATGTTCAAAGACTACACCAGAGAAATCAGAGAAGAGAAGAAAAAATGGTGCAACTTGAAACACAGAGACTCCCAACCCCACTGGTCCTGCATCATGATGGGTAATGCAGTGGCCAGCTGGCTCCCCCCATCCTCATTGATGACAACATACTAGGAGAGAAGGCACCAGCACCTAAAATCAGTGTTTGGACACCACTGATATGTAATCGACAAATTGAGGTCTCCATATAATTATATTTTAAAGGGGGTGGGGGAGGAGTAAAGGGAAACGACATTTGTGAAACCTGTACTGTATGTCATACAATAGGTGTGTGGCCTGACCATGTTGGATCATTTCCCATTCTACAATGTGAGACTGACCATAGAGGTCTGAAATCTTGCTATAGTATATTAGTCACATGACACCACAAAACCTACTATGAACTGGAAAATGAGAAACTGGAGAGAGATTTTGGATGTGTCGACATAGCCTTGGTTTTTTTCCCATTTGCCTCCTCCTCGCTCTTTATGGGCCTAGCTACCGCCAATGTTTCCATTTCTCCTCCCACTCCGATGCAGACACTCCCAGTAATGCTTTCTCTTGAAGTGGCTTAGTCTGTCAAGGATAGAGATCTGACCTGGTAAGCCCATCTCACCAGCTCTGAGGTTCCAAGGTCCTCAATATCTACTCCTGCAGACTGATTCCCCTGAGGTACACGGATAACTCTCCAGCTGATCCTTTAGACCACCAGTTCCTGCTTCTCATAGGAACCCATCAGCAATACTTGAATCTTTATTTGGAAATTTACCTGATTGTTTTAACTTGACCCCTCCTTCCATTTCCCCCTCAAGGAAAGAACTTGAGCAACAGCTTATTAACAGTCCATTCAAAAATACCTTTAAAAAACTACAAAAGGACAAACTCAAAAATTATTTGTCAGCTTAACAATCAGATGTGAAGAATACTCTTTGGTAGCACCATATAGAATAATCTCCTGGTGAAAGCCAAGTCTTAATGTGCTCCCACCCCACCCCAGCTACCAAGGTCAGCATTCCAAACTGCCCTGTTTACACCACAAAGATACCAGTTCTCATGTTCTTCTGGCCTCCTACAGTTGGTAGGCTTATATTGATCTTCCCGACGACCTGACATACTGAGGCTGGGAATCAGGTAGTACACTTCTAGTTCACAATTAAAAGGTAGTACATAACATGAGTTTGTCACTGATAAAGTTAATCCAAAATTTCTATCAGTGAGAAGAAATTCTGGCTGTATCACTTAGAGATATAAACAATGTAAATAATAAAATTGATCTGGATTCATCTTCACTCCATCCACTTGAACTTCAAGATACTATGATTTGCACTATTAAAGATCATCCCACTCTAACATTTCAAGGATGCCTGGAAGTTGAGTCATGGCAACTGGACTTCTTTTCTTCAGAGATTGAAATGGTTTGCTACTCATCCAAGCAGCTTTGTCAGTCTGAGGAAAGTTGGTGGCAAGTCATCCATTTTATAGTTCACATTGATTTGACATCCCCCTGGTCTAAACAGGCTAATAAGTTGGACAAAGGTTTGAATAGGCTCATTAGGTCAATGATAGCCTGAATAGGTGGACCATGATCTGAATAGGGTCATTAGGTGGACGAAGGCCTAGGGTGCATGAAAGTCCCACCTATGCAACCTTTCCCAACATACATTAAGTATGAGTCATTAGCTATGACATTGCTGGTGGAGGTGTGAAGTGCTTCTGATTTGTCTGGGGTTTGTTCTTCTCTAAGGATGCCCCTTTATATATGATATTGAAATATGGCTGCATTCTGGACAGAATTGTAGACAATCCATCATATCTAGCTACTGAAGCAGAACCTTTTTTGCATAAAAGCACAGCTCAAACTAAGCTGAGATTGTGACAGAGTAGCCGTGCAGCTAGATGGAGCAGTATATTAAATAAATAAATAAATAAATAAAATATCTGCAGACCTCTGTTGCTGGAACATACTTGCTTTTGTTTATAATATAACAGTTATTTATGCAAATACATTGCTATTGTATTTCAATATTCTTCCATCTTAGTTGAGTGTGTATCTGAATAAATAAATTAATGCTGGTAGGCATCTAATGTAATAAAGAATTTCATGGATGTGAAATTTAGCAGCCTTTGTGTGTTAAATGGCAGCATGCCAGTTCTGAGCAAGGAGGGACAGATGTGTAATACCTGCCCTGCATTCCGGCTATTCACCCAACCACCACATACGAGGTAGTCGGCTCCTCCAAAATACTCCCTCTGCTCTGTCTCTGATGTTGCTAAATGCCAAGTCAGTGGGAAATAAATGTCATCTACTCACAGATTTAATTCAAGAGTCAAACGCCCACTTGACCTGTATTACACAGATGCACGAGGAGTGGGGAGCTTCTCTCACTCTCTCTTGTCCTCTGAGTTACTTCATTGCACATCAGGACAGAGCAGGGGGAAAGGGGGGTGCCACTGGGCTAAAAATGACATATGCTCGAGGAGGTCCTCTGCACTGTCAGTGGGAGGTCTCAAATGTCTCCAGGTAGTAGGGACAGATGGTTGCTGGTGCTGGTTTACTGGTCTCCCCGTGACCCAGCACCAGGCTTCCCAAAGCTGTCAAACTTTGCCTCGGCTACTCTGCTGACAACAACAAGAATGTTGCTTCTTGGTGATGTCAACATCCATGCTGAGGCAGAGTTGTCGGGGCCAGCAGCAGAGTTCACAGACACCATGATGTCCATGAACCTGTTCCAATGGGTTAAGGGCCCCACACACATAGCTGGAAGCACTCTTGACCTCATTTTCATGATAAGCCAGGGGAGTGATATGGTAGTGGGCAATCTATTCATCAGCCCCACTGTTATAAAAAGATCACTTTCTGCTGTAGTGCAAGATCACTCTGGTTCCCCCTCCTCTTAGGGAGACAGGACCAATTAGGAAGGTCTGCCCTCACAGGCTTATGGATTCACTTAGTTCCGAGGCAGCCTTGTGAGGGTTACTGGATGAACTGACTGGCGCTCTTGTCTCTCCTTTGGTTGACAAGTGGTCTTATGAGGTGACCAGGGAAATAAACACAATCGCTCCTGAGTCCCCTCTCCAGCTGCAGTCCCAACCCTCCCCTTGGGCATTGGGATCTGAAAGGCCAAAGGAGATGGCTGGAGAGCAGATGGAAGAGATCTCCCTCTGTTGGAAATCTGGATGCTATGAAAGCATGCTCTGCTAAATATGCCAACCAGCTAAAATCTATAAGGAAGGTATATATGACTTTAAGAATCCAGCAATCTAAAAATAATCAGAGCTATTTCACATAACCCGTGAGTTTCTGGATACAAAGCAGCCAAATTGTTCTCAATCTGATGTCATACACTATAATGTGTTTGCCATGTATTTTAAGGACAAGGTTGGGGCCATCCGTAGGGACCTTGATTCCAGTGTTGACACATTTAATCAAATGGAAACGTCCAATGCCGGAACCAGTTCCAGCTGGTGTCATCATCATACAAGATCACCAGTGCTCCAGCTCACTGTAAAGCCACCACAACCTCCTCTGATCCTTCCTCTTCCTTGGTAATTAAATCAGCCACAGAGGTGACCTTAGGATGCCTCTGGCAGGTTGTTTCTGCTTCTTTGCAGGAAAGATAAGATCCCAGATCCATCCTGAAGAATCCTAACCTCACATCTACTGATCTTTCCAAGTATCGGCAGGTCACAAATGTCCTTTTTCTGGGCAAGCTGATTGTGGTGGTGGCACTTTGGCTGCAGACTTTCCTGGAAGAATCAGGCAGCCTTCGCCCATTCCAGTCTGCCTTCAGGCTGTTTCATAGTACTGAAACAGCACTGGTCGCTCTGCTTGATGACCTACTCTGGGAGGCTGATCAGGGTCATTCAGTCCTGATGGTTCTCCTCTCAGCTGTCATTGATACTGTTGACCACAGTATCCTCCTGGTCCAGTTGGTGGAGGTAGAAATTGGAGGTCAACTACTGGAGGACTAGAGAGTACAGTTGAGGGAGAATTGATTGCTTCTACAGACTCAACATTCTGGAGTCCCACAGGGATTGACCATCTAACCCATGCTTTTTAACATGTACATGGGGCTATTGGAGAGGTCATCAAGAGCTTTGCTGATGACACACAACTCTGTCCTTTACAACACCAGCAGTGGATGCTGTTAGGACTTTGGAGGATTGCCTGCAGGTGGTACTGGAATGGACCAAGTGCAACAAACTGAGACTGAATCCTGACAAGATGAAGGCCTTGCTGGCAGGGCCTTCCTGTCTTGGGGGGAATGTCCCTCAGCTCTCCCTGGGGGGAGCATACCTCTGCCTTTTAAAGATCAGGTTCAGAGTACAGGAGTCCTTCTTGACCCAGGACTCACCCTGAAACAACAGGTGCATGCTGTGGTCAAGTCTGCCTTCTATCAACTTAGGGGGATTTCCCAGCTCTGACACTTTTTGTCTCTGAAGCTGCTGAACTATGCATTGGTTGCCTCCAAATTAGATCACTGCAAAGTCTGAACATAATCCAAGAGTAATTAAGCTGAAACCAAGATAGCTTGGCTCAAAGTACTACCCACTTGCATGCCTTTTGAGCTCAGGAAGGATTGGTGAGGAATGAAGGAAGCTTCTGGGTCATGTTTGCCCAAGACCATTCAAGGGGAAGATTTCAGGAAAGCACAAAGGACCTCGAAACACAAGCCTGCTTTGCTGGACATGCTAAATGTCAATAAATGCATCACCCAGAGGGCCATTGGGCTGACTGCCCTTTGCACGCGATTTCAAGGATCAGCCATCAAACAACCTGGTGCAGAGGCTATTAACGCCAAAGCAAATTCCAGAATAGCATCCCAAAGCTGCCTTCTACTCCATTAAGAGTTTGATTTCTGGGACGTCTAGGGCTGAATGTCAACTTGTCCGTTTCCACCGGAGAGTTGCCAAGTTGCCAATATCTTTCCTAAGTTTTCATATTTCTACAGCAAAAGCAACTGGAAACATTTATCTTCATGGTGAAAATCTTCCCACAACATTTCCTTTGAGAAGGCAAAAGAGAAAAGATGGAATTCACTAAAATTGTTCTCATATACTTTCCATTAAGGGGTGGTGGCTCAGCAGACTAGAGCACTGAAATCATCAGCTGCAAAACTCAGCAGTTCGAATCCTGGTTGTCATGCAGCGGAACGAGCTCCCGTTGTTAACCCAGCTCCTGCCAATCTAGCACTTCAAAAGCATGTAAATACAAGTAGATAAATAGCTACTTCTGAAAAAGGGGGAAGGCAAACAGTGTTTCTGTGCAGACATGCAGGCCACGTGGCCATGGACTTGCACAACACTGGCTCTTTGGCTTGAAAACGGAGATGACCACTACCCCTAGAGTCAGACACGACTAGCACGCATGTGTGTGAGGAACCTTTACCTTTATCTTTTACCTTTTCTTTCCATTTTGTCCAGTGGACTTCAAGTCATGACTGAGCTCAATGAATATACCCAGGTCTAACCCCTCGTGTCTTCCATCTGATGTCTGGACTTGAAAACAGCAGGATCCTTAGGCACTAGCATTTATTTTTCTAGAGATGTTGGGATTCTAAGGCTCTTGTTTTTAGTCACCTTGGCAGCAATTCCAGTCACAACCACCAGAGGGCACAGCCTACACTGTCATGTCTTTTTGCAACTTGGGATCATTCCCTTTCTTTCGAAAGATTTAGCTGAGGAAAGCCTTGCTGTCTATGCAGCCCATCCGTGGTCCTCAGTTGCTCAGCGTCCCATTTTGTTCTCCTCTGTTTGGCCTTAAGAGGAATCAAAACCTACTTAATCAAAATGTGCTGGGAAGGAAAATGAAATTATCTGTTGGCCTTTAAGGAGCATGACTCACTTCTTTGTGTGTGTGTGTGTGTGTGTGTGTGTGTGTGTGTTTGCTGAAACACACTAAAACTCCAATTCCAAAGGTAACCGTATTAATTAACTGCAGCAGAAAGAAACAGGAGCCTGGTGGCACCTTCAAGGCTATGGCTGGGATCCTGGTTCATGTTAAAGCACCGATGATGATGATGATCAGCATCATTCTAGAATTACAGAGCTGGAGGAAACCCTCTGGATCACTGAATCCAGCCCTGTCAGGGAGCCTCAGTGAGGAACTGAACTCCCCATCAAGTTAGTATTTGCCAGTTCCAAGAGGGGGGTTCATTTGAATACGCAAAGATGAGGCTTCATCTAAATAGGCAGGGGCAAGAACTTACTTGCATATCTTCATGTCATGGAAGATAACTGAACCCTGTCCAGTGTGTGGATGGACCATGGAATATGTAGTCCACCACAATTATCAGCATAGCTTTGCTGCCTTGAGTTAGAGCATAATTTCTTCAGTGAAGACAAACAAGATTTCTTTGTTTCAGCAATATATTTACATATATACAGTTGAGTATCCAAATTCAGCATTCAACAAAGTAACTTTCCAACTTTTAAGCTGAAGAACATCCTACATAGGAATCCAGTTTGCATGCAGTAATACAGCAACAACATGCACAGCAACTTCCAAACCTTTTAAACTTTACAAAAAAAAATCCCTTTTCATGTGCTCCTATGTCCAGTATATATAACAAGGTTATTCAATCGCCTTTGCTGCTTTGTACCCCGTGACTTGGCACTCAAAACTGAGCATTTTGAGCCTTCGCTCTTGTGTGTGCCACTACCTCTCTCCGTCCGCTTCTGAGACCTTGAATCTCTTGATTCTTGCCAAGGTCACTTAGGTGTACAGCCTTCTCCACAGGTGTCTTCTATTTAAACATTACTTTGAAACTTCAACCCAGCATGAATATGCTGACAAACCCATTTCTGACCAACTAGATGGGGCAATCCTGACTGTTCTACGTTTCAGAGAATTACTCTGCAGTATATGAAATGGCAGCCTATGTCCTCTATTGCTCAATATTAGCAATCAAAAGGAGGGATCATACAGGCTATACACACCTACCAGTAGTAGTTAATTGCACATAGCAGCTCCTCTCTTCAATAAAATAAAATAAAATCTCAGAGCCAGAAGGACCAAATAGAACCACAAAACCCATAGCATTGTTCCTGATATAGTCAATCATCCAAAGGAGTTAAGCAAGTTACCGGGGCATTATCTTGTCCCACCTAGCTTCAACAACAAGTCCAGGAACAGGTTTTTATAGATTAGCAGTCATTAGATCTGAAAGCACATTAAGGTGGGAGAGATGTGGCCAAGACAGTCTTTCCTGTCTGAGACAGAAGACTGGTAAGGAATACCCTGCTTACTGTAGGTCTGGAAGACTGACCACAGAACAAAGCAAGATCACTTGCAGACTTTAGGAGGTGGGGGAGGCTTTAGCAGAGACACTTTCACACAACAAGCCCTTCAGCATTTTTCTCTTCTTATTACAGTTTCTCCTCCTGCCTCAAGTCATAGAGATCAGGAGCATGGAGAGCTTTAAGAGGACTCCTAGCCTGGTAGAACAGATCATGAGTTACATTCAAGGGACCACAGGCTCATATGAAGGATGGTACCCCACAGCAGATACAGTGCTGGGAAATAAGATCTACATGTCCAGTCAGAAAGAACCCTTTTGGGGTTCAGCCAGTCCTTTACAGAAATTGAAGAGTTACTTTCCAGAATATGACTGAACTAACCATATCCCTGAAAGAACATTTATCAACATCCTGTTGAGGACAGGACATTTTGGAGACAGCTCATTCATAGGGTTGTCATAAGTGAGAGGTGACTTGATGTCATGTAATAACAACACTGTTAGGAATCGATTATCTATATGCATGCATGCGTGTGCTGGTGTCCCATTGCACCATCCATCTGTCACTTAGCTATAGATGGCTTCAGCCTATAATTGCACTCTTTCTCCTTAAAAGTAACTTTTCAAGTTCTGTGCTCCAAGTGGCTGTCAGTGACCCAGAATAATCAACAAACTCTTGCCATTATTTAAGAGAAGTGTTTATTTTATGAATAGCTGTGTTCTGCGCTCACTGTTTAGACTGCAGAAACCTCTTTGGGGCAGCTGTCATGTCACCCTGCCTTGCCTACCTATTTAACATGAGATAATTCTAGCCTGTGACAGTCAGTCAAAACTACTGTGATGACTATAAAACATTTGCTTAGATAAATAGGCTGCCCCATTTGTGGGCAGTCTGCGTAAGTATTTGGGACTTCATACTCATGTAACCATAGACACCCTTCTGCATGCTTAGCGAGACTAAGCACAACCCAGATGATGGGAGGAGTAACGAAGAACAGCCCGGGCTCCAGGAACAAGCAGCTGCCAGGCTGACATGGGCTGCCCAGTGAGGGTGGAGCACTGGAGCCGATGAAAAGGAAGTCAATATTCCATTTAATTTATAAAACCCTCCATGGCCTGGGACCTGACTACCTGGCAGAGCAGATCCCCCAGCAGTCAACTTCGGCCCGATCAACTAGGTTGTCGTGGGCACACTCGCTGTGGGTGGTCACGCCCAGGGAGGCTCGGAAAACGTCCACTCAGACCCGAGCCTTCTCTGTGGCTGGCCCTACCGTATGGAACCACCGCCCTAGCAAAGTGTGCCTTGCACAGTCCCTGCCAGCCTTTAGGAAAGCATTGAAGATCATGCTTTTCCGAGAGGCATTCAGTGACTTTTCCGAGAAGCGTTTGGTGCTGTGAAAGTGGAGGAGAGTTTTATTTCTCAGGAACCTCTTTTGTTTTACCACTTTCACTTATGTGGGCAAGGCCATAAATGGCCACCTTAATCAATCAGAGTTGCTCTTGTTCCCCTGCCTCCACCCCCGATATCCTGTTCATATCCTTAACAGATAAAAGCTGAGAACCATCATCTGACTGCAATATGATATCTGAGCTGGGACAAATGCAATGGATATTGTCTGCATCATGTCTTGCAGAATGTTCACTACATGATCCTTGTCACCATCCTCTGTTCTCTTATTGTTCATTTTTTTATTTATATTATTCATTTTTTTTGCCTGTGCTACTGCATTGCTGGTGTGTTGAATCACTTAGGTTAATTTTTTAAAATTGCATTTGTGGGAAATGCTGATCAAAAATCAGGGCTGTGGGGAGTTTCTCTATCGGCACTATGCACAATGCTAAAAAAAAATAATCTAAGTGACACAAGACATCAGTGTTGATCTAGCAGATGAAAATAATAATAATAGTTTTACTTCTCCTGACCTCCACAGAGGTGCAGAGGAAGTATTCAATTTGCCAATATCCTCGGAAGGGATTTTAGTCCCTTCTGAGAGATGTCATGTGCTGTGAACACCCTAAGGTAGAGCGCACCAACCTGCACCCAAAAAGTAGAAGCACATCGAAGAATAGGTCAAATGCCCATCTGAATGGGTCCAGGTTGTATTTTGGTGCATTTATTAAACTGCAAGCTGCTTTCAGTCCCAAACTTGGTAGAAATGTAGGATAAATTAAAGGTACTAACAAACAAAGCTTGCCATCCCGGGTTCAGTCAAAACCTCTTACCATCACTACACTGCAGAGCAGTGGATTTGATTTGTGGATTCAGTCCCTGAACATCAAAAGCTGGTTAGCAGAAGCATTTTACCCTTCAGAAATAATTCATATCCAGATTAGACATGGGCAATTCATATTTGTATGAGGTTTAGCACTACAGGTGCCAGGGAAGTACATTCCCTCCCCCGAGAAATGGCCAGTAAGAAGGTGGGAAAACAAATCTCCACACTCAACAACTGAGTGGTCAGTTGTGCAGGGAGGTGGTGGTGGTGGGAAAACCTGGCTGGGCTGCTTTCATGATTGGAGTGATGCTGGTGATAGTGGGTGAGTGGAGCTGATGGTTCTGGGCAGGGGGAACAGATGTCCGTGGCACCTGTGGTGCCACACTTTGTATTTGTATCCTCGGGGATACAAATAAGAAATGCTCATGTCTAATCCAAGCATTAATTTCTGGGAAAATCAGAAAGCTTATATGTAAGGAAATTTCCTGAAGGAAATACTTGGATACACAAACAATGATAGTGTCCCGGGTTCTAGCTCATTAAGATGGAGATGCAAGGAGCCATGATTGGCCCCTTTAGCTCTTGAGAGCAAAAGTGAGATGTCTCCTCCTCTCCTCTTGAGAAGGAAATGTAAGAAGGAAAGGACAGACGTCAACCACCCTTAGAACAAGGAAGGGCAACAGAGCAAGGAAGGGGCATGCTAAGCACATCCAAGCTGATCCCCCTGTCATGCAAAGGCCAGCGTCCTCCAGGGAAGCTGGGCTGCAGTGAGGCACCGCTGACGCCTCGTAGGTGGACTCTCACTTTGCCACTCTGTTTTTCCAAACAACCTTCAACCTCCATCCACGTTTCTTCTCTCCAAAGAAGCATTTAGAGGCACAAAGTGTTGCAAGGGAAAGAAAGTGAAGACCACCTTATTTATGGTATTCAGGGTTGTCTCAAGGCAACATCTGGGATGTGTTGATTTTTTGGTCAACAATTTCCATTTCCAATTAAGGAAGGAAGAAAGCGAGCGACCTTTGTGTATGTGTGGGTGTGTACCACCACAATTACCACAGCACTCAGAATACAGAAAGAAAGAAAGAAAGAAAGAAAGAAAGAAAGAAAGAAAGAAAGAAAGAAAGAAAGAAAGAAAGAAAGAAAGAAAGACACTTATTCTGAGCACAAATGGCTGGCTGAAGCTGTACCAAGGAGAACCACATGATGTGACAACTCATAATGTTCTCTTAAATATTCATTTGCATTTTCTGGAAAGAAAGAGCCTTGCAAATGATATGCATTTACACATTCTTTTGTTATGGTTTCAGATGACAATTGCAATGATGTTTTAGCAAATTAGCCTTACAGTTGAGTCACAAGCTTAATAGCTATTTGAAGGAAGGGAACATTTTGTCCTCCAGGTTGTATACAGTTAAACTCCCAGTTCTTCTAGCTGGTATGTCTAATGATAAGGGATTATGGACACTGTAGTGCAAAGCATCTGAGAAATAAAGGGTCTCCAACCTTGGTCTGTCATACTTGATGGAAGGTTGACTACACCAGCAAAATTCCAGATGTGCCACAGCCATGACCAGCAGGCTACAAGGAAACTGTCTGTGACAAGTCAGGTGGTGTCAGATGGTATTTTTTTAAATTTGCTTGTTTATTTTACAGTATATTCTGCTTTTCCTCCAATGGGGCAGTCAAGGCAGCTCCAAATATTAAAAGGAATAGAACTGAAGACCTAAGTTAAATATTTAAAAAAGCAATTAAACTGCATGCCTATTGTGAGTTTTTGGGCTGTTTGGTCATGTTCTGGAACATGACCAAACAGCCCCCCTAAAAAAAAAAATCCACAACAGCCATCAGACCCCAGCTGTAAAAGCCTTTGAAAATACATTAAACTACATACAACTGAATAATTAAAAGCAAGTTATCATTAACACTATCTTAATGCTAAGAAGGTATTCACTGGGATGAAAACATGATAGTCAAAAGCCTGGTCTTCAACTGTTGGTGGAGGGATAAAAGGGAGGTGGCAGCCTAATTTGAGGGCGAGCACTCCACAGTCTGGGAGCTGTGTCCCCATCAGCTGTGCCCGAGCTGCCAATGGGACCAAGAGGAGACCCTCCACTGATGATCCTAAATGTCAGGAAGGCTCATATGGGGATATATGGTTTTCATGTTTTCTTGTTTCTGCTGTCCTTGAATAATTTGGGAAATCTTTGGATTATAATGATACAGAGTGACCAAGCTTCACTTTTGCATCCACAGATGCAAACCTACTTGGCATATGATGGGAGAGGAGCATCGTTTAGAAGTTTTGATAGGTGAGCAAAAGAATATGCAAGAGAGCAGGCAGAATGTCAAAACATGACCCTCTGTACTGCTGATCCTGTCTGATCCCTCTCTTGCCACTTTTGCAGAAATTCTCCTTGGCTATGTCACACCAGCGTAGTGGGAATGTCTGGTTGGTTTGTTTAAAGTCACCATAACAAAACTGGACAAGAGGAAAGCAACCCAAAATAATAAAGCGAAAACAATCTGGCAGGGGAAGGGCAGCATGAAATGGATCTATGTGGAGAGTATCACGATTACACGCCACAACACATGAGTCAAAAGATTTTTGCTGTTGTTTCACTGGGAACAGTGTACCTGTAAATGCAGAACAGGAAATTTGCAGTTATGCAAAGGGTGTCACCAACATTCTCTCTAATTTTCTGGAACAAGGGTGTAATGTCTGAAAGTAAATTGCTGTACGTTAAGAAATCCCCATAGATGTGATCTGTTGCATAGCAAATCGCATATTTATTTATTTTATTTATTTATTTATTTATTTATTTATTTGACTTTTATACCGCCCATCTAGACCAAGGGCTACTCTGGGCGGTTTACAACATGTAACTACAAACAAAGGAATACAATTTAAAAAGCAAGATACAAGGTACAAAATAAAATAAAATATACATAAATCAACAACAACAACTAAAATGGAGCTAAAATGAAGCTAAAAATGGCAAGAGATTTGATAAAATGGTTTAAAAATAGTGCCTAAGTGTTTAAAGAATCAGGGAATGCCATTCTATAGAACCAGGTCTTCAATAGCTTTTTAAAAATTTGAAGCGAGGGTGCCAGCCGAATTTCCGGGGGTAGATGGTTCCATAATTGGGGAGCAACCACCGAGAAGGCCCTACTCCTTGTTACAACTTTCCTGGCCTCCCTCGGGGTTGGGACTCCCAGGTGTCCTGCCTGGCTGGCACGGGTGATCCTGGCAGTTCTTCTTGGGAGGAGCCGCTCTGTCAGATACTGAGGTCCCAAACCGTTTAGGGCTTTGTATGTTAACACCAAAACCTTGAAGTCAATGCGGTAGCGTACCGGCAGCCAGTGCAGGGCTGCCAGCACGGGGGTAATATGTTGGTGCCTTCTTTGCCCCGTTAGAAGTCTGGCGGCTGTATTCTGCACTAGCTGCAATCTCCGCATTAACCTCAAGGGCAGCCCCACGTAGAGAGCACTACAGTAGTCTATTCTTGAGATTACAAGTGCATGAACCAGCGTAGTTAACGCCCTGATGTCAAGGAGGGCCCGCAGCTGGGCAATCCTCCGCAGTTGGCAGTGAGCGGAACGGACCACTGACGCCACCTGGGTTTCCATGGTGAGTGCCGGGTCCAGTAGGACACCCAAACTGCGGACCCCATCCTTCGCGGAGAGAGTCACCCCCCCGAAAGTGAGGGAGTTCCCCAACCCGCAGACACCAGGGGGGCCCACACGCAGGATCTCCGTCTTGCCCGGGTTCAACCTCAGCCTATTAGCCCCCATCCAGTCCGAGACGGCCGCCAGGCAGCGCTCAAAGGACGGAACGGCATCCACTGCAGAAGATGGAAAGGAGATATAGAGCTGGGTGTCATCCGCATATTGGTGACACGAAGCTCCATACCCCCTTATGACCCCTCCCAGCGGCCTCATATAAATGTTGAAGAGCATGGGAGAGATGACCGACCCCTGTGGCACCCCACAATTGAGGGACCAAGGAGCGGAGGTCATCTCTCCCAGCTGCACTCGCTGGGGACGGTCCTCCAAGAAGGAACGGAACCACTGCAAAGCAGTGCCTCCAATCCCCAACTCGGAGAGCCTCCCCAGGAGGATACCGTGGTCGACGGTATCAAAGGCCGCTGAGAGGTCGAGGAGGACCAACAGGGACGTTTTGCCCCTGTCAGCCTCCCTCAAAAGGTCATCATGCAGGGCGACCAATGCCGTTTCCGTACTATGGCGCGGCCTGAAGCCCGACTGAAAAGGATCGAGGGCATTTGTGTCATCCAGAAGACCCTGAAGCTGATCTGCCACCACCCTCTCCAAGACCTTGCTCATATAAGAAATATTGGCAACGGGCCTATAGTTGTCAATTTGGTCTGCTGCCACATTAGGTTTTTTCCGAATGGGCCTAATGAGAGTCTCCTTGAAGGCCAGGGGAACCCTGCCCTCAAGGAGAGATCCATTAATTATTACTGTCGCCCATTCATTCATAATTGGCCTGGCTGTTTTTATTAACCAGGCCGGGCAAGGATCCAAGGAGGAGGTGGTGGCCCGACAGCGATCAAGGGCGCTGTCCACATCTGTCGGCGTCACTGGTTGAAAGCTGGAAAGCAATGCCGGGCAAGGCGATGCACTGGACATCTCTGCTCGATCTACTGTTTGTAAATGGTGGTTCAGGTCCCGGCGGATGGTCTCCACTTTAGTCTTAAAGAATGCCGCAAATTGGTCACAGGAAATACTAGGGGGAGGCCTTTCACTGTGACCAACCCCGGATAGATCGCGCACTATGCGGAACAATTCGGCCTGATGATTTTGTGCTTCGCTTATCCGGGTGGCGAAGTAAGATCTTCTTGTGGCCTTGATCTTAGCTAGATAGATGGATGATGCGATCTTTACGGCTGATAAATTATTTTCCGTCGGGGCCTGCCTCCAGATGCTCTCTAGCCTCCTCCGTTTTCGCTTTAAGGCCCGCAGCTCCTGGTTAAACCATGGAGCTGGACGGGTCATGCGATGGAGGGGGCGTTTGGGTGCAATCGTGTCCACTGCCCTGGTGGCAGCAGTATGCCAACTATCCACCAGAGCGTCGACAGGAGCACCAACCAGTTCAGCGGGTAACCCACCCATGGCATCCTGGAAACCAATAGGATCCAGTAGCCTGCGTGGGCGGACCATCTTAATGGGTCCAAGCTCCCCGCGGGGAGGGGGTGCCACTGTGAGGCTGCATTTAATCAGGTAGTGGTCCGACCATGACAAGGGGACTGACTCAAGGTCAGTCACCATCGATCCACTCTCTCTATGTGCATTTGCGAAAACCAAATCTAATGTATGTCCTGCCACATGGGTGGGGCCAATGACAAGTTGGGACATGTCCAAGGAAGCCATGGTTTCCAAGAACTCTAGAGCTGGACCTGAAACCTGAGCCTCCGCGTGGATGTTGAAGTCCCCCAGAACTAAGAGCCTAGGAGATCTCAACAACGCCCCGGAGACAAAGGTGGCCAGCTCCGGAAGGGAAAGTGCTGGGTCGCGGGGAGCGCGGTACGCCAGCACCATCCCAATTCCTTCCCTGCCCCCAATAGCCACGTGGAGGGCCTCAAGACCTGGAACCGCCAATGCAGAGAGCCTGACAGCCTCAAGGGTGTTTTTGTATATCTTGGCGTGCTACCAAGATATATAGAAACATTTCTTAAGTTATAGCAATGCACTTCTGAATGCTTCATCTTTAGTGTATACGTGCAACAAGATTACAGCCATAGAATAAATAAACCAGGAAGAGAAACAAGCAGCCTGGTCTCCATGCAGAATAGTGTTGTTCTGAGAATCTTTTTTCTCACAGTGACTTGGGGAGGGGGGGGGACCCTGTTGTTCTCTCGTGACTTTTTCCATTAGCAAAACGAAAAGAAAAAAAGAAAAAGGAAGAAAAAAGAAAAGAAAGGAAAAGAAAAAAGTTTCATTTGTACACAAAATTCGGGATATTAAAAGTTTGTGCCTCATCATGGGAACTGCGAAGAAGGATTTTTTCTGGGGGGGGGGGGAGTTGTTGCTGATGATTTTTTTTGACAGCTTGGGCCTTTCTGAAGGAAGATATTCAAATGGTAATACCATATGTCTCATGCCAGTAGTATATTCCTGCTCTCCTCCTCCAATACTGTACCATTTGAAGTCACCAAACTGCTGAGAGAAGTTACTTAGAGTTTGGGCCTTTACCACCTCCAGTTCCATCTTAAGCCACAGGGAGTTGTTAGCTGCCTGGAACTCTTTTAAGGAAAGAAGGAATATTACTAATATTTGTGATCTCACCAACACACCTGTCACCCAAAGCCAAAGCCACCTTATGGGAATATCCTGTCCTTTCTGTTTTGCAGAAACATTTTTTTAAAATTAATATCACAAGTTCCTGAAAAAGGTAGAAGCAAACACATTCCCGGTCTCTTTCAGGGTGAACAAATATGCTTGTTGAAAGCAAATTTGCCTAGCACTGTGTGCTTGCTGGGAATGCTCCCATTTTGTAAACACAACTATTTTGTCCATTTAATCCCTGTCTATAGCATGATACTAACTTTCGAATTTAAATTTGGCCTCTAATGACTGCTGTACAGGAGAGTAAAGAAAATAAAATAAAAATAAAGGCTGGCACTCATTGTGCTCAAGAGTAAAAATTGTCTGCCATCAATTTAATTCCAATTTAATTCCAATTTATAGTGATCCTAATCCAGAATCTTCTAAACCAGTGATGGTGAACCTTTTAGAGACCAGGTGCCCAAACTGCGATTCAAAACCCACTAATTTTTCACAAAGTGCCAATACAGCCATTTAACCTGAATACAGGTGGCTGTGAAGGGGCGATGTTGGGTGCCCACAGAAAGGGCTCCGAGTGCCACCTTTGGCACCCGTGCCATAGGTTCACCAACACTGTTCTAAACAGTCTACCAGTCCCTTCCTCTGGTGGCACCATGAGACAATGCAGCATGTTCAAGACTACCAAGGTTGGCGCTTTTCCTTGGACACACACTGGGCAACTGAAGTCGCAACCTCCGACCATTCAGATAGATCTCTAACTCATGGAGCTGACTAGCCTCTCTAACTAATGGTCACCTGGAAATACTGCAGTTTATTCTGATAGTTTATGACAAGTTTCTGCTGCAGAGGATGGTACAGTGGATAAGGCAACCACCTAATGCCAAATTATACAGTATTTAAGTGTAGATTCCTTAAATTTATTTATTTATTTATTTATTTATTTATTTATTTATTTATTTATT
>JAHTLZ010000010.1:8859593-8900311 GCA_023846285.1 Phrynocephalus versicolor | reverse complement strand
ATTTATTTATTTATTTATTTATTTATTTATTTATTTATTTATTTATTTATTTATTTATTATTGCACTTCTATCCCACCCATCTTCCAGAAAGGAACTCTGGGCAGCTAACAATAAAACAAGTTTAAAACCCCCCCACAAAATATAATACAAGAAAGAGAGGCAGATCCCAAAAGGGATGACGCAGGCAAAACCCCAAAAAACAAAAAATGATAACTTAAGTAAAAAGGTCGCCAAACGCCTCCTTAAAAAGGTAGGTTTTCAAAGCCTTTTTGAAGGCGGGCAGGGACTCTGCAAGGCGCAGCTCACTGGGGAGATGGTTCCACAGCGTGGGGCTCACCACAGAGAAGGCGCGGCCACGCGCACGCAATTTCCACGCCTCTCTGGGGGTGGCCACCCTCAGTGAGCGCGCCTGCGCAAATCTCGTGAGTCTGGTCCCAGTTGATCTCTGAGAGATAAATATCTCAATTACCTTGACAGCCCTCTTAGCATTCTGACTAGATGGCTAACATAACACACAAAGGACCCACAAAATACTGTAAGATTCACTTTTGAGTAAATATGGATTCAACTCAGCTGCAGGAGCGTGAGCTGGAAAGGTCAGGTTCAAATCTCATTTCATCAAATAATCTGAGGAAACTGCTATTCTCTTAGCATCTTCCCTGGATACAGGGTGACAATAAAAGGATAGAAATGCCTGTTTGACTCCTTACATTATTGCTTTCTCTCTTCCATGGTGCCCTGTCCTGTCCGTGTATAATAACTAATGTATCCTTTGGGGGGGGGGGGGGACATTTTTTTTGGGGACATATACACCCCTTGTACAGCACCAGTGACTTGATCTCCATTTGCTAGGCTGGCACCACCAGGATAAGCTTGTCACTTTAAAAGGGAAAAAAATCCTGGACTAGCCTTTCTACACAGGCCTAGTGCAACACGCAGATAAGACAAAGAGACAATCACATTCTCCACAAGATATAGAGATGTGAATGGAAACTTCACCAAGAGACCTGTAGCTGTGCGATGAAGGTGAGGAAGACTGTATAGTCCAAAGGGCCAGCTCAAAATACTGAAATTTCCCTCCCAGAGAATGGGTTAGAATCATAGAATCGTAGAATCATAGAGTTGGAAGAGACCTCAAGGGCCATCTAGTCCAACCCACTGCCATGCAGGAACCCTATCACAATATTTCCGACAGATGGCCATCCAGCCTCTGCTTAAAAACCTCCAAAGAACGAGACTCCACCACATTCTGGGGCAGCATATTCCATTGCCGAACTGCTCTAACTGTCATGAGTTTCTTCCTAATGTTCAAATGGAATCTCTTTTCCTGTAGTTTGAAACCATTGCCCTGAGTCCTAGTCTCTGAAGCCATGGAAAACAAATAAGTTCCCTCTTCAATATGACATCCTTTCAAATATTTAAACATTGCTATCATATCCCCTCTCAGTCTTCTTTTTGTAAGGCTAAACATTCCCAGCTCCCTGAGCCATTCCTCATAAGACATTTCCTCCAGACCTTCAACCATGCTGGTCGCCCTCCTCTGCACCCACTCAAGGTTGTCAACATCCTTTTTAAACTGAGGCGCACAGAACTGGACACATGGGTTGATTGAATGTTGAGGTTCCTAGGCTGTGCTTACTTTTCTCTGTGCTTATCTCTTTCTTGATAGAAGATACAGATCTTGCTTAATAGATAGATTCGGAGCCCCACCTATTTTTCATTTAACTTTGCTAGGGATTCTCATAATTAAGACTTAGGCAATCCCAACTCCAGATGGCTGAATAGCTCAGTGATTTACATAATCTGGCTGTGGACCCAGAGGTTCAGTTCCTCCACTGGGGGTGCCAGAAGAGTCAGGCTGTGTGGCCTGAAATTGACTTGACAGCACACAATCAATCCCAACTCGGGCTTCTAGACTGGGGCCTCACAAAGAAAGAGCTAAAGCATATCATTTAAGCAACAGCTCTCCTCTTCGTTGCAGCGGAACCTCCTTTTGGAACTCAGCAAGAGAATGGCCAAAACACTTGATGACAACACACCGTGCAGGGAGGGAGGGTTTCTTGATTGCTTGCAAAGGCAAACAAAAACAGAAGCCCCACTACATATATGCAAATTGCAATGAGCACATCAGGGGTTGCTATAAGCCAGAATAATAATAATGCCCAAGATAGTCGGAATGGATAATGTCAGATGGGACTGGAATACTTTTATACCTAACTAGAAACTAGCTAACAGAGAAATCATTAGCTTGTGCTGTTCTGGGTGTGTCTGCATTTTCATTTCCTGTTTAATATGTTTTGAGTAATCTGAACATTCCTGTCTGTTAGCTTTCTCCTGTACCTTCTTTTAATGTAATTCCACAACTGACACTCTGATTATAAAGAAACAAAACGGGTGCCAATTTGGACAAAGCTGTTGGGACTCTTGCCTCTTGTAATAGTTTTGGAATGCAAGTCTGATCTGAGGTTATGATACCAAAAGGACATTTGCCATGCAAATTGTCTTACTAACTTGTGTGGGTTGCCTGGTTGCCTCATTGCTCAGAGGTAATTATGACTGTAATTGATTTGTTAGCCCCGACCACTTGGCAGAATGAAGACTGTAACATTAGAGGAGGCTTATTTGAATGCTAGTTTGATCACTGTGGGGCGGATAAGGCTTCAACAGCTTGAGGGATCTGCATTTAAGAATACTTGGGAACTGGGGCTTTTCCAACTTAATGTTTTTAAATGCCACCATGGGAGGCTCCTAAGCAGGGCCGGCACATCCATAAAGGCAAACTAGGCAGTTGCCTAGGGCGCCAAAATGGACAGGGGTGCCACCCCCACTGCCAACGCTGGCTAGCCTGCTGCCCCCCCGCTGCCCCCTGCCACTGGCCACCGCCGCCCGTCCCCCGCGCCACCCCTGCCCTCCCCCTGCCCCCCCCACCACCTGCGGCCCACCCCCACCCCCGCCCCCTGTTTCCCCCCGTGGCCCCCTGCCCCCCACCCCCTGCCACCTAGGGCGCAAGAAACCCTAGCACTGGCCCTGCTCCTAAGGTTGCCTAAGGTGCCCCACTTAGCTCTTTAGAGAGCATGATCCAGTAGCAATGGGCCCATTAGGGCTAATGGGGTGTTGCTGTGCCTCACCTGCTGTATTACCAGGCTCATCACAGTGTGGGTATATGTGGGGAGGGAGACACTGAAGCAGCAGCAATAAGCATTAGACTATCATCCCTGGCTCCACCCACCATGGCTTCCACCACTGGAACACACAGGACTCTTCAGGAGCAAAGCAGGATCAAGCCACTTAGGAGCAAAGGCGTGGATGATCAAGGTATAAGAGTCACCACTTCAGGACAACCTGCATTGCTGAGACAAAAGGTAGCACTGCAGGACGACCCTGCATCTGTAAGGTTTGCAAAACAAAGGACTGATATGTGTTATTATTGTGATGAGGTGGATTTCAGTTGTTTAAGGTTCTAAGACTTCCACCTTGTCTTGTGACCAGAGGCAGATTGACAGTTATTCCCTGTTCCCTTCAGAAGAGCACCAGCTGCATTTTACAGCAGATTATTTGTATTAAAACATCTAGGCATGCCTGAAGCACAGTCCTAAGCAAAAAGCTGTGGAGCCTAAAGGTTACAAAAACATGCAGATTCGCAATATAGATAAGGCTGCAGCCAGCGTAGAAGACAGAGATGACAAAATGTATCCCTGCTGCCTTTTGTCCATCCAGGAAAAGGTAGCGCCTGAAAGTCACAGAACTGACCATGGCAATTAAATGTCATCAGTAGTTAGGTGATTGCTCACATCTTGAGAACAGAGATTTTTTAACCAGTAGTATCGCCTCCCTTGTCTGGATTCAGCTCCAGGCTATTGGCCCTTAGCTGTCAAACCGCAGTTGTCAGACACATTTAGAAGGACCAAGATCCCTGCTCCAAGGTCAAGCAAGATATTACATGACCTAGTTGTTCAAAATAGACCCAGTGCTGTTGCCAGAAGGCATTCTAGAGCTCCAGACGGTTATCTCCCAGCAGCCACACGTGTAGCTGTTGAACAATAAGGGAGATGAAATAAAGTCTGCCAGCTAGGCAGCTTTCCTGATCACCTTGGAGGGCGAAGGGGCAGTTCAGCACGTGGTGGTGAGCCCACTGTGTGGCCTTTTCTCCCACCCAATTTCACCCCGTCAATTGTCATAGGCAGCTCAGGAGAAGATTGTGAGGTCTGTCACGAAACTAGTAGGAAGCTTTCTCTTCTTTTACTGAGATTCCAAAAAAAACTCACTACATAACATTTCAGCCATGCAGTTCATATGTTGAAGGGTGTATTGCTAAGAGAGGTCATTCGGCACTTGCAGCTGTTCTTGTCAGAGAGCGGTAGCCCTGGCTGCATCCATTCAGTAGCAAAACTCAGATGAATCCTCCTTTCTCCCCTGCCCAGCCAAAAGGGCAGCATGCCATCACGTCAGCTCTCTGTTCTGTACAGTGTACAGAGCACTGTTACTGAATCCACTGAGCCACTCCCAGACCATCCACTGCGTTGTATCACTACCTCTGGCAAAGAAAACAATGGCATTATTGGCTTAATATTTCAGTTGTCACAGCACCCTGCTCAGGCTTTAAAGGAACCCGGTTGCAATGTATGTATGTATGTATGTATGTATGTATGTATGTATGTATGTATGTATGTATGTATGTATGTATGTATGTATGTATGTATGTATGTATGTATGTATTTATTTATTTATTTATTTATTTACCAGATGCATATCAGCAACTTAATTTCCACTCCAAATCATTCCCATCTCAGAACTGCTGAGCTGGAAGAGACCCTATGGGTCATCAAACTCGGCCCCTGTCAAGGAGTCCCAGTGGGGGAATTGAACCCCCAACCTCCAGCTCCATGGCCAGATACCTAAACCACTGAGCTTATCAGCAATAGAATCATGGAATCGTAGAATCATAGAATCATAGAGTTGGAAGAGACCTCAAGGGCCATCCAGTCCAACCCCCTGCCATGCAGGAAACCCCATCACACTATTTCCGACAGATGGCCCTCCAGCCTCTGCTTACAAACCTCCAAAGAAGGAGACTCCACCACCCTTCGTGGCAGCATATTCCACTGCCAGACAGCTCTAACCATCAGGAAGTTCTTCCTAATGTTCAAATGGAATCTCTTTTCCTGTAGTTTGAGACCATTGCCCTGTGTCGTAGTCTCCGAAGCCATGGAAAACAAACCAGTCCCTTCTTCAATGTGACATCCTTTCAAATATTTAAACATTGCTATCATATCCCTTCTCAGTCTTCTTTTTGTAAGGCTAAACATTCCCAGCTCCCTGAGCCGTTCCTCGTAAGACATTTCTTCCAGACCCTCAATCATCTCAGTTGCCCTCCTCTGGACCTGCTCAAGATTGTCAACATCCTTTTTAAATTGAGGCGCACAGAACTGGACACAGTACTCCAGGTAGGGTCTGACCAGAGCAGAACAGAGTGGCACAATCACTTCCCTTGATCTCTAGACACGATGCTTCTGTTGATGCAACAGTTGGCTGGATAGCTCGTGAGTTAGGTATCTATCTGCGGAGCCCGAAGTTGGGAATTAAATTCTCTCACTGTGCATCCCAGAGGAGCCAGTCGTTGTGGCCTTGGGGCAGGGCTGCTCGGCCCCAGGATGCCCTCAGAATAAAAGCACAGTGAACTCTGAATACTGTCTACCTGGGAAATCCTGGAAAGGTCACCATAAGTCAGAACTGACATGATGGCATGTAATTATTATTAAATATGGCAGTAGATGGGTGACACTGGCACAATTTCTCACATAAAATGAGCTTCAGCCAAAGCAGATCCCCGAGCCTTGGAAGTGAACTGCAGTGCAGATTCCTACTTTTATAGCACAACACTGCATGCTCTGTATTTCACTCCTCTGGCTGCCTTCCTGGTTCCCATAGCTTACTTACCAGGAATGTTAATAAGGCTGTAAAATCTCTGACTTAGAATAACATTGCCTTTAGAGAGGTATAATTCCATTAGAGGATGGATGTTTACAGCAAATACATTTGGGGCAAAGACAACTGAAACCTCTCGCACCACCTCATCATTGTGCTGGGAAAGAATCCAGCTCTTTGGTATAAGCGTAGTGGATCAAGAGGCTTACAAGGACGGGCCTCCTCTGTTTCCATCTCCCCCATCCCCAGATGTCCCCAACCCATTCTTGAATGAAACAAGGGAAGCTACGGAGACTTGGGTTGAGGGGTAGGAATTGGAAATGTGCAGCCCTCCATGTAGTCAAGTTCAACCACATCTCACAGCCCACAGGTTTTCCCGTATCTGCTGCAGTTGCTTCTTCTCCTTTCCTGTTAAGGAAAAGGGCACCCAATTAGGACATCCAGAGGTATTTCACAAGAAGGAAGCTAAGCTGCATAGTGGTTTTTTACATAACTTTTGCAGATGACATGCACTGCTACAGCACAATGCATCTCTCTCTGCACATTAAAATAGCAAACTTGGGAGTGTGCATGGTGGTGAAATATGCTCACCTTGGCCTTCCTAATACTAAACATGTGTATGGCACAAACGTGTGCACCTGTTATGTGCATTTTTAAAAATGTGTGGGTGGGTGGGTGGGTGGGTGGGTGTTGTGTCATTACAGTCGTGGCCAACTCTCCATGACCCCATGTTCATGGAGTTTTCTTGGCAGCAATAATGGGACTGCCAAAAAAAGACCCTTTCAACAAAGGGGTTCTGCTCACAATGGAGAAGGAGAGGGGAATCTAAATACTCAGAAACCTATTGCTAGTCATGACCAGCGTCTGCTGCTCTAAAAAAGCAAAGTGTGCTACTTATATACTGCCAATACAAGTTATTTGTGCAGATTACACACTGCCCCCGCATTGAGCTGGGTACTCATTTTACCAACTTGAAGTCAACGTTGAGCCAACTACCTGGGACTGATACCTCATGAGCTGAGTTTTGGTTACAGTACAGCTGTTTAACCACTGCACAATGATGCTATGCCTCCCATCTTTCTTCATTGGTTTTGGTTCCCAGAGAGCTTACATTCATTTTGTTTCTACTCCATCCTTCTTCCAAGCAGCTCAGGACAAGGTACATCATCACCTTACACTCCACATTTGATCTCCACCCCACCCTCCGAGTTGGTTTGATTGTATCTTGGCCACTAGGAAAAATATGCATGGCTTACAACACTTTTCGGTAGGGATTTGACTCTGGCGGTATCTAGTCCCTAGAGTAACCCTTATACTGCCATCTGTGATATTAGACGGCATTCTAATTATGCACTTATTTCATATCTTTTGTTGTCATTACATTTCTGGTGTGATATACCTACCATGTTCTCACTCAGGAGACACTTACAAAGCAAACATCCAACATAGCTAAAAAGATTGAGGATACAAAGAGGCTTCCATCTTGCCTCAGAACTAACTTGCTTCCAGGGAGTCAAACAGAGAAAAATAGGCCGGGGGTGGTTAAGATCAGGCCCCAGTCTTGTCTTCCAAGGTGCAGATTTGTCCTTCTGAGCTCCCTCAGGTGTCTGTTCCCACTTTCCTGTGACAGATGTTACTGGGACTTTCCCACATGTGTTTTCCTCTCTAGTCCAAGTTCCAAATGCTCCTCCTGAGTCTTAGTGTTTCAGCAGTTTACCTGCCTTACTATGAAATAGTCCGGTGTTTGGGGTTTGACTCTTTTACAGTCTTAGCAAGAGTGATATCCTGATAACTTCTCTGAAATCGAATTCATCCTTAAAATTGAATTAATCTTGAAGTTCAAGTAAGTCCCCCAACCTTGGGACATAGGTGGCTCATGATTATGGCAGGGAATATCCCTGGGTGATCCCAGGGGCAGATGATTTTCTCCTGAACTACTCCTACCTTGGGACCTGCCTCTATATGAGTGAACGGTGTCAATCATCCCTCATTCCATCTCCCTCCACAGGTGGTCTACCTCAATGAGAACAGGCCAGCATGAAGTAAGGGGCTGGGTTACAGCAAAGGGAGGGATTGAAGACTTCTCTGCATCCCACGCATAGCACAGCCTCTGCCAGCACAGCACCGTGGTAGCCACTTTGCACGCAGAGGGTTGTATATTCAAGTCCAACTGAATCCTTCTGCTATGCAGCACCTTTCAGAGCACCTAGTTCTCCAAGAGATCTTCGGGGAGAAAGTGGAATTTACAGAGCAGTAAAGGCTCAGGAGCGTCACAATGGTGATTTGTACCACCTAAGCATTAAGTGTGCAAGTAAGCCTCACGGCTCAAGTGGCATCCCCGTGCACGTCCACCTGAATTCTGTGAGCCTGCTTGTTTCAACCTGAACCACACAGCACACATATGTTTTGAACAAGTAAGAGTGATGAGTCTACTTCATACATACACTCAACACCAGCCTTCTTTGGGCTGGTGCCCTCCAGCTTTCTTTGAAAGGCAGTTCCTTCCTACCATTGGGATGGTGGGAGCCCCAGTGCATTCTTTCTCTCCCTTCACAGTGGGTCAGTTGGAAATGGGTGCCTGGGCTTTGGAGTCATCTCATATGCAAGCACCCAACTTTCACTGAAATTTTGCCTTGGCACTTACAGGTGGCATCTTCTAAGGGACCTGAGACCTGACAACTCTAGTTAGCCACCCTGTGGAGATGACATTATGGCAGCTAAGTAAAGGTATGAGGTAAAGGTCCCCCCCCCAAATGCATGCTCATCATGTCCGACTCTAGGGGCGGCGGTCATCTCCCTATTCAAGCCAAAGAGCCAGTGTTGTGCAAGTCCATGGACACGTGGCCGGAATGGCTGCAAGGAAACACTGTTTTACCTTCCCACTTTTTGTGGTGGTACCTATTTATCTACTTGCATTTACATGCTTTCGAACTGTTAGGTTGGCAATCAAAGTACAAGCAGAACAGGAAAAATAAACAGGAAAAATGCATGAAATGTAGGCTGCAAACAATCTTTGTGAACCGAATTGTTGGCTGCAAGAGATGAATTTCTGCGGAGGTTACTCCCACTGTGTGTACTCATGGTGTCCTTAAATGTCAGCATTGCCAGTGCGAAGGGCCTGGAGAGAAAAAGGCAGGGGCAACTATTGGAAGGAAGGATTGCACCTTCAGGCAGCCAGAAACAGATGATGGCAGGGCTCTTGCGGCAATAGTTGTTACACAAAAGAAGGGTTTCAGCCAGGACAGCCACAGGGCAGGCGACATGCACAGAAATGACCTTTTCTCAGCTACAATTAGAGATGCAAGTGCTCTGCTCTCTCTTTTTTGTATCTAGCTACCCATGGCAATATTTGGCCCTCCAGATGTTTGGGACCTCATCAGCCACAGCTAGCATAGCTAATGGGAAGGTATGATGGGAGTTGATGTAAAAACATGTGAAAGAAACATGTTGAGAACCCGTTCCCCAGATTGCAAAGAAGTAATGTGTGTGTGTGTGTTGTGTTGTTACAGTCGTGACCAACTCTACGTGACTCCATGTCCATGGAGTTTTCTTGGCAGGAGTACTGGAGTGGCTTGCCTACTCCAGGCGCCTACTGCACCTGGTATTCCCTGGTGGTCTCCCATCCAAGTACTAACCAGGGCCGACCCTGCTTAGCTTCCAAAATCAAGCGAGATCGGATGTGCTTAGAGCATCTAGGCAGCTCGCAAAGAAGTAATAGAGCAGAGCAACTGTAATGATGGCCATTAGGCTGAATGCGTGCCTGTGTGGTCTACGAATAGGGTGTTTATATATACATGCACCTCTTGTGAATGCACCATGCTGGTAGTGTTTTCTACCCTGTGAAATGTCTACATATCCTCCACCTCCCTCCCCCCAAAACCAACTGGTGTCTAAAATGGTTCTAGTCACTTCTTCCCTTCCAGGCAAAATTGCTGTGTCACAGAGCCAAGGAAGTCACAGACCTTTCCAATCAAAGCATAAGGTGACGTTCCCTACCTATGCCAACAGTTCCAGAGAAATTAAGCAGCATGGCTTCAGCCCTGCTACTTCTGGCATGACAGCTGCAGCTGACGCTGGCAATCAGTTACACACTTGCTATGGAGTTTACATCTTGCTGTATCTCCAAATATCTGGAACAAAGGAAACTGGCTTCCAGATAGAGAATGGCAGAAAAATAAATAAATAAATAGGGACTTGTTTTGAAAACAAAGAGTGGTGACGAATCGAAGTAGAATGTTGTTGGCACAGCTTTCACATGCCCTTCAGGGCTGCAAGTATTGCACTTGTTGTGAAGGCTATTCATTCCATGAAATACTGGCTTCGTTTTCTTCACAACCCCATTGTCACCATGCACAAAGGGGGGCGGAATTACCTCTGAGAATCCAGTTGCTGTTTCCTAAGGTTGCATGAGTTGATTATAACATTTTCTTCATCTTGCATAAATTCCTGCTTTGAACGACAATTACCAGAAACCCTCAGCCCCTGTGGTTGCTATTTGATATTCTATCCCCAATGGGATGGGATGCCCCCTTAATACCATATGTGATGACTGCCGGTCTCTCTCTCTGACCTCAGGTTTTGGCTGTGACAGTTTTCTTATTTTTGCTTCTTCTGGTGTTGTCCTACACAGCCTCGTAAGTCCATTTAAGGGAAACTCTGGTTCTGCCAGAATGATTTTGCTCGCCTTCCAAAAGCTGAATGAGTCTGATCAGTACTTGGTCGCATGTTCTTTGTGAACGTGTGGCAATAAACGAATGCACTTTGCCGTTTTTTGAAATGCTATCTCTTGTTTTACCACTTCATGGCCCAATGCTGTCTCTCTTGCTAGCTTTTTATAGGGTGACTCAGTATCACCTGGGCAACAAGCTTCTCTCTCTGTAAAATAATGGCACTCGAGTGACTCAAGGGGGCTCTAGTGTGGCAGGGGCTGGATCCAATTAGAGTGGCTATCCACCTTGCCAGAGGAAGCTATCTCCACACAATGTCAATGTCATCTTGTATTTTTCTAAATCATTTGAGTTATCCTTCAAGTTTGGCTCAGCTCTTCAATGCAAAACTGGATGAGCAAAAATCAGAAATTGGTACAGTGAACAGCAGGAGAACCGTACACTTCCTCCCCTGTTTCTTTCTTCAATTGTTGTGAGAAAGACAAATGATACATTGTGTTGTGTTGTGTTGTGCCGTGACAGTCGTGACCGACTCTTCGTGACCCCATGTCCATGGTGTTTTCTTGGCAGGAATACTGGAGTGGTTTGCCAGTTCCTACTCCAGGCGCCTACAGCACCTGGTATTCCCTGGTGGTCACCCATCAATCCAAGTACTAACCAGGCCCGACCCTGCTTAGCTTCCGAAATCAAGTGAGACAGGATGTGCTTAGGGCATCTAGGCAGCTAAATGATACATTGGTACCCTTTAAGTGCTATGGAGCAATATATCAGCAGCAGCACACGTTTGCTTTTGCTTCAGTCCAGCATAAGCTATCTCCATGTGATCAGACAACATGCAGGGAACTGTGAACCAGTCTAACTTTGCCCCAGATGGTTTTAGTTTAGCAACAGGACTAATTGTTTTTAGCTTAACTAATGCGATTCCACAATGAATGGAAAGGTTGCTAAAAGTGGTCGTACAAGGATGAGGGCTTAGAGGTTGTCATTGTGCAGGTATTACGCAACCTTCTATCATTCCATTCCATGTGATGCTAAAATTGAGTGTTTGGGTGTAGCAGTGGATTTGAAGGAGGCATGTAAGCTGAGGGTGAAACTCAGATGAAAGTGCTGTTGGTAAACCGAAGGCTTTTGCTGGGAAAAAGATGGAGTGCATTGTTTTTGAGGGAGAATATATTCCCATTGAAGGGCATATTTCCCCCTTGAAAAAGAAAACTGCATTCATTGCTTGGTGATAGTTCTGAACTTGGCCTTACTCCTGCATGCTTAAGTGACTACAAGAGTCCTTTTCCAACTTTATGACTGGTGTGGACCTTTTTAATGAAACAAATGAGACTACTGCATGCATGTTCTATTCGTATCCAGATTAGATCACTGCAACATACAGTCATACAGGTTTGTGGAGCCCACTTTATAGAACAAAGTTCCATTTGCACCTGCACCTAATACATTTCTTGTTACAGTTCAAAGTGCTTGTTCTTACCTGCAAAACCTTAAATGTTTAGGATATATAGGCTATATGAAGAGTGATCTCTTTTATGATTTTGCATATTCAGCACTGGGGGCCCTGCTGTGCATCTCAGAATTTTCAGGCACATGGTTGCTAGTGCTTCAAGATAAGGCCCTTTCCATTCCAGTGCCCAGACCATGGAACTCCCTCCCTCAAGGGCTGCTGTTGGTTCATTCTTTCACGAGTTTCAGACATGCTACAAAGACCTTCCGTTCTGCCCAGTTTTCAATACAGATTAATGCTTTTATCTTCTTGCCTTGAAACTTGCTTTAACCTGCCCTTACTATAAAGTGGTACTAAAAAAATGAGGTTCTCTCCCCCCGCCACACTTTTCCCCATTTTTCTTTTATTCACCAATGTGTGGGGAGAAAGTGTGGGATAAAGGTCAATCATCTGTGGGAGAGCAAACATAGGGGACCAAAGACCAGAAATGGACATTGTATTGCCGGTCATGCAATGCAGTGACAGTGGCATGTATAACAATGAAGAATGCAGGTGGTAACTCATGGGACCCAGCAGGGCAGAGTTGGATTGTGCTCACAGTGTGGGTTTGGAAAAATGTGATCCACTTATCCTTTAAGAGCCAAAGAAGAAGAATAAAAAAAATTACAGCACAGGTTTCATTCACTTCTGTTGCTTTTTTTAAAAAAATGTTGTACTCACTGATTTGCCACATTTTAGTAATTCCATGAGCTGCTTTGAATTTATTTAACCACTCGTGGCACAGCGAATAAACTTCAGTACTGCTACCAAACCTCTGCTCAGGAGCCAGGTTCAATCCTAGATAGTTGGCTTGAGGTTGACTCAGCTTTCCATCCTTCCAAGGTCAGTAAATTGAGAACCCAACTTCCCTGGAGTGGGGATGGGAGGGGGAACACAATATGTAGTCTGCATAATTATAAACCACACAGAGAGTGCTATGGAATTGTGTGTATATATAAGCATCATTTAGAAAGAAGGATTCAGAAATGTCTCAGTGAAACACATCAGTTTGAGTGGTGTATGTAAACAGAAGAGGACTACTTGCCCACAAACCATTTATCAGGGCACTGTCAGCCTATCTCTTTAGAATGCTGTCAACTGACTGGGCCAACATTTCCACCTAAAGGCCCTTATTTGCTATGATCTCTATCTGCCTCTAGGTGTTATCTGTCAGATTCCTTTTAGGCAGAGCTCCAAAAGTGACATGAAAGTCTGACCTCCCTTCACTTTCCTCTTCATGAAGCTTTCAAGGCACAGTTTAAGATGTGCGACAACTGTTTTTCAGTATCTGCAAGTGAAGAGGCACCAAAGGATGCAGATGTCTAAGTTCTGAGTGACTTTGATCATAGTCTTCTACTTTAGCCTGAGTGTGAGCCTGTCCCCGCTGGCATATACAGTAGTTAGTCCATTGCCCCCACCCCAACCCACCCCTGGCCAGCTTCCTGCCTCCATTGCTCAGCTGTGGAGTGGAGAGCAGCTGTGCAATCTGTGGAGAAGTGACAAGGAGCAGCAAAGAGGCAACAAGTATCTCCGAGACTAAGGCTAGCTTCCACCTTTTGTGGAAGTGCTTAATTGACAGCTGACCAGGCTAGAAGGGGGGTCATTTGCTGTTTGGATAGGAAGACCATGTCAAGTGTCCCATTTCCCTCCCCACCCCAACTCTACCTCCGATCTCAACAGACTCTTCTTAGCCTGATCCACCTCACACCCCAAACAGTCAGTCTGGACAGGCCCAATATGTGCACTTTTGTAACTCTTTTGACTATAGAGATGCCGTTCAAGATCTGCACCATTACAAACATGATCCCCTCTCCCCTGCATCCCACTGTGTTACAACAGATACTGAACAAAACTGCCTGAGGAAGGTGAAGGCAGTTTCCCAAAACATCATCAGAGAAATAATGCAGCGCACAACCGTCAGCTCCATGGAGCGCATCCCATCATTAGTGAGAGCTATGGGTATACCGTGGTTTCACAGAAAACTGCCCAAACAGTGAGGAACCAGGGATATTTGTGCATTGTTAGACCCTGCTATAAGGTGATTGAAGAAGCGCCTCGTCACCCTCAGGCTGGTTCACATACTGCTTATCAGTCCCTTTGCTCTGTTTTGTGTGTGTGTGTGTGTGTGTGTGTGAGAGAGGGGGGGGTCTATGTGTTTAAAATGCAGAATTATGGGGTAGAAAAACTTGGTCCCAATTGTGACATGGGAGGAAATGAAACTAATGCTGTAGCAAAGGAAAAAGGAAAAGACTGATAGCTGAACCCCTGTGAAAGCCAACACTTCAAAACTAGTCATTGAAGGCTTTGACTGATCTCACCACACTCTAGATGCACCCATCCCCTCAACCAAGCAGTCATTTTGCATTCAGACATGTCAGTGGGAGGATGCCAAATGGGCTACAAGACTGGCCACATTCTAGGCTTCCCACTCTATTTTTTCTTTTAAGAAAAAAAAAAGCTACAGAACCTTCATGACACTTAACACTGAGCGGTGTGTATGAATGGGGGATGGGTGACTGGCAGTCTCGTGTAGCCAGCGACTGGATAGGTCCAATTATCTCTAAATGCTACTACCTTTCTTCTCCTCCTTCCCATTGTTTTCTATTGTCTCCTATTTTGTAAGGCCTGCTGCTGGCTTTTATTTGCAGAACCATTTCCTTTTTCCCTCGCAACAGGTCCCTGTATATATGTTTCACAGTGGTTGTCCATGCAACGCTCTCACTCAGGGCAGGCAGTGGACACATCTGAGCAAGTCACTGGACGGGAGACAATAATATGCTTTCTTTTGTCCTCCTCCTTGACTGTGATGTATTCCATTTTGTTTCATTGCATGTTTACCCCAATTTTCTCCCAGTAGAGAGATCTAAGGCAGCTTGCAAGGAATTTTAAAATATATATTAGAACAATTGAAATACAAAATACTACAATATTAAAGATACATTCATCATTAAAAGGGACTTTTAAAGTAAAACCCATCCAAAAACAATTTTAAAGCACATTTTAAAAGACAGAAAGTGTTTCCCCTTAATCCCCAGCAGCAGTTCATTTATTTTTTAAAAGATTCCTTACTTACCAGTAGAACAGCAGAAAAGAGGCGAGCCTGCTCTCTTGTGGAAGGGAAATGGCTAAGAACTAAAGGTAGGAGTAGACGCTAAAGGTCATCTCAGGTTTCCATATCAACCATGCCTGGGAAAGCATTGGGACCAAGTGAAAAGCCTCCTCTAAATATCTTTAACCCCAGAGAGGTTCAAATGGCTCCTCAGATAGCTGAGGCCTCCTTTAGGCCTAGATTGTTTCTCACATTGCAAGACTCTCAGAGAGGAAACCTCCTTCTGAACTCACAGAAATAATATTCATAGAACTGCTATTGCTGTGCTGGTACTAGTTCCACATCAGCAGTTTTCCTTTCCTGGAATTCAGGGGTAATTATCAGCCTGGCAACTCTTGGAAGCTGGGAAGGACCCAGCTTGGCAACAGGTAGAGTGCATGGCTCTCCAGGGAAAGGAAGCCAAGAAGGAAATCAGGTGGTTATTCGGTAAGAGCTTTGGCATCTAAGGCCCACCACATCTCCCAAATTGATCCTGTTGCATAGCACTCTGCCTCCCGGCCCATGAATCCCCCACCCCCTCTACCCTCCGTTTGCTTGATTCTCTGTAATCCTGCCTAAACCAGAAAATGAACCAGTTCAGCCCCCCCACACCCCCCCTGCAAGGTTTGAAGTGCAGTATGCAAAGAGTGCTAAAATAATTAAAGGGAGTGTAACAAAGCAACGCTGAAAATACACATGAGGCTTAAGAAAATGCGGTGTGAACAGCAGCAGGTTCTCTGAGTGTGGACATGTAAACACTAATCAGAAAAAAAAAACTGGAGGAAATAAATCCTGACCTAGATCATTCAACTCCTAGAGCACTGTGATGCAGTTCTATTAAACTGATGCCTTTAGGACTCACTCATAAGCATTCTGCTTACTCAAGAAAGTGGAAGTAGAAACAAATTGCTTCGATACAGGCTTCCATCCTTAGGGGTTTGTTGGCTTAGCAAAAGCAATATAGATTTCCACAGCAAATTAAGGCAGGTGCCACATATTTTTTGACATTTTTAAATTTGAATTTGGCTTCCCCTAAGCACATCCAATCTCACCTGATTTCGGAAGCTAAGCAGGGTTGGGTCTGGTTAGTATGCAGATGGGAGACCACCAGGGAATACCAGGTGCCGTAGGCGCCTGGAGTAGGAACTGGCAAACCACTCCAGTATTCCTGCCAAAAAAACTCCATGGACATGGGGTCACAAAGAGTCGGTCACGACTGTAATGACACAACACACACACACACACACACACACACACACACACACACACACACACACAGAGTACTTGGATCTTGGGCATCAAGGGGAAAAAGTGAACTCGTAAACCTGAAGCCCATTCCCCCCCCTTCACTAAAATTAATACTTTTCCCCATTTTCTCTCTGACAAACTTTGTTCTAATAACTGCAAATGCCATGATATTCTCTTTCCCTCTCTTTCTCTTTACATTTGGTGACAAAGCAGTCTATTCTTGGCAAGTAAAACACCTTCCTTTTCCATGTGAAATTGCTGTCTCTTGGCTAGACTACAGAAGGCATAAATCCAGATATCTATTATGAAGACTGGAAATATCTGTGAGAATTCTGGACTTAATAAATTCATCATCTGGATAGGTACAATGAACCTAGAATTTAGGCATGTGACATCATTATATCTGATTTTTGGCTGAATTGTACAAACTGCAGGAACCCCGGATTGCTCTCTTAAAATGTTGTGGTGGATTCACTCCGAGCTGTTAATGAGACTTCATGGCTGCAAACATGAAACTGGACATGTCTGAGCTTCTCTGTTTACTTGTGCCAGCAAGACTTATATGTTTCCAATCTTTTCATACTATTCTATTCTTGAGAGCTGTTTTGTCCGCTGCATTTCAACCCATGTGACACGTGGATAGAAGAGCTGTCTATTTATACAGTTCCCCACATGAAATGGAACTGGTGAAATTTTCATGATGAGAGTCCCCTGCGTGGAGTGCAGAGCTTTGAGATAACTCACTTTTCTAATTTTTTGTGAAGAGCTATATTTTGCAGAAGCTGCTAGGTACCCTGAGCACATCCAATCTCAGCTGGTTTTGGAAGCTAAGCAGGGTCAGCCCTGGTTAGTACTTGGATGGGAGACCACCAGGGTAAACCAGGTGTTGTAGGCGCCTGGAGTAGGAACTGGCAAACCACTCCAGTATTCCTACCAAGAAAACTCCATGGACATGGGGTCACAAAGAGTCGGTCACGACTGTAACGACACAACACACACACACACACACACACACACACACACACACACATTTTACAGAAACAAACTGGAACCAAGTTACTTTTCTCCTTGTTAACAGTCATGGCTATAATTCGTTACCTTTCAGTAGAATGAGAACAGGGTGCCCACTTGATACTTATTATTTGGAGTCGCGTGGTTGGCCTGAATAATAAGAGGGAGAAAGAGACAAGAATAACTGTCTGTTACGCCTCTCTTTGTGAAAAGGTTGCAGTACACTTGAGCCAGGAGCAAGACAGGCATCACAATTTTTCCTAATGTAATTTGGAAGAATCTTTTAGGATTCTTTGCAATTCTTTCTCTTCTCTTTCCCTATCCCTGCTTTTTCCATACCCTAAATGCTGATACTAATTGCCTATTTATTCTCCCTCGGAAGGGAAAAAAAAAGAGTCTACTGGGGATAGTTAGCACCAAAACCTCTTGGGCAGGAAATATGGGTCGTTGTTTAAGGCTATAGTCAAATTGTGTCACACACACTGGGAAAGCTAAGTCACACTCCTACTGATTTCAGTCATGTTTATTTCTGTACAGACTGAAGTGCGATGGAATACTGTATGTTGTAAAGGTTATATGGCATGCAAATGTATGTGAAGTAGATTCAGGTGCTTTGCTTAGCTAGTAATAGTTTCTTGGCATGAAGTATCCATCGGAACACAATGTCATGAAAGAGTGGACTGTGTTTGATCTGTTAATTAATTTCTTAATGTTAATATATTATTTCTGGTTCTTGCTGCTAGAAATGGGGAGAGGTGGTTTTCATAGAGATGCCAAAGAACATTTTCATGAGTGTAGTGGAAACATAGTACAGTAGTAAGGAATAATTCAACAAACTGCTTTCCTGAATGGCAGTTACACTAACAATTACACCCTGATGCAAAGTAATGAGTAATGTAAAAAGTTACTTTTAAAAAGTTGCATTTCAGGCTCTGCTGCAGTGAATGCATGACCTCATGGCCAAAGATCAAGCTCGGCTTGGAAAGAATGCATTTAGTTACACATTGCTTCTTGGCATCCAGACTCTTCTTTCTCCCTGCTTACCTTGAATGACCAATACTGATATTGCACTTTGCAAATATGTACACAAAGACAAAAGACAAACAAAACAATACTAAAACCAAAAATATGTCCCTTGCCATTTGGGACTGATAAGTGATTTACATAAAACATAGATTATCCTGTCAAATTAAGTACACTTTTAAATAGTAAATTTTGATAGTAACTAGAAAATATTATTAATGACTTCTAAAATAAACATTGTATCTACTTGTTATGTTACTTTTACTATGATGTTGCAGCTGCTAGTTACACAATACCCACAACAGTAACTATGTTACATCCAAGTGCTGTTCAGAGCTAGCTTTTAGTTTAAAAAGAAGTGAGTCAAATTAAATGATTAGTTTTGCTTTTTATAAAACTCTAAAGTCACAGCCCGAGTTCACCCATTGAAGTTGCAGGGATTTGGTGAGCCATTTCCTCTGCATGTCCCATTGAGTCACATGGGCCTAAATCTAGTTTCAACATACTATACTAAGCAACAGGATTTTCGCCAAGGAGACTGACTATCTTGGCTTCCTTTTAAGATGTCTCTCCATTTTGGAGGCCCTCAAATCAAAACCAAGTAAGGGCTTCTTGACAAGTAAATCACAAAGAATCATGGAACGAACTTCGTATTTCATTTATTCTATATAGTCTAGAGGAAAACCAGTAAATGCAGACGTCCTGCCCACTTCCAAGAGAGAGCAGAATTGTACATGCAGATGCATATTAGTCAGTGCAAACTGCAAACCTGCTGCACCCAGATATCTTTTGGGACCGTGAAGAATTGCAAACTAGAGACCCTTTGGATTCCACCCACCAGCTTCCTTTCCTCCACTAACATTATGGGGTAACTGTTGCTTAATAACCACCCTGGTGAAGATTTACTTGCTTCTTTTTAGCCTTTCAGTTGATTGTAAAAAGGCATAACTTCACTGTGTCTTTTTTGCTTCTTCCCTTCCCTCACAACTAGCTGTGATGAAGGCCCCACTGTAATGCACTGCGCCAGGGCTTTTTAAAATGATTTAACAGGGAATAAAGATCAGTTTTTATTTTTATATATCCGGAGACTCTGTCTCCCACTTGTATTTAGTGGATGTACCAGTTCCTTTTGTTTTGGGAACAGTTCATCTACGAAACCACAAATTACAGGGGGCGCTCTTTCCAATCAACTATCAGTGTGTATCTCAGACTGTACTCTCTCCAAGGAAAGAGTCCATATCCTTGACTGCAATGGAGAGATGGGGAGATATCAATGTTAGACAAGTACTTTGTGTTAGCTTTGTGTACTTATTACACGTTTAAGGAAAATGCATCCTCCAGAGTAGTAATGCCCTATCAAGGAATCGTGAGTACCACTCAGTTTATTTTAGTTTGTATTCTTGCTACCATGCCATTCTACAATGATCAGTCAAAGGGACTTAGTATGCATAAACAGAGAGCAAAACTGAAAATAGGCCAAAAAACAACAGAAAAGAAACATTGAACAGAATGGGATAAATTCAACTGGCAGCCTTTCTTTATTGCTGGTTGAAGCAGTGAAACAAATCAGGTATTGATTAAATCAAATTTTGCTCATTGAATGGGTCTACTCTAGGTGTGGATAACAATTTAATTTAACCCAAAATTTACAGTACAATCTTATGCATTTCTGCTTAGAAATGACTTCACTCATTTCAAGAGCACGTTTGATCAGACAGTCATAGGATGCCAGGTGTCAAAATATTCTGGACAGGTAGAAGTAAACGCAGACACAGGCATTACCAGGATAAAATGCACAAGTGTAGCCCATACAGTTTTACACAAATGTTGTGTTCAGTGTAATGTACTCTCAGTAAAGTGTGGAGAGAACTGCAGCCACTGATTAATTTTTTATTTTTCAAATTTAAAACAAGATGTTTGTTAACTATACTGGGTGGACTATTTGGGTTCTTGCAATGAACAAGGAAGCAAAAAGTAATCCCGAAGGCAGTAGGGAAATAACACTGGAAGATTTTGGAGCCCTTTTCTTTATTTTGCAGTCGGCTGAAGAATCTGCATGAAGAAACTGAAGTCTCAGGAACAGATTGGATATTTGATTTATCCTAGATGTGCAGTCCAGTTCACTACCCATAATCTGGATTTAATCAGATGTCTCTCTCTCTCCCCCCCACCATTTGAATGAAAGATATTAATGTTGCAACTCTCTAGACACATAATTGGGAATATCCAATAGAGTCAAAGGGGCCTTCTACAGATACACACAGGAGTGGTTCTCAACTTCTAGGTCCCCAGATGTTCCTGAACTGCAACTCCCAGAAATCCTGGCCAGCTCAGCTAGTGGTGAAGGTTTCTGGGGGTTGCAGTCCAAAAACATCTGGGGACCCACAGGTTGAGAACCACTGGTTTAAAGCATGCTGGCTTAACTGGATTTTGATCTGTAGCCCTATTTTGTCGGAAGGTACTTTGGTACAAAGTTTTACAGCACGTAAAATGTAGCTTGGAAACTCTGATGACGCAACATCCTTCATTTGTTTCTGCTCTCCACATAGAAGGAGAATATATATTCTTTAAATAATGTTCACTTTTGAATAATATTGTTTTATATCATGTTTTATATGGGAAGAGCTTTTGTGGCTTAGTACAATATGTTTTGTTTTCTGGCAAATCATCATAACTACAGCTTGCTAAGATAACCATTTATTCTAAGACTAAATGGCAGAAGGGGGAATTCAATAATGGGAACAAGAAAAGATGTTTCTTTCATTAGGGTAGATAGTCTACTCATTGTTTCCATTGTTTGACCCATAATGGTGAACATTTCTTCGGAAGACTTACTTTGTTCATTATTAATGGCAATTTTATTTCTCTTTTACGGGAAATTTAAAATAAGGTGGAAGGGAAAGTTCCAGTTCTACATTGTTTTCAGACTGCCAGCCCTCACACTGGACCCGGGTAATTAGGGGAGTCCACATTTACAGGTTATCAATGTTAGAGCATCATTTAGCAGTCATCTTTCTGGAAAACAACAGTTGACATAGAAAACTCCCATATAAAGGGATAAATTACTAAGAGCTTTTTCATAAATAGGGTTTAAATCGCCATTAAGCCTCTCTGTGAACTATTTATGTCAGTGTTATGATCATTGTTTGTGCACAGGAGACGGCAAAGAGATACAGTATTAGTAATGCAGTGACGGCTTTGGCCGATCCCTCTTTCTGTACTTGTGTATTTGTATCTGGGACAGAGGCTGGTGCTTCAAACTATAACTGCTGACATGTTGTGTATTTTAGCATTTCAAGTATTTTTGGTTATCCTTTCCTTTTTGGAATACTCTGTGTGCACATGTGTGTTTACATGCACAGTGAGCCAATGTGATGTAGTGGGGAAAGTGTCCAAATAGCACTCAGGAAACCTAGGTTCAAATTCCCACTTATACATGGAAACTCACTGGGGAGGTGGGAAGAATCAACCACTCTTTGGACACCTCACATAACTAGAAAAACCTATTAGGGTAACCTTGAAATGTAAACTTTGGGAGCGACCTTGTTTTCCCCCTCCCAATTTTTCTGTTTTTCCAAAGTTTCATTCATTCATTCATTCATTCATTCATTCATTCATTCAGACAGACAGACAGACAGACCAACAGACCCTGCCCATCTGGCCATTCTTTTACCCCATGGCTTCAAATTTTTGGAAATTTTATATCTCTAAAGTCACCATAACTCAGATGTGATTTGATGCCATACCTTTCTCTCTGAGACTTCCTGGATGAGACAATGATTCCATATGTGTCAGCAATGCACAATTAAGAAAAAAGTCAGTTCATTGTAACATGAGTTAGCCTCTATCTGAATTTGGCAAATTGGCTTGCTTCAGCCACCAAGAACCACACTGGATGTTCCCTATCTGGTGTATCTACCAGAGATCCCGTATGGTCCTTGCTTTTGAAATACTAATCTATCCAGTGACAGGATCTCGTCTTTGAAATATACCTCAAAAAGATACAGCTTGTGGCAAAAGCAGAATTCCACTGATGAAACACAAAATACATATTAAATCCACAAAAAATGAAGTGATTACATCTTTTGGGATATTCAAGGAGAGCATCAGCAAAGTCACTACGCCAGTAGGATCTATGGTGGTAGAATGACCAAAATAGGGTGGAACTGTGAGCTGGGCAGGGGCAGTGCTGGTAAAGTATATACTAATGCTATAACTTACATTCACACTCATGCTTATGTTGTAACGCTATGTGACCTCCCTCAGACCCCATTAAGAGTGACAGTTAACTTACATTCATTTAGGATTATCTTTGAGTAATCTTTAAGAATGCAATCCCTCAGGTGAAAAATAAAATAAAAAGAAAAGTATAATAAAACAGTAAAAATTGGAAACAAAACAAAACAAAAATCATAACCCCCTGAAGGTTCAACTGAAATAAGCAGCTCAAAATGACAATTCAAGGATGAGACAATAAAAGCACATTGTCTTCAAAAGTCTTATGAGAAGTATTTTTTTTTTAAAAGAGGTCAAATGAAAGTTTATTTCCAGAAACACAAGACCAATAGAAGGAAGGTTCTCAACTGTACTTCCTTTGGTAGAAGGAACTGTTGAAGAGTAATGATGGTTCATCAAGAAAGGGCCTAATCACACAGCCCATTTGAATAGCCCCCCCCATTTTATATTGATATATTTGTATGTATAGGTGTATACATATACTGCTGGTCATCCAGAGCTGTCAATTAAATCAATACATTTCTTGCAATTTGTATTCATTCTTTAAGCTACACATTCTATCTCATATAAATTGATTCATTTGCCATCCTGTTTCTGAGTCCCTGCTGCCCTATTCTTTCTTTCTTTCTTTCTTTCTTCTTCTTCGATGGGCATGAACCAGCAAAATGTAGTTTATGCTGGTTTATGGAAATCCACACACCATAACTTTACAATTTTTCCTTAAACAAGACATGAATCAGTTCATTTGTTCATCAGGGAAATCTTTAAAAAAAGCCCAGGCAGGCAGGTAGCAATCAATGTTGGAGGACACAAGGAGCTCAGCATACAGTAATCCCACAGGGAAATGAGCACTGCTTATTCCTCATTGACTTCCAAGTGTTTTTACAGATTCGGAATTCTTGCTCCCCTTGGACATTCTTAATGACTGCTGACAACCCTCATTATTCTATTGGATTAAAAAAAAAAGCCCTCAGGTGATTTGACAGACAACAGATGAAAAGGAATTAATATGTTACATAGAAGAGGGAATCTGAAGACATGTATACCTCTTTTGTGTTTGTTTAAACTTGAAAGACCCATCTCTAACTTTTAGAGATGACGTGGAATGTAGGTGACTGGAGGGAGGCAAAATTGAGTCAAGCCAGTGACACAGACTCCTGCCTTGACTACCCAGCAGCAGGTATGCACGTGAGGATTACTGTTACTATGTGTGTCCTGGCTATATTGTATGCAACTGCAAGAGACTGTGGCAGATGTCAATGGCAGACCTCTCCGTAACAGTCCTCTGTCAATGACTCCAGAACCCACATGGCCTTCATGCATGTGATTCTTATTTACATTCAAAGGTGCTAGGCTGTAGGAAGGCTTTGATATCTCAAGTAAGGGTGGTGAGGTCTTGCAACGTTCTTAGTATTCTTGCGCTTATCCGGCGATGTAAGGGAAGGAAGGGAACTGCAAGGGAAGAGGTAGCCCTGGACAAGTCAGTTGTATGAGAGCCTTTTAGAGTATGAGATCCCTCCAGGGATAGATTTTGGAATTAATCATCACAGGATGTTTTATCAGCAACTGCACAACTGTACTTTTTGATCTGTGTTTGACAGGACTAGATCAGTGATGGCGAACCTTTTAGAGACCGAGTGCCCAAACTGCAATTCAAAACCCACTAATTTTTTTGCAAAGGGCCAATACAGTAATTTAACCTGTATACAGATAGCTATGAAGGGGCAATGTCGGGTACCCACAGAAAGGGCTCCGAGTGCCACCTTTGGCACCCATGCCATAGGTTCACCATCACTGGACTAGATCATGCCCTTTTTCAAGCAAGAATATTTGTCCTGAGCTACTTAATAGAAGCAGCTCCTCCCTGCCTTCGTTTGCTTGCATATTTTGGAGATCAAACCACGATCCCCATCCCCACCACTATAGTATATATTGGCCCCAAATGTGTAATTCTTCAAAGACAAAAATGGTAGAACATCAATTAGTCATTAATTGCTTTGTCCACAAATTTAAGGATTACCATGGAGTATTGGGGGATATGATTAATTAAATCATTATTTCACCAAGTTTATTATAAGTTAAGGACCAAAAATTATGTTTTCTATAACATCTTTGTACATAACATGATAATTATAATGTGTAGGGACTAGGAACAGCAGCGTAATGGACTAATTCAGCAACAGTTAACCACTCGTCCATGCAATGTAAGGACAACACAAACTGAGATAAGGCTTAATTTCAAACACCCCAGCCCAGTTACTGAATAAAATTATTACCCACTCCTGAGAATTTTTGACATTTTGGCCCACTGCCATCCAGTATTATAAGTAACAGAGCTACCTTGTACAAAGTGAAGAGCATCCAAACATGTAAAGAAATATAAAGTGAATGATATGCTTGTTCTGAACTTATAAATAGCTGCACAACTGATCAAAAGGTTAGTAAGGAACAATCACTCTTAGAATGACCTGTTAGGGAATTCCTGCAACCTATTCCCCCCAAAGGAGAAGCCCTACAGTGGCGCTGGGCTGGGGTGCAATGTGTGATTGCCAAACAAGTAGATTGTACTAGCACGCTCCACTAGCAGCCCAAATTGTGATCTGCTTCTCATCTGATTGCACCCTGATACACAATGAGTAACCTTTGGAATTTGAAATGCTGAAACACTAAGTTGTGCTTCCGGGGTGGGTGGTGGTGGTAGTGGATTACATTGAGGGCAGAATTTTACATTAAAAAACCAGCCCAGAGACCTTTGGGTAGTGGCGGCATATAAGTTGTAATATATATATTGACAGTACATAAAATTGCTGTGAAGGATACACACATACACTGGATTCACACATCCTGTGTATCATTGGTTCCCAATCTTGGGTGCCCAGATGTTCTTGGACAAAAATTCCCAGAGGCCTTCATTGCTAGCTGTACCTACCAAGGTTTTGGGAGTTGTAGTCCAAGAACCTAGGGACCCAAGGTTGGAAACCACTGCTCTATATAGTGGAATTTATGAATACAGCCTTCTTCACTACTTGTTATTCTTTCTTCTCTACAACAGCTACATCAAAATTAGTATTGAACAGCTCAGACATTGGTTGTCTATGTTGGTTTTTCAGGTGTCTGTTGTATGTGCATTTATTCTCTTGCACAGAGATGACCTTGGTTGGCCAATGTTGAGTTCAGAGGGGTACTGCTGGCAAAGAATGATATACGATTTATAGGACAGAAAGGAGAGCCTCCTCTGATGATCTTAAGTGCTGAGAAAACTCATATACTGTATTAGAAGATGAATAAGTAAATGAACATTTGATGTTGTAGGACAGTGGTGCCAAACCTTTGGCCCTCCAGATTTTTGGACCACAACTCCCACAGTCCTTTTGTCATTGGCAATCTATACTTGGAATTCTGGGACCTGTGGTCCAACACATCTGGAGTGCCAAAGATTTGCCACCACTGTTGTAGGATGACATTGTTCGTAATGGTGTTGTCACAGTAGAAGCAGGATCATATTGTTAAAAACTACAGGTCTCCAGGATTTTGTGAGGTTCCTCAGATTATCTGCCCTACTTCAGAACCACATCTAACCAAAGAACAAATCCATGTACAGTATTCCATAGGATAGGGGGCACAGCTGTTAAAACTGAATAAAACTGATGTAACCTTGTAGTATAGATGGACTGAGTTGACCTACTAATCACATGAGAAATGCTACTTAAGGGAAAAGCCTTCCTCCTGGGCATGGGGCATAAGTGTTTCATGAAGCAATTTGTACAGCACCCAGTCCAGATCTTGGGGGGCGGGGAATACTGGAGCTAGGGGTGGGCTTCAGTGCATAGAATCCCTCAGCTGGTGTCGGAACAGAGTAAAGTTTTGGAATTCTGATCCCTTATTAATCATGAGACATCAGTTTCTGGGCAGCAACACTTCAGGACTAAGCAGCGTGAGATGGGCCTTATCAGAACACGGGAAAGGGGTTTTGTTTGCTTTTGCTCTAGACCACGCAACATCCCATGCCATCTGGAAGAGTCCAGGAGTGCTTCATCCCAAAGAAGGAACTTCTCCAACCTCCAGCCCAGCTCCTAAGATTGGAAGCTTTCCACTGGAAAAAAAAGCAACCCCCCCCAAAAAAAACCTTCCCTCTGCTCTGGGTTGTGCGTTCTCTTTCCCACTGCCCTGTGATTTACTTACTGTTTTCCAACAAGAGTTACAAAAACCTAATTGAAGAAATGTTACAAATAAAATGTAACAAATGAAATACAGTACTGTATACTTATCCTGCTTTATGGTAGCAGTTACAATGAATCACTGGCAGAAAATACTGCATTCCTTAAAAGAAAAAAGAAAAACAACAACCATTAGCCATTAGGACTCTTGGTTTATCACTCAAGGGAGCCTCTTTCCAGCTGCGAAAGATGGCCCATCTAAAATTGTGGGACTGCAATTGCCATATTCCATTACCTTTGGCTGGGCTTACTGGGGATGATGGGACTTACAGTCCAACATCTGGAAGGTCTCCCTCTTTCCCAAACCACCTGTTTTGCTGGTGGAATTCCGAATTCCCTCCAGAGAGGGCAGGCTTGTGTGTATGTGTGGAGGGGGGGGGGTTATGCTTTTGGTCTCTACCGCCCAGGAGCTAGCTGTGACTGAGCAAACAAGGAGGTCACTCGTCTCAGGCGGATGGGCGTTGTTGTAGTCCAAGGCCTGTGAAGAGCGCCCGGCCGCCCCTGCCTGAAGCATAAGCAGCCTCACATGAACCTATGAGCCTGCCCACGTTCCTCTCGTTACGGAAGACCCCGCGGCCTCCGCTGGGGAGGGGGGTCTACCTAAGTACAGTGCAGTGTACAGTACAGTATATAGAAAAGGAAGGGGGCAGCCCTGGTTCTTTGGCTTTCCCCGTTTCCCTCTCGGGGGTGGTGGTGGGGGTGGTGGGGAAGGTTTGGGGGGCCGAACGAGGAAGAGGCGAGCCTCGGGCTGCCCTCCGTGGTCACGTTCACACTCGGAACGACCAGCCCGAGCTGTGCCGACGGAGTCCTGCCCTAAGAACCAAGGCAGCGGAGGCCGGTTCGTTCGCCCCGGGCTCGTCCCCGTCAGCAGCAGCGTCGCTCATTCGCGGGCGGGCGGTCGGGCTCGAGGGGGGTTGGCGCAACAAGGGAAGCGCCACGCGAAGCAACAGGTTCCCTGAGCGGGTTCCCTCGCAGCGGGGCGAGGACGGTGTGAGGCAACCGGGGAGTGCCGCGAGCCTGGCTGTGTGAAAAAGCCGCCGCGCCCGGCTCCTCCTCCGTCGTGGGACTCGGTCGCGCACTGGGTGTTGTAAACCGTGCGAGGGGAGCCGGCGGTCTCTTTCCTCGAGCCTGGTGCTGGTAGCGCCCCTTGCAGGGGGCTGGAGCGCGAAGCCAGGCGACGTTTTCCCCTCCTGCTTCCGCCGTGTTGCGTGTGGTGTGGGCAGGGGTCCGGGTCGGGCTGCCGGTGAGGCACGCCCCGAGTCGCCGGGGCTTGACAACAAGCACCAAGTACAAAACGAACCCTGGGCGCCCTCTTCGGAGGCGAACGCTTAACCCCAGGCGGTCAAGCTGAGCCTGACGCGAGGAAGCTCCGTGGGTTACTTTCAAGCAATCCGGAGCCTCGGGCAGGAATACTGTATGTCCTTCTTGGAAACGCCGGGCAAGGGTGACTAAGCGCGGGAATGAACTACGCCGCGCCTTCTCGCCAAGGCAGCCTAAAGCTCCATTGAACTCCGGGGGACTTCGCGAGCGACACGCCTCAGGTCCCGGTGGTTCAACAAAATCTGGGACGCCATTGCGCCTGGAGCTGAAGTGTGTCTTCTTGCATCACAGCGCCTGCTTTCCTCCCCCCCGCCCCGCCCCGAGCCTCCTTCTCTCCTGGCTCGCTTGCTTTGAAAATGAACCCGCAACGCTTGGATTCCCCCTCCCGGGGTCCCGGGGCGTGTCTCGGGCGCCACAGGTGAAGCCCGCCTGTTTCTCGGGAAGGACTTTGCCCGGCACTCGGGAGACGAGGCGGGGGAAGCGGCGACAGGCCCATTTTTGGCGCGCATCCTCGGCCACCTTTTCGTTCGTCCCTCCCTCCCTGGGGTTGGGGGCGTGGTGGAGACAGAGCAGCCTGTTGCCCTAGAGACGGGCTTCCCCGGCTCGCTCTCGCGCTCACTCTCCACACACACACACCCCTCCTGGCTTTGCTTCCTTACAGCGGCAGCCCGGCCCTCCTCCATACGACCGGAGCAGGGGGGCGGCGGCGGCGGCGGCGGCGGCGGCCTCGGGAGCGCGCGCGGGCAGGCGGAGCCGTCGGGGCTGGCCCGGGGCTGGGATCCTCCTCCTCCCCCCCCTTCCTCCTGCGCGTGGCTCAGACGTCAGGAGGAGCCGGAGCCGGCAGGAGGCAGCGCCCGGCCCCACCGCGTCCAGACGGTCGGCGGCTGCCGGAGGGGGCAGGAGGGGCGAGGAGGGCGCGGCGGCGAAAGGAAGCGGGAAAGGAGCGGCAGGCGCGGAGGCCCGGGCGAGCTCGTGGGCTCGCTGCTGTCCGGGCGGGCCAGGGCGGGTGGCGGGGCTGGCCATGGCCGATGTGTTTCCCAGCCCCGAGCCAGGCTCGGGTCCCGACGCGGCGCGCGGCTTCGCCCGCAAAGGGGCCCTCCGGCAGAAGAACGTGCACGAGGTGAGGAACCACAAGTTCATCGCGCGCTTCTTCAAGCAGCCCACCTTCTGCAGCCACTGCACCGACTTCATCTGGTAAGGAGCGAGCGATCGAGCGAGCGGCCCCCTCCCCCGCGCCCCCTCCCCAAAGGAGGCACTGCAGTGGCGGCGTGGCGGCGGCGGCAGGGGTCTCCCCTCTTCCCGCGGCGCCCCCTCCCCTCCCCTCCCCTCCCCTCCTGCGGGGATTCCTCCTGGCCGGCCATCCCTTCCCTTCCCCAGCCCCCGCCTCCCCGCTGCCTTCAGCCCTCCACGAAAGACCCTCGTCCCCGAAGGAGCGGCTTGGTGCGGAAAGGCAGAGGCTGCTCGGCAAGACGTGGCCCGATCCCCGCCCGCCACCGGGACACGGAGGGCGGTCTTTCCAGGGGGGGGTTCCCCCTCCTGGACCCCCCGCCCCGCCCTCCGGCACACGGAGATCGGGAAAGGGGGCCTCGCTCCGATCCCAGCCGTGCCTTGGAAGAAGGTCGCTGGCCTTTTCTCTCTCGCTGCCTTCCTCCTTCAGAGCCAGAGCGAGCGAGCGCGACGGCTCCTCTCCTCCCGGGCGCAGTTCCCCCGGCGCCGTCAGGCATGTGTGTCCCGGTCCCGCTGGCAGGGCTGCTCCAAGAGGAGACCCGCGAGGCTGTCACTCCACGGAGGGAGACCCGGGCAGGGTTACCTGCCCCAATGCCCCGTGTGGAGCTCTGGGGGTACACACCGGTGCCCCCTCTCCCGTCCCAGTCGGACCCTCAGATGCTCCTGAGAGATCATCCTCCAGCCCCCTCCTTTCTCAGAGACCTGCGGGTATCGATCTTTTGATTAATAAGTGGAATTGTCCCAGGAGGGACGATCAAAAGCTCACCGAAGGCCTCCTTTCAGCCTCCCTCTCTACTTCTTCAATGTCTTTTTTGAAGAACAGGCACTCCCGAGACCCTCCCTTCCCCTACCTTGGCATCCCTCTAACTGTCTCCCGCCCCTTCCCAGTTCTGCTGGGCACAGGAGGCCCCCTGGCTCTCACCCAGCAGGGCCATTGTTGGGAATTGTACTTGGACAGGTGTGGAGAGCACCAGACGGGGGAAAGCTGTACTACATTCAAGGGATGGGTGATCTTGGTGGGGAATCCCCTGGGGGGGTTCCCCTTAATTTTCACCCCCTGTCACCTTGAAGCAAGAGAGCCAAGAGAGTCCCTTGGTGGATGCTCCTCTGTGGACCATTCCACTGACTGTGACCACTTTCTAGGGAGCAGCTGAGAAAATCTTGATCTGTGGAAATGTCCTCTTCCTACAGACAGGGAAGCTGTAGGGACTGCTTCCTCCTTTGCATGTGGCCCACCCTGTTTGAACTCTCAGTAGCCACATGGGCAAAGGGATCCTGCAGAAACGATGCGCCACTGGTCCTTGGATTGGAGACAACCGGAGAGCAATTTCCCTGCAGAAGCCCAGAGAGAGAGAGAGCGGGGGAGGTATCCTTAGATCTAAGTTGAATCATCCTTGCCCCTCTCTGCCAAATGTTGTGGGACTGCAACTCCCAGAATCTCAGTGGGTGGCCAAGGCTTCTAGCAGGGGACGTTCCACAGCCCCTGGGGACACAGGTTCACCCATCGTTCCCCTAGAAGACGAAGAAGCCACCGTGTTTAATTTCTGTAATCCAGTGACCTGACCTGTAACACCAGGCACCTCCCGCCTTTGCTGGCCCTCAACGTGCTCTCGATGTACAAGCAATTTCAGCCCCCAGTCGGACTGTGCTGCCTACCAGTGCTGGTGAATGAGGGCCGCTTATACAGCACTTCCCTCTGGAAAGACGCTGGCCTCCTTTTGGTCCCTCCAGGAAATGTTTGGCACAGACCCCAGTTTTCTTGGGTGAGGAGAAGTGGCTGCTTGTGCAGCAGCATTTCTGTCCTACCACCGGAAGCCATCTGCTCCTCCTTCGCTCCTGCTAACACGGGACGTGAGAAGGAGAAAAGGCTCCTACAGAGTGTCCTGCCTAACTGGGCTGCCAACTTTATCCGGCGAGGCTGGCAAGTCACACATACCTCTTTTTAAGACTGTGCTCTACTTAAGTCCCGAGCAGCCACCTGTCCTTTTTCCCACCTTCCTGACAGCTTCCCACAGGCATTGGATTTGCCCGCCACACCCTCCCATCCCTGTCTCTGCAGAAGAGGTCTTTGCTACCACCTCAGTTCCCACTGCAAACGGGCACACCTGCTTCCCCATTGATGCAGGTCGTAGATGTGGCCTCTAGTCAAGGAATGGTCTTGCCCTGTTGGTTCCTTTCCAGCTTGTTTCCTGCCAAAGACCAAAGCGGCACAGATGTAAAGGCTGTGCCTGTGCATGCTCTTATGTGTTGCCTGTGTCACAAAAACAACCAGTGCAACTTGGCGATAAATGTGTGTGCTAGCTTTTCTTCATCAGGCTGAGTGTGATTGCTGATGGAAAAGGTACATCTAACCCACCTTTTCAATCACTGAGTCTGTAGTGGCCAAGCAATAGAGAGATGCTGGGTCTCATTTTAAAAGATATTCCGCTGAACCTCAATGTTGCCTCGCAATTTAATTGTCTTGTGTTTCTGGTGGCTGCCTCTGGAGGGCATGGGCACCGGAACATACTTTGCAGGTGACCTATGTTTGTGCATGTGGGAGCTCAGGGAACAGTTATATCCTTGCGGCGAGCATGAAGCAGACTAATAGATATTTCAGAAGCAGCAGAGAGCGAGTGAGCGAGCGTTTCTTATACCTGGAGAGAATACTGGTCTTTCAGGTAGTGGATGTTGTGGGTGGATATCTACACGCCCATGCTGTGTCATGTGTCAGCCTCTTGTAACTTTGCAGAAGGGTTGGGTCCAGATAAACTTCCTTTTTTTCTCTGAAAATTAATAGCACATGTTATTCAGTAGTTAAGACCTAGTAATTTAAAGGACTCTGAATGCAATTAATTTAATTTGGCTTAGATCCTGGACATGGTTGTCCACACTTTCTCTGTGCCTGTAGAAACACATGACTGGGTGTTCCTGCCCGGATTCCTATGAATTGTTTACATTCAGATATCTTGCTTGCATTTGCATGGTCCAATGTGTTTGCTCAGGAACCAGGTTTGCCCAAGGTGTATATAATGAATAGCCCATCGTTTCCTTTGTTATTACATTATTAGAATGGTAAATTAGAGCTTGTAGGATGTAGACTTCCTCAAAATAGGATTGGTTTATTTAGTTTCCAGCTGAATAAATCTTTACAGGTCTACAGGACATTGGAATTCAGGGTCTGTCGCAAGAGATTCGGGTATTGATGTACTATGTGGAATGGAGAGAGGGCAGGGGCATGGATGGCATTGTCTTTGAAATTCATAAGGAGAACCTGGAAGAGAGATTATGATTTCTCTGGTATGCTGCTAAGGAAAAGTTTGTAAACTAGGTAAGCCATGAGGGTGTGAACCCTTCATAGCTTAGAGAATGTGCATCGATTTGAAGCTGTACTGTGTGAATCTGAATGCAACATGTCATATACAAAGTGCCCTTGGTTTGCCTTTGCCTCTGCCTACTGTTTTAAGGTGCAGTTCATCTCTTGTAGGGCAATCCTGCATCTAATCTGTTCAGTCATAAGTCCCATTGAGTTCATTTCCACTTCCTCTTTATTAAGTTTGTACAGGACTGCTATCTTAGTCATCTTTCTTTTCTCTCATGTATCAGTATTGAAAAATGTGTCATGCCTGAGAAAACCTCAAAAAGAGAAAATAAAAATAAATGGTGTAAATGACTGTTGCATTCTGTAAAGTCAGGTTTTAAAAAATGTTGTTGAAAGAAGTAATAAATTTGACAACTGTTGACTATATCTCCACAGTTAATAAGAATGTAATATAATAAATTCTTACTGAGGCAACAAGGAGGCAGTTGTCTTAGGCTGAAACACTCTTTGTATCCTCAAAAGTGTAAATGCAGAAGGAGATACAGTAGTAGGAACAAATCGTGGAGATTAGATACTCCCCCCCCCCCATTAGACGTTCTTTTCCATTTTCCATTGAAATCCGTCTGATCCATCACCATCTGATTGCCTCATGGGACAATAATATATTCCAGATGTTGGTGGAACCTGTGTTAGTCATGATTAGAGTGAACCCATTGAGGTCAGTTATACAGACAAAATTGGACACTGATGCCAGATGCTTCCCATTTATTTTAGCCAGGCTGCTGCATATATCGCACTTTTTGGATTTAACTCTTAAACCGGAAAGATAAATCAGCCACACAATAGTTACAGTAGATTTTCTCCATCTGATACCTTCCAAATATGTAGGGCTGCATCTCCCATTGTGATCATGGTGTTCAGCCTTAGTCAAAGAGACCTAGAAAACACCAGGCTAGGGGAGGCCGAGGCGTATTGTGTCATGGGGCTGCAGATGCACTGACTTCTAATAGTCATAATAGGAAAAATTTCACTGTGAATATGTTTGGCTTTCTTAATTTTCAAGAGAGTCCTGGAAAGGAAATGTAGCATTGATTTAAGTCCATACCAGTCAATTTATTTATTTTTCATTGCTTTTACCATGTAGTCGAATTTTTGGATAATATGCTGAAGAGAGAACAGGACTTAGTTGTTCTAGGTTCAGCAACAAAATAGACACATTTGTTACACTTTTATGTGTACCTTATTATATAAATATATAATTTAAATATAAATTATAAATATATATTGTATAATAAATATATATATTATATATTATATAATATATTGTTTTGAATGTTTAGCTCTAAAATATTCAAAGTATTGGAGAAAATAAATATTCCGCTCTGGAAAACTTCATACTCCTGGACGCAACTGAGCAATATGTAAATAGAACACATTTTTTTGCTTTGGTACTAAACCTTCTAATCATATTGCACTATGATATTCGTTTAATGACCAAACTGATTTCTAAGCTCTTTCTCCAACATTTTTTTTTCTTTGCAGGGGATTTGGGAAGCAAGGATTTCAGTGCCAAGGTAAGTAACAAATATTTTAATAATAATTTCCATTTCTCTTTTAATCATTAAGTCCAGGCAGGGTGTGACATATAACTTATGAAAGAATTACACATGACAGGAAGAAAAGAGTACTGAATTATCTAAAAGGATGTTGTATTGTTTAATCATTTATTATCTCATGAACTGTGAATCATGCACAGAAGAGTTTCGTTTCAGCTGAGTTTCCCAAAATTAAATGTCATGTAATCTGCATATAGAGAACTCTTTAATTTTTCATGAAAAGAATCATTGTGGTTTATTTCTGTAAGAGAACATTTTTCTTGTTGGGAGCTCTGTCTCTGTGTAGGTGTTCTGAAAAGTGGATGCACTTTCCACTGGCCTTTTAATCCTCTAAATCTATTGCTCTTATAGTAATCTACATGGGTGCTGTGATCACATTCAGAGGAACCTTTGGACCTTTTTAAAAAGTTATTTTAACTGTTGTGAAAAGTATAATACAGTAAATCTCTTATGAATGAATTTGAGCTGAATGTCTTTCTTGGGATAGAAAACAACTTGGTAGTTGCTATAAATTGTATTATTAGCAGCAATGTGAGCTAAGGAGACTTAAGTCAAAATATACATTGAAAAATGCAGCACATATTTGAAGGCAAAAGTGCAGAGTTGCCTTGCATCACTGACACATCCACCCCCTTTATTGTCTATCTCAGAGAGAGAACAGTTGTCTGAGAACTTGGAGTGCACATCTTTGATGTGTGGCACCTGCAGAAACACAAAACACTATGGATTGTTATGCTTGTGTTAAAAATTAACTTGGTTGTGCAGTGTGGTGCCTGGACACAATTTGCACTCCAGGTGATTGGCAACATTTTTATCGGAGATGGTGAGCCACAGAGCTGGGAACTTCCTGTATACAAACTTATTTATTTATTTATTGACAAGATTTTTTAGCCGCCCCACTACCAAGAGGTCTCTGCTGCATTACTCCAGATATTTTCTTAGTCCAATCTAGAGTCTTCTGCTTGATCACTGTTTGAAGTATTTTGCATAATCAAAGTATTTTCACTTTAGGAGGAATGTTTATAGCATCTTAGTACACCATTATTGCCTATTCCTGCTGTAGAGACTGATTATATCAAACAATTGAATGATTACAGCATCTGTCTGGCCTTATACATTTTGAACTGTCAGTGGGCAGCTGATGGTAACAGCTGCCAAATGTGGGAGCTGATGTGTGCCACCTCCAGATTGAAAAATGAACACTCTCTAGCTTTCTGTTGCCAGTGTGAGGCCTTGAGTTGCACCATTGCATTGGGGTTTTGAACTGTACATTATGCCACAGAAACAGAACAGTAAATGAGTGCCAAAACTCTGTTTCATGGCTGTTACTGCAAATACAGTTTTTCTGTATTCCATATAATGAGAAACAGTGCCTGTAATATGAAACATATTTTGGTGCCCATGCTAAACATTCATGTGGTTGTGCACTGTGATGCCTGAACAAGATAACCCCAATTCAAAGGGCACTTCATGGGTGGCTTTAACTAGTCTGCTGTCGCACAGTGTCATCCTTTCATGCTCTTGTCTGGATGGTAGGGAGTAGGGATGGCGAATTCATTTCACAACCTACAGTTTCCGAAACAACCTGCGTGAGCCCAGGTGGTGTTTGAAAGCCTCCAACACATAAGGAACCAATCAGCTTGTTCTGTGCCCACACAGAGCTGAGCTCCAACAAGGAAACAGGCTCCAATGTCATCTTTGCTCCTCCATAGTGCTGGCCAATCAGACAGGGAGGTGAATGATGCCTGTCCTTGTACAGCTCCACCCGCACTCTACTCCTTCCAGCTCGTGGCAGTACATGGCTCTTCACCCAGCCTGTAAGGTTTCAAAGGCAAGCAGCAGTGGCAGATTGCCACCACCACTTCCCTTCCAAGCCCCACGGGCTGGGCAAAGATTAATGGTACCTCATAAGACGAATGGAAACCGGGAGGAAAAAATCATCTTACAATTTTTTCCTATCCACAGAAATTGCATTGTCGTATGGAGTTTTCATCCTAAGGGGCATTCGTCTTATGAGGTATTACTGTACATCAGAAGAAAATAAACCCATATGGAAACAATACTTCTGTAGGCTAATACATATCTAGTTAACAAATTTAGCCATCAGTGTTGCACTAATACCAGCTAGGTGCTGTTTTCTGGGAATGGGGATTTTGAATGTTCAAAGTTTCTTACTTAGAAGGAAAAGCTTCCCAGATAGCTCTGGGGTAGGAAGAGGAAGCTTGGTTGGACCTGGGCCTAGCTATGCCTCAAAGCCTTGCAGTTTAGGCCTTTATCCGAGGGGCATCACATCTAGGTTTTTGTAAGTTGTCTGTAAGTTACGGTAGAACTCCCAGAATGGAGAATTATGACATCTAGAGATGAGTGTTTCATTTCAGAAGGGGACTGGTTCTGAAACAAAACACGCCAGCACAGCTGGCACTTTGAACCCAGACCCACCCTCTGGAACAAAATCAACCACTGTCTTACCTTGTTGTAGTTTGTGCTGGGCAAAATTCCAATCAGGAAGCATCAGGGAGAGGAAAAGATGGTGTATTGGAGTCTGCTTCCTAATTGGAATTTTGCTCAGCATGAACTACAACAAGTTAAAACAGTGGTTGATTTTGTTCTGGAGGGTGGGACTGGGTTCCGAGCAACAGCAGTGCTGGCATGTTTCCTTTCAGAACCAGTCCCCTTCTGAAACACCCCTCTCTAATGGCATCTGTAGTCCATAAAATCACCAAACTTTAAGTGAGGATATCTGGACAATTGTCTGTCCTGTATGAAGCTGTTCCTTGCTAGTCATCATACTGTGAGGCTTTTGATTTATATCCCATTATCAAAAGAGGCCTGGCTAATGGGACTGTGAAGTAAGACCTTGGAATTACAGAATTCCTATAAAAGACGGGTCCCATCGTTGACAGTGTTTAGGTGAAGAATGGGAAACATTTTCGTTCTGTATGTCTTTCAATGATGATAAATTTGACATTGGAAATTTTAACTTTTCTGTTCTTTTGTTGTTGTTTTAAATCCCGGTACTTTGATTGGTTCATGTATTACAACTCAGTCTATATATATATATTTTAGGCATCTTGGAATGCACAAGTGGATTTCTAAAAGTTAGTAGAGAATAGAAATTCTGGGGTTTCCCCCAATTATCTCAGAAATTGGTTTTAAAGAAAAACTTTGTTTGATCACCCTCGTCACCAAGTGTTTTAGTATTAATCATTTGTAGTCTTTAATTTTTATGGATGAAAGCATCAAATGTTCCCAAAGGAGCTTATATTTCTTTAGAAGGCATAGTTAACGGTGAACTGCCTTGTTTCCTTTTAAGTGAGGCACTCTGTGTGGAAGGGACATGCCTTGTTTCTTTAAGCAACTGGAGGTAATTAGGGCCCAGCCCAAAGTAACAGAGGTTGGGTGGCACTCAACCTTTGTCCCAGAAAAAGAACCAGGGTTTCAGAATGGGTGGGGAAGGGACTAAGAATCAGCAGCAGTTGGAGCTGATGAAGGAAATTAGCAAGGTGTTTGTGAAAGCAGCAACAACCAAGCTTTCCATCTGTAGGGAAGGTGTTGGGGAAATCCAGGATGAATGTAGCAGTGCATGCAGTCGGTAGAGGATGCTGAGTCCTTGCTACCGGAAGAACCAAGTGGTTTGCAAAATCCTGGACACGAAGACATTTGGTGTGATTTGTTTTCCCCATCAGAGCTGCCCTCCTCAGAAATACTGTGGCCAACCAGAGGAGAATCCTCCGTAGGTGAATGCCTGGGAACTTGAGAGGACCAGGTGGTTTTCTTCAGCTGGGTGGTCTGAGGATTTATAGCTGATTATCAACTTAGTTCAGTGATGGCGAACCTTTTAGATACCAAGTGCCCAAACTGCAATTTATTTATTTATTTTTATTTATTTACAATGTGTTTAAGCCACCCCACTACCAGGTGGTCTCTTTTTTACTAAGTGCCAGTACAGCCATTTAACGTGAATACAGGTGGTTGTGAAGGGGGGATGTCGGGTGCCCACAGAAAGGGCTCCAAGGGCCACCTTTGGCACCCATGCCATAGGTTCGCCAACACTGACCTAGTTCTTCCCTCCCATCTTTCTCCTGATACATTATTACTAATCAGCCCCTCCGTTAATCACAACAGAAATGTCTCTAAACTGCTGCAACACAACAGGCACAGCCTCTACAAGAAGCCCCTCACATTTAAGACTGGTTGTTGGAAGGCATCTGGGAATGAAATGTTGTTGTGATGCTGGTGTAAAGCAGTGCCTTTAAGGTCCCAGATGCTCTTAACTTGTGATAGTTTGCCCAGTGGAGAGCAGTCTGCAAATGCACATCTCCTTTTCGTTGTTTCTTTTGTTTCTTTCTCATTGGGTGTTTAGCGTCCCTAGCTAGGTTGTCACTTTGTGCTCTCCAGGCTGTCACTTTCATTTTACTGCACAGCCCCTGGTTCTTTCACATTCTTGTATTATCAACATACAGTGAAACTTTGGTTTAAATTGAAGATGTATTTTGGACCCAGTGAGTTTTTCATTGCAGTCAAGTGTTTTGGTTTCTTACATTGCTCTGTTTAACCACGAATTTATCCTTTACTAGCAATTTACTTACAATTTAACCTGAATACAGGCTGCTGTGAAGGGGCGATGTCGGGTGCCCACAGAAAGGGCTCCGAGTGCCACCTTTGGCACCCATGCCATAGGTTTGCCAACACTGCCATAGCGCTTCAAGCACTCTCTGGGCGGTTTACAATTTAATTATTCAGACAACATATTCACCGCCACAAGCAGGCCGGGTACTCATTTTACTGACCTCGGAAGGATGGAAGGGTGAGTCAGCCATGAGCCAGCTACCTGGGATTGAAACCCAGGTTGTGAGCAGAGTTTTAGCTGCAGTACAGGCATTTAACCACTGCGCCACACAGGCTCTTAGGCAAGAGGAAAAGAGGAAGATCAAATATGAAAATGGACTTATTCCCTAAAACAGGAATGGGGAACCTTCGGCCAGATGTTTTGGACTACAACTCTCAGAATTCCAAGCCTATATTGCCAGTGATAAAGTACTGTGGGAGTTGTGTTACAAAACATTTGGAGGGCCAAAGGTTTCCCACCCATCCTAAGGGAAGACTGGTGAGGACATCAGGAGATCACTCATTCATAGGTAATTTACAACAAAATTTAAAAAGTAGAAGAGACAGTAGCTCAGAAATTCATTCAGCCCACACTAACCCTGAAGATCAATAAATAAAACATATACAATAAATTAAAAATCCCCAAAGCTGATGCCAATAAAGGACTGTTGGTCTAAAGGAGGAATGCTTCTTGTGGGGTGGTTGTTTTTAATATTCTCTTAAAAGATGGCAGACAGTTGGCCTGGCGCTCTTCTATTAGGTACCTAATCCAAAGAGAAGGGACCATGATCAAGAATTTCTGGTGACTGTCTTCCTTGCTTCTCACAGCATGGCAACCCAAAGAGGTGAAGAACAGGTGAGATGGGCTGATGCTCTTGGGAAAAGACCCTCCGACAAATAACGGGGCCCAAAACCATTGAGGGCTTTAGAGACTAACAGTGAAACCTTGAACATGACCCCAAAAGCAACAGGAAGCCAATGTTGATGAACCACGACTGGAGAGATGTGTTTAAGTTTGTTCACATTTGACACTTTTCTGGCTGCTCCATTCTGTACGTGCAGCAATCTCTCAGTGAACCTCAAGGGCAGCCCCACCTAGAGAGTTTTACCAGTACATGCACCAGCATTGTAAGGGAAGTGAGTCCTCTTTGGAGGGGTCATTTGGAGATCTGGAGGTAGGGGCACAATTGGGTGATCAGATCGAATCTCACAGTATGAACCGGCTTGGGTGCTAAGGTCATCCGGAGAGGCCTTTCTCTCTCCCCTGCCACCCTCACAGGTACGTCTCATGAAAGGGCCTTCTCTGTTGCTGCTCCCAGACTTTAGAACTTCCTCCCGCTGGAGGCCAGGACTGCCCTATCTCTGCTGTCTTTCTGGAAGCAGGCAAAGACCTTTCTCTTCAGGCAAGCTTTCCCTGAATGATGGACTACCTAGTATGTGTTTTTTATATGAATCTACCATACATGATCATATAGACTTTGTCTTTATAACCACTTATAACCTTGTGTGATTGCATTAACTATGTTTTCAATGTTAGTTTTTGCATGGAATTTTTACTCTCTCTTTAACTGCTCACATTCTCTTGTCGCTTTAATGTTGTCTTTTAATGCTGTAAGATGTCCCTCAATTCCCTGTTCTCAAACTTGAATATGTCTTAATTGTACTGGACTGTATATTGTCCCTCATTACTGTAAGCTGCCTTAGGTTCTTTTCCAAGAAGAAAGGAGGTGTAAAAATACTC
>JAHTLZ010000010.1:8843760-8857127 GCA_023846285.1 Phrynocephalus versicolor | reverse complement strand
TATATATATATATATTTCTGCCCCACTTTTCTCCTTTGAAAAGGACCCAAGGTGGCTTACAGTAAAGAGGGACAATATACAGCCCAGAATATTTAAGGCATATTCAATTTAAGAACAGGGAATTAGGAGAGGCACTTAGAACATTAAAATGTAACATTAAAGCTACATTCGTGTCAGAGCATTTTGGACAGTAGTGGCAACTTAGGAAAAGAGTAGCTCTTTTGCTGTTATAGCCCTTTAAAAAACCCATTGTATATGGATTGAGCTGTTGTGGGGGGGGTGGTCTTATGTGCCCATCTATTGGAGCAGTTTCTGATCTGTCATGCCATTGCAGGCTTTGCAGCATGTGTGAATAGTTTCTTAAGTCAAAAAGACACAGCCTGTTAATATCAGGATATAATCATTTGCCCCTCAGTTGAAGAGATGGCTCTTAACTCCCCTCCCCTATTTTTTTTTCTTGAATGAGAGCCGCATGCATGGGATAAGAATTCTTGCTAAAAAAGACCTGTGTTGGTCTTGGAATGTTTTGGAGAGGACCTTTATCTGAATATAGCACTATCAGCTGACTTTGTGTTAAAAGTTTAAGAATTTATTTATAGCCAAAAGGTTAAGAGTAAAGGCTAAGGCACTGAACATCTGTTGCATTATAGTCCTTTTACTAGTTACCAGAAATGGAGTTATCCTCAATAAACATGCAAGCGTACTGAAAATGGGATAATTTTACTGAGACGCAAAGCTATATCAATACTCAACTGGAATGTTAAAAGAACTGCTCTAGATGTGCAACACTGTTTTCAAAGAGAGTATTTTTAGGTTAGCATTTATAAGATGTCCTTTGTCCAAGAAGCAGATGTTTTGTTTCAAAGACAATATGAAAAACTGGTATTTTTACACTTCAGATTGCCCCCCCCCAGCAGAGGTTTGATACAGCTGCCTCTCAATACGGTCTGGAATAACTTGGTTTTTTTTTTTGGTAAGCAATTTGGATGAATAGAACAGGAGGATGTGGGGGGAAATTGTAACCAGGCTTCATCCAGTATATTCAGGATGTGTACCACATCAGGTGTGGCCCTGCCCTCTAGCACGTATAATAATCATCAAGCAGAAGCCAGTGACGATGGTCCCAGCATTGCAGTGGCACACTCTGTCCAATTCCAGTCATAGGGGCCAGTGTCTGCTTTGCAAGGTCATTGGAAGCTCGACATTCCCTGCTTTTCATTTGCTGTTTGGTGCCCGAGACCCTCTGCTAAGCATTGACTGAGCCTCTCCTCTCCTTGTCTCTTCTCTGTTTTTCCTTCCCTTACAGTTCCTCCCCTCTTTCCACCTACCCACTTGCTTTTTCTTCCTTCCCTTGGTTAAGATCCAAGAACTTTCTCCCAGAACTAGGACACATGGCGGTTCAAATCATAATGAAACAACAGGTACCCAATGTGGTGTAGTGAATAAACTGATGGAAAGGACTCAGCAGACCCCAATTTAAATTCCTGTTAGCCATAGAAATTTACTGGGAGTGTGTGGAACTGATAATATTACACCTTAAATATCTCTCTTATCCTGAAAGTCCTTTTAGGTTTGCTGTAAGTTATAACTTGGTGGCACATAACACAGAGATCAAAACACAATAAATTATGTTGCTAACACCCGTTGCTGAAATCCTGCGGACACAACTAGGATGCAGAAGAGAGAAGCCACCGCCAGCAGGGGAGATTTTTGAAAATTGAAAACTACTTCTCTCATTTTTTTCTATAATGTCATCTGCTGGTGGTGATTTTTTTAATGAAAAACTTTTGTATAATGTCTCACAAGTCCTAAAAGCTTTTACAGAATGAAACTCGTTGTATGCAAGTCAGAAAAGCTGCAGGAAAGATGGGGGAAGTATTTAATTAACCAAAAAATCTCCCACTGTCTGTGACATCATCACCCTTCTGAAAGGCACGGTTATCCCTGCAGGATTTTAGCTGTTAAAAATAATTTAATTATAAGGAATTTTGAAAGCACATGAATAAAAACTAAACTTTTCTTCCTCCACTTACAGTGTCCGTTTCTTAAAAGCTCTTTTCTCTGAAGGGGACCATCATAGCTTCCTTACAAAGGACATCTGTATCCTGAGAGTAAATGACAAGAAGGACTTTTTCCCACTCACTCATTTCCAGGCTGGAAAAGTGTGGGAAGGAGCCCTTGGCCACTGCTTGGAGAAGTGGCAGAGACTACTCAGTGATTCCCATCTCCCTTTCCCATGGGGAAAGCTTGGTCGAGATCTTGCTGTTGGCTGGAAGTGCTTCCCTCTGGCCAGTTGTTTGCGGGGAAGAAATTGAAATGGCTAGCAAGGCCAACCAAAAACTACAGGCCTTTGACTGTGAGTCGCCTATGCAATTTCGTTTCTTGATATTTTTATTCCACAAAGCCCAAAAGAAGAACATGGGAACTATTTTGTTGTTTTACACAATCTCAGTTTTATCTACATAGAGTCTAATATCACTGGAATGATAACAAGGGTATTTAAAATGGATATTTAAAATAAAAATGGCTTCCTTCCCCAAAATGTTTTAAAATGCTTCCTTTTCTCAGATGCTTCTAATTACACTATACAAAAGTATTTAAAAATAATATTAAAACAGTGCAAAGTGATACTGAATCAATACACTGCTGAGTTTTTATGCATATTGCTAATATAAATTCTGTTTGTATAATAAGCCTTTTAATAACTGTGCAGCTACTTCAATTTTTAATGTAACTGTTAATGAAATAAAAGTTATTATGTACATCCATTGGAAGTTCTTGAGTTGCTCTAAAAGATGTGTCAAAAAATATCTTACAAATGAATATAATTACAAGTTGAAGACAATGCAGTGCTAGCTTCTGCAGCTCCACAGGCCCTGAATGAAATGATTCTCATTCTGTTCCTCAGCAGCCAATGTGTGGCTCTCCAGTGGCTGCTGCACTCTGGCACCCATCAGCTTCAGCCAGTAAAACCATTGGTAAGGGAGAACGGTAGATGCAGTCCAGCAAAACTGCACATACTACAAACAGTGTCCAAAAATCACCAGCATTGAATGGGATATTTCCACCCTGGTCAGAACATTTGGTCTCTGAGGCAAAGGTTACAAAGGGCTTGTAAAATTCTGAACAATTCCTGACTATGCTCTTTTAATTGTCCATTGGAACTGAGGACTAGATAAACAAATGTGAAGTTGTTGAAGTTAGGAGTAAATAAAACAAACAGTTGCACAAGGAAGTACATAGAGTGAAGATCTTGTGAAGCCTAAGAGGGTTTTCTTGGTTTGGTACTGCAGAGTCATCGAATGGGAACGTATCCCAAGGGTCACCTTTGGCTGCATCCCAGCCCACATAGATATCCATAGTTAAAACAAAACCCACAGGACAGCCTTCCAAATATGCATGTAAAACTCCCTCCTCTTCCCCACTGATGGGAGGAAGGCTTTCAACTGCATCTGTATTGTTTTGCTGTTTGTAACAAGTGATGCTTCTTGGATTAGATCCTATCCATGACACAGTGGAAAAGAAAGCAGTAGTATGTTCAACTCTCAGGGTTATTCACCAGACCATCTGTTGCCCATAAATAACTAGAATATCTCTCACATCCCTACCCTGGCTGATACAGTGTACCTCATTTATTATGAATGAGAGCTAATTGTCTGATTAATGCAGGATTCCAGCCAATACTTAAATAAAGGTACTGTTTTCAACCAAGTGTTTGTTTCAGTAATTAAGTTTGTGGGGGATCCCATTGAGTGAGAAGTATAATCTCATGTATTTTAAATGACGGCAGGCAATGCTAATCAATTTTTATATGTGTTGGAGTGGCATGTAGAAGGTTAAGGTATAACATCCTAGAAGCAATCCATGGACCTATTTTGTTTCATATAGGAGTACTGTAGTTGTGGAGGTTTTATTTTTTATAAAAAGCCTTTCTTTCCCCCTCTTCCTCCCACCCTATTGCTCTCCCTCCATCCTTTCCTTCTCTCCCCTTTTGTACTGGGGGCGGAATAAACAGTGATTTATATAGCACGAATCACTGTTTCAAGCATGCATTAATAGTCATCGGCTTAATAATGACAAGAGTTCTGTAAAGTAGATACTGCACCAATGTAAAGTCTCCAGAGAAGACCATTAAAAAGCATAAGAGCACATATCTTTGCTACCTTTAGCAAAGGTATAATAAAACAATAAAATGCTCAGGCTTCTTCTTGAAGGAGTATGAAAGGGAGATCCTGAGAAAGGAATTGCAAAGGAACATATTGGGAAAGAAAGTTAAAAAGGATACCAATCTAAATTTGATTTTATTATTTTCTGTGCATCTTCTGTATATTTATTCTGTGTTTCCTTGAACTATTCCTTACACTCATTTGTTATGGAATGCATATGTAAATGTCTCAGATAGTTAGCCAAATAAATGCTTTCCTTTACAGAAACCCTGTGTTGTTCCTCTTGGATATTTTAAAGGTCTACACAGAGTTACTTGACCACCAGTTATTGGCTCCATGATTTGTATTATGTAGAAATGTTGGTGATACTTGGAATGTTTTACATGGCTACAATGTTGATTGGAATTTTGACTAAATCTTTACACATGCCCAGCAACAGCCATTGCTAAGTTTCAGCACATTAAGGAACTTCCCAGGTTACTAAACCAAACTATGGGAAGTTGTTGCTTATTGAATTATTGCCGAAGATAGCGGCATAAATATACTTGGGTGAACATAAAATAGACTGATGTGTCATTAGATGGAGCCTGTCTATACTCTGTGTTCATATCTTAATTAGACACCACTTAAGTTGTTTTGAATAGAATATTAAAGATGAATCCCCCAAAGTAGGCAAAAGCTAGTGGGGATGGTGTATAGTACTGTACTGTAGGTTGTGTTTGTTGTGGTACCTATGAAGCAAATTGTTTATTACCATTGCCTGACCTACCTGTTATATACAAAAGGGACAATTCATTTTCTACTTTTGAGTATTTTTAGATGGCATTCAAGATGTTTCTTTGCTTAGGACATCTCTCCTATTTAGTAAGAAGGCATATCAGTGAGGTGGTTTATGTTTTTGCTTCATTTTGTATGTTTTGAAGTGAAAGGAGTTAAGAATGCAATTGGATTGTAAAAAATACATATTATTACAGCTCACAAATAATCAACCACGAATTGTTGACACTTCCAGTCTCATCCTGGCAGAGAACAATTGTGTTTGTTGTTCACACAGGTAGTTCATTACCTGTGAGCCAAGTTTATACATGCCTTTATTAAATAGATTATTTGCCTTAGTCTACTTGAGTAATAAGTTTTTTGTTTCCCTTATCAAATTTAAAAGTGTAGATTTATAGCATGTGTCTTGTGTTGCATAAAAGAAACATGTCCTGTGGCTTTATGACTACCTCCTGTACATATTCATTATGTACCAGTTTTTCTGTAAATAATAGAAGTTGCTCGTAAACCATTCATTTATAATAAGTGACCAGTCAGTTGTTAATGTCATAATCCTCAGGCAAAGGAGGACTGTATTTTGTGGTTCTGTTAGAATACATTCTTGTTCCTAAATGTAGTAGCTGTTGCTTAGAAGAAACAAATCAACCATTCACTGTCAAGTCATGATGATGATTTGAGGACTTGATAGCACATAAGAACATGAGAGCATTAGACTTGTTAGCACATAAGAACATAAGAGGCCACGGCCTATCCAGTCCAGCAGTCTCACACAGTGGCTCACCATTTGCTTCAGGGTATTCCCAATCAGATGTCTTCACCTTCTTATGATTCCCTGCAAATGGCATTGAGAGATATCCTGACTATCTCTCCAACCCAGAGACCCATAATGGTACCCATTGTTCTCCATGAACTTGTCCAATTCTTTCTTAAAGCTGTCAAGGCTGACAGCTGTCACCACTTCTACTGGCAGGGAATTCCATAGACCAGTGTTCCTCTGGGTGAAAAAGTACTTTCTCTTATTTGTTTGAGATCTAGCACCCCAAAGTTTCATGGAGTGCCCCCTAGTTCTAGTGTTGTACAACAGGAAAAACAGTTTTCCTTATCTACTTTGTCCACACCATGTACGGTTTTATAAACTTCAATTAGGTTACCTCTTAGGCACCGTCGTTCAAGTTGCAGCCTCAGATGGTAAGGAAGGTGTTCCAGTCCCCTAATCATTCTGGTTGCCCTCCTCTGCACTTTTCCCATTTCCATAATATCCTTCTGGAGGTAAGGTGACCAGAACTGTACACAAGACTCCAGATGGGGCCTCACCATAGATTTATAAAGAGGCATAAACAAATGCTAACTGAATTAGGTCAGTGAATTAGGTATCAGGTCATGGAACCAGAGAGGTTGGGAGATCAGTTCCCCACTGTGCATTACAGAAGAGGCAGCCTATGTGGCCTTTGGAAACCTCCACAGTCCCGTGACACCCCCCCCCCCAAAAAAAAGCTCCGAAAGTGTTGCTGTAAGTAAGAACTGACTTGATGGCACACAATTATTACTATGTCACATATTACTTTTATCTGTTTAGCTAGAGCTAATGGTTGTTTTTCTGATTGGGCTGTTTGCCATGCTTTGGCTATAAAGATCTGAATAGTTTTCTGTTACGCATTTCTCTACCTGTCTTTCCATCAAAGCATGATATGTTAGAGGAGAACATGACACCTTTTGTCTCTTTCCATTACAGGAGAAAACAATGAGGAAGCCTTCTTTCAACCTCTCTGTGCTGATTGGAGAACATATTTTTAAGGGAACCTCATTAGCATCTGACTGTTTTAAGTGTGAGATGGCATGTGCCATATTTATAGTTGTATAGCACATGGAGGAGAGTTTGTGACTTTATTCTGGCGACGTTGACTGCAAATGTCTTTAGTTTAGTCATTTTCCTGTAGTTAAGAGGTAGGCTGCTAGATTTTGGGGGATGGTGGGGGGGGATGTCAGGAGGCAACTTCGAGCTGAGTTCTCTATGATCTTCTTAAAGCAAAACAAGTTGAGGAGCCGTGTAGCTATCATCATCATTTTGTAACACTCATTCAGACCTAGCCCATGTCTCTACATCACCTCATATCACTGACAGAGAAATGGGAAGAAACAGTCCAGGTACATTGAATGAAACATTGTGGAAAGAGGTCACTGCTGTTCTCTCTCTCTCTGCCCCCCCCTTTCTGTGTGTGATTGATCCTATATTCAGCATTCCAGCTAGTTTTGTGCATATGAGAGAATTCAGCTTAACAAAATGAAGGAAATACTTGTACTTTGCATTTTATATAAGTAAGGAGTGGGCACCTTCCATTTTCATCCCTTGCTTCATCAGCTTGCTGCATCTCTTGAGAAATGGGATATGAGGGTGAGGTAATACGGCCACTTCAGTACCGCCCCCCCATCCAATTTTGGCTCTTCTAAGTTTAACCATCCTTCTTCAGTCATGTCTAAGCTTGCTAGGTCACAAATTGTAGTACATTACCTCTGTCCCACATAAGAACAATCCTCCTGACACACACCAGTTGAGCTAATTAGCGCCAAGGAGTTCTTGTTCTCCCAATTCCTCAAGTGCCAGCTATTCCAAATCGTTGTTAAAAAAAGCAGTCTGGCGAAGCACTGACCTCCCTGTCTGACAAAATAATATTATTTTTATTTATTTATTTATTTATTGAGCTTATAACTCCGGGTGGTTTACAACAAAAGGAATATAAACAGAATCAAACAACAAATAAACAATTTAAAAACAGGAATAATCAAACAGAACACAATAAAAAATAACAATTAACAGATGGCGGGTAAAGAGAAAAAAAAAGAAAATTAAATTACTAGTCACCGAACGCCTCTCGGAAAAGCAGAGTTTTTAATGCCTTCCGAAAGGCTGACAGGGACTCTGTAAAGCGCACTTCGCTGGGAAGGTGGTTCCACAAGGTAGGGCCAGCTACAGAGAAGGCTCGGGTACGGGTGGAATTCTTCCGAGCCTCCCTGGGCATGGCCACCCGCAGCATGTGCGCCCGCGACAACCTGGTCGGTCGGGCCGATGTTGACCGCTGGTCGATCTGCTCTGCCAGGTAGTCAGGTCCCAGGCCATGGAGGGTTTTATAAATTAAAACCAAGACCTTGAATATGATTCAGGATGCAACGGGCAACCAATGCATATGAGCAGGACTGGGGTGATGTGGTCGAACCGGCGCACACCCACCACCAGCCTGGCCGCTGCATTTTGTATCCGCTGCAGTCGCTGAAGGAGAGTCAAGGGCAACCCCATGTAGAGCGCGTTGCAATAGTCTAGTCTCGAGATCACCAGCACTTGCACAACTGTCCCGAGGGAGTCCCCATCTAGGTACGGACGAATCTGGGCTATGCGACGGAGATGGAAAAAGGCAGTCCTGGACACAGCGGCCACCTGGGCTTCCATAGTGAGCGCCGGGTCCAGGACTACGCCCAAATTCCAGACACTGTCCAAAGGCCAGAGGGAAACGCCCTCCAAGGTAGGAAAAGGGCCTGCAGAAGATGTTGTGTTTTCCTTTGTTGTGTGTTCCCTAAAGTCCCCAAATTGCAGGGAGAAGAGCAGCATTCTCTCGCTTACACCAGGCAGTGTATGTAGTTTATAGAACTGCATGATTATCCTTGAATTATATACATGTCTTTAGGACAATAAAATGTCTTTCCAAAGACATTGTGTCAGTTGTGTCAGTGTGTGTGTGTGTTGTGTCGTTGACCAACTCTTCGTGACCACATGTCCATGGAGTTTTCTTGGCAGGAATACTGGAGTGGTTTGCCAGTTCCTACTCCAGGCACCTACAGCACCTGATATTCCCTGATGGTCTCCCATCCAAGTGCTTACCAGGGTCGACCCTGCTTAGCTTCCAAAATCAGGCGAGATCGGATGTGCTCAGGGCATCTACCACTACAGAATTTATGATCTACAGCCTGTTTTATCCACAAGGCTCCAGGACAGCCAACCCCTACATCTTGATTTTTTTATTTTATTTTTATATGATGTTACCTTCCTCACATACGCCAGAAGTACTGTAATTAATAATCATCATAAAACACACACAACTGCCAATCTAGAAGAACAATATCTAATAAAATAAAATCAACTAAAAGATCACATCTTGTAACAAAAAAAGCAGCAGAATAGAAAAAAACCGATTATGTACTGAAAATGTGAGAGCACATACACACATCCATCTTAACAGATGTGGGTATGAGAGTAGCATAAGGTGTACCAAGTGAGTCAGTGCCAGAAACTAGTGCTACAGCTAAGGCACCACCATGCAGTGGGCCTTCCTAATGGAATTTGAGAAGTGTATCCTCTTCAGGTTACAGTATCTTTAATCCAAGGGAGATTTGTCCTCCAGGAACCTGGATCCTCAGCTGACACTGGTATTAACTCCTTGAGTTCAGTCCATGTTCTCACTGGCAGCCACTAAACAGAGATTTTAAAACAACTTTAGTCTGTTAGTCTTTCAGTGCTACTGTCTATTTTCTACTAGCTGCATCCTCCAGACTGTTTTTAGGGGAAACGAGGATATATTGGAGTGATCCAGATGGGAATAGATAGAGAATGGGTGTGGCCAGATTATCCTGCCTGTTTTTGTTTGTTTGTATTATTTTTGTTGTTGTCTCATAGCCAACTGGAAAATAGTCTGGTCCACGTATCACAGTGTATAATTTAAAGACAATTTAAACTTTCTGATTGTTTGGTTTTAATATACAGTATAATGGGTTTGGAATAATTGGTATTTGAAAGGTATTTTTACTATTGTTGAAATGTAAACGTATATTGGGGAAATTATTTTATAGTATTAAGTTTTAGGTTGAGTTTGTGACATGGTAATTCTAGGTGAGGAATACCATGATACAGTATTTAGGTTTTGAATATTTTCTCTCTCTAGCGCAGCTACTGCACTCAAATCTGTTTCGGTATTTGTGTGTGTTCATGATGCATTTCAATAATCTCCTTGTAATCTTATGATAAACTGCTTAGTTTGATAGAGAATATCATACATCACTGAACCATCAATTGTGGCAGAAGTCAGTCTTATTTTATAACATCCTTTCAAAGGATATACTACAGCAGCTGTGTAACTATCATTGCATTAACCTAATCAACCCCCTTCTGAAATAGGGGCATGTCTCGGATTAGCATTTCTAAAACCTTGCCATTATGAACAGTGCCACTGTGTCTGCACATCTGAAAGGATTTTAATCATTTTACTTTTCTTTGTGTTTGGAGGATGCTTTTTGTTTATGTAATTGCTTTCTGATTCATCTCATTCTCCCATCTGTATCTATGATGTCTCTTCTCAGACTTTGCTTGCAAGCATTGAGATGGAGTGTCCTGCCAGAGGTGCTAGCTTCAGCCTGTTCATAGGTGTTGTGTTAACCCCCTTTTAGTAGTGTTAGAAGCAAACAATCCAAAGAATGACTGGGAGGTCCCAAGTACTTTCACCAATATTAAATTAGAACCTTGGACCGGTTACCAAAGAGAAAAACATCCATTCAACAGTTAACACCCCCACCCTACCCCCACCTTAGTATCTCAGTTCTGCACACTGTACTTTATACTCTGAACCTGGAGTCTTGGTTATTTATGATGGGAAGAATTTCATGCAGATTATAACCAAGATGCTTCTCCCTGCTTTCATATCCAAGATGCTTCTCCCTGCTTTTTATGATATCTTCTTCACTGTATACTGTATATTTCTCCTTTCTCCTCTGTTCTTAAAGGACATAGTAACACAGCACATAAACATACTTTGTGACTCCCTTTGCCCCAGCTAATCACAAAGATATATATAAAACCTTTATTTGCCTTGGCTAGTAATAAAGATATCTTAAAACTTTATTCTCCTTGGCTTTCCTTAAGTCCAATTAAATGACAATTGAGAGGTATTTTCAAATGAAACATAAACTGTAAGTTTATTTCAAAAGCTGGTGAATATTGCTGAGCTTCATGAATCTGAACGTTTTATTAAAACGTCATTCAATGTAGGAGTATCAAGTGTACTTTGGAGACTTGCCAGTCAGTCATGGTAAGGAAATACTGTACGAACAAACATGGTTTGCAGAAATACTTGCCATTGCTCTGAAGAATTCTGCTCTACACCATAACTAGGTCATGTTGAGGCCACCGGCCTTCAAGAGGAAAAAGAATATGCAAATTACGTCAGTCCTAAACATGTTAAGTTAAGCCCTGCTCTGTTGCTGTCTTGTGAGGGCTGTATCATAGGAGGTAGCTTGTGAATGAATATAAACATGATCACAACTTCTTACTGCAGCACCAAGGCTTTCGTCTACATTCCCATAGTGGTCTCCCTGTAATGCAGAAAAATGTGCTCTAGAGAGTTGGCCAGCAAACCAGAGCAGGCTTTTATAGATAAGCAGCTTAGGTATCTGGCTGCGGATCCAGAGGTTAGGAGTTTGATTCCCCACTGCACCTCCTTGAGGAGAACTTGATTCAATGATTCATGGAGTCCCTTCCAGCTCCGCAGTTCTAAAATGATGATCGTGATAGTGATGATGGTGATGATGATGATTTAGGAGGGAGCAGGGGCAGTCCTTCTGTTTTCAGAAGTTGCTTCCTTTCTGTTGGAGTTAGTGTGCCAACAGTGTGTTGGATTCTGGCCTACAAAAGAAACTATTTTGAAGCATGGAAGTACTCAAAGTGCAGTTTAGATGGTATCTACGGTGTAATAATATTGTTGAAATCATTTAAGGAAGACATTTTTGATTTCAAAATACCAAAGAGGATTTAAATGAGCATCTTAGTCAATTAATAGTATTGGTGTCTCTTTTTAATCTAACATCCTTTCGGATTTCCTGTGTTATGTCGGTTATAATTGCTAGTTCATTTGAGTGAGTAGGGAAAAATCTTCACACAGTTCAATCATTTTAAAAAAACCCAAAGCTTGCCAAATACACTGAAGGGTAAGAGTGCAATTGAACAAGAGTATAATTTTAAAGTTGTAAATGCTGTATTATAATAGTAATAATAACATGACAATAATGAGATATTTAATCTCCAGAATTTTGCTGACCATATTGGTCTTCATGCATTTTAATATTTGTGGATGGCTGCACTAAAATAAATTAAACACACTGTGGTGTAACATTATTTGATAAAGCCTCTTCTTTTTTTAAAAAAGGCAAATAGATATTCCTCTGTCCTATTGTGTGAATAATAAAAGCTCGATTTCAGTTACCAGATAGAACAATCCCATCCTAAAAATATATATCCCTGGGGCTGATCACTTGTGAACACAGTTAAAATCAACAATAGGAGTGATAGAGGTACAGTGGACCCTTGTATAACAAACAGCTTGTATAACATAAAATCTGTACAACATAAAAAATTCCGGAGATAGGGGAAATTTGCTTAACATAGTCGCCTATGGGGAAAATCTGTACAACATAAAAATGGGATTAGTCCATTTTCAATGCATTCCTATGGGAATTTGTATAAAGGAAAATTTGCTTAACATAATTTCATTTGGAATGAATTAATTCCTTTATATGAGGTAGCACTGTATAATGGTTAGGAGGAGGTGATAATGACTATACCAAAGGATATTTCTGCAAGTAAGTCACAGGAGCCTATAATTACACAATGTGTCCTTTCATTGAGTTGTTGCTGAATTGTCTCTGCCTTAGGCAAAATGCAATTCCCTCTGTAAATATGAGAACTAAAAAGGGTGGCTTACTTTACCAAGGTGATGGTGGCTGGAATTTCTCACATGGAAGTGAACACTTCTAGAAATCCTAAAGGCATTACTGTACATATATGCTAGGTGCTGTTCTTTGGCAGAGCTGCATTATACCACAGTGTAAACAGGGATGTCCTTTTAAAAGCCAACTGCCCTAATTTTAACTACATACTTTATGAGCAGGCTAAAAATTTTGTAGTGTAATTTCAAAATCAAAGGACTATTTTATGCATTATCTGCATTGCTTTTTTAACAGTGTGATTTCAACAAACTTTAAGAACAACGGTGTACTCAAAGCCACACCCTGTTTAGCAAGAAAGCAGAAAAACAATTAAGGAAGGAACTTTTTGGAATAGAAAGTGTTGCTTGAGTGATGTCAAACAGGAAGGCAAGAGGTAGAGAAATTTAGAACACAGAAAAAGACAGTGTGAAGCTCTTCATTTCAAATACTTGCAAAATACAACACAAAACTTTTCAGTGAAGAAGGCAGGCTCCTTTCTTCAGCCAACATATCTAATTTTTCATTTCCTCTTCCAGTTCTGCATTCCCACTATGCCAGCTGCCTGCCTGATTTTTTAAAATTACTTCGCAGCTGGAGTCACTGGTATCCCGTTAATGACCAATCAGTAATCCCCAAATATGTATGTATGTATGTATGTATGTATGTATGTATGTATGTATGTAT
>JAHTLZ010000010.1:8827184-8843750 GCA_023846285.1 Phrynocephalus versicolor | reverse complement strand
TATGTATGTATGTATGTATGTATGTATGTATGTATGTATGTATGTATAATATTACTTACTATTTTCTTAAATATGTCTGTGAAGATTCTCAGTCATCCAAGTGAGTTTATCTGAAAGTTGAGTCATGGCAACTGAACTTTTTCTTGAAACGTTTTGCTGCTCACCCAAACAGCTTCATCAGTCTAATGAACCTGTTTGGATGAGCAGTGAAACGTTTCTATCTCTCAAGAAAAAGAAGTCCAGTTGCCGTGACTCAACTTCCAGATATTTTCATAAAACAAGAAAACCAGGTAAAATCGATTCCACATCCAAAACGTCAGTTTCAGGCTTGCTTCCTACAGCCTCTGTACAGAATGCAGGCACCACTATCTTGTTGCCTAATACTAAATAGCAAAGCTAGGAATCTTACTTTCCTCAGAGGTTATTGAAGATATTATAAACACAAACTGATTCTCAAAACAAACGCCACAGTAAAAGACAGTAAACAAAAGCAACGCCAAAAATGCATTCAAAGCAGTGAGGCATAACCATCCATTTAAACCCCCCACTCACGAAGCCGGCTGTTAAGAGAAAGCCACAGCAATTAGAATTAGAAAGTGCAAGTGGCTGGGATATGGGGGTAACCTCAGAGCAGAAGCATTGACTTTCGTGACTAAATTGTCTGAAATGAATGGGCAGCAGCTAAGCTTTTATTGGGCTAAACAATGATAATCTGGAAAGGACCAAACAGATTGCTGAAGTTTATAAGGATGACATCATTAAGCCTCTGGCTTACATATTGTGCCCAGTTAACAAGAAGAGACCAATCTCATAAATTAACATGGGAGACAAAGTATGGTTTGAGCTGGCTCTAAATTTTAGGATTATCTGTATTAGAAACTGAGTAAACAGAATGAAAGGATTTGATTGGATGATGTAATAATACTTTTTGTTTCCAGGAAGAGCAGCCCAAATTGTGTTGTTGTTTTTTCTGACTAACTATGACTAGGTTAGCAGTACTTGAAAAACAAACTAGCCTGAATTGACAAGGCTGGCAAACCTGCAAGAATCAGCATTCTGTAATTTTGCACAGTGTTTCTAACACTGTTTCTCTCAAGTGGCTTCACCTCCTGATACCTGTGTTAAAACAGGCCTGTGTGGTTTTCTTTAAAGGGAATAATAAATGAGAGGGTATGAAATTTCATCCATTCTCCAGCCAAGGATTCTCTGTAGTCCGTCCTTGGGCTTCTCTCAGTATGGCTGGCATGGATGAATTCTTTCCTAATTTTTCATCTATTCTAACTGAGATTGCATTTGAGTTATTGTCACTGTGGCATTTGATGGCAGACCTTTTGACCTTTTGGCTGCTTTAGAAAGAACAGAACATGCATTTGCAGTGGAATGTCTAATATGGAGGGAAAGCACAAAAAAGACAACAAGATCTAGGCCTGTGAAAATTTCTTAGATCTGTAATTTCTTACTCATTACCACAACTCCCAGAATTCTAAGCCTAGATTGCCAGTAACAAAGGACTGTAGGAGTAGTGGTCCAAAACATCTGGAGTGCCAAAGGTTCGCCACCACTGTTCTATGCCGTATTTTCTACTTTTTACGTAGCACAAGCCTATATTTTTAAAACGTCTATAGTGCCTTTCTTTTGGTTAGCTTGTTTTCCAATATAGCTTGGTTACTCTCTGAATCTTCTTCTGGATTTTTGATGTTCTTGTTGTTATGAATGCATGTTTTTATATCTTTATACATTGTAAAGGTTCACACATTAGACCCAAGAGTGTGTTTTATATGGATATATTGAAGAGAGGAGCTCCAGGCATAAGATCTGTCAACCCCACTGGTGTATTAGTAAATTCTGAATAGTTCTCCTGACAGTTTTCTTAGACAGACCTCCAGAGAAAGTTCAGAAATGTATGCAGCTTTGGTGATCTATATCAGGAAAGCATTTTTTTTTTAAAATGCACCATAAAAATATATTGGATTTTAATTACCCATTCATTAGGAATAGCTCCCAACAATTTAAGGAAAACAAGTTTCCTCCTTGCTTGCTGGATATATAAGCTGAGTCAATTTCCCCCCTCAGTTATGGCGAGGACTGGGCAAGTTCAGTAGAGTGCAGAGAAACCATGGGTGGTGGTGGTGGGGAGAGGACATTCTGCCTTGTCTAATTAAAAATGTTGAAGTTCCCTTAGCTCTGTCTCAACACTGATGGAATTTATGCTTAGAACAAAAAGAGTGAGACAAATACCACTGACCTAAACTTTCCTCTAAATACAGTAATGCCCCGTAAGATGAATTTAATTTGTCCTACGGTTCAGTTTGTAGTATGAAATATTCTTCTTGTGAAATGCGGTTTCCCATAGAAATGAATGGGAAACCGATTAATTCATTTCAAAGCCTAGAAAAGGCAGAAACACTAGGGGGGTTGTAAAATACCCTCTTTATAAAGTACACTTTAAAGACATAAACACTGGTCACACCTGTGTACTCGAAGCCTCATGCTAACTGGGTCACAATGAGTCCTGAGTGCCTTTTTAAAAATTTATTGCCACAAGGTTGCAATGCATCTTGGGTACATTTTTTACAGGACTCAATATCTGAATTGCTACAGAGTTGCTAAGCATCCTGAGAACATTTTTTTGGAAATTTCCTTTGTTTGTTTTTTTCAAAATTTTGCGACCATTATTCATCTTACGAGGCATCCCATAGGGGAAAAATTCATCTTATGAGTTTTTCCTATCCCCAGAAATTTCATTCGTCTTGCGAGTTTTTCGTCTTAAGAGGCATTCGTCTTATGAGGTACTACTGTGGTTATCTTTGTTTGGAGTTAACACAAGGTGCTAAAGTGGTTGTGATAAACCTCTATCTTCAAGTAGCAAAGGTCACCAGAGAGAAGATTTGCCATTTATCATATACTTTTTCCCTAAGTAAAATTAAACAGAACCTCAGGACCTTTAATTTTGACACCCACACCCACACACCCCGAATGATTATATTTTTAAATGCAACACTTTTACAACATGTTTGTCATCCTACAATGAACTGGACAATCTATTATTATTTAAAGCTTTAAAAGCTACCTGTAACAATTAAAGGTACAATGTAAAACCCAAACAAAATCTCTGTCTCAAAGGTGACTGGAGGGGGGAAGGAGATACTGAAGGATCCTGGTTTCCCATTTCTTCTGTCATGACATTTAACATCTGTCCATTTTAAACTCAAAGACAGTCTGCTCCATTTTACATGTTTACTTCCTTGCTTCTGAATAAATAGCATGAGTTTTGGTATTAAATCAAAAAAGTGGTCTGCTTATATATTGTCCCATACCACTTCAAGTAGTCTCTGGGCAGTTTACAGTTTTAATTACAATATGCAGACTACACATTGCCCCCCCCCCGCCCCCCAGCGAGCTGGGCACTCATTTTAACCACCTTGGAAGGATGGAAGGCTGAGTCAACCATGAGCCCCAGGTCGTGAGCACAGTTTTACCTGCACTACAGGCATTTAACCACTGCGCCACGAGTGCTTTTTCTTCCTCTTTGACTGTGGCCTTCAACTGGTTCAAACGACAAGTCAATCATGAAGATGCAGAACAATTACTGTGGGCAGAAAACTCGGAGGTATCATTTGGAGAGGTAAAAGGTGATGAAACATGTTGGTTTTAGTTCTCAAAAAGGTGACTCTTGGTCTTTTCCAGAGGGGAGGAAAGTTGGACTTGAATCTGAGTTTGAAGCTCAGTCAAACCATTCATTCTTGGCATGGCTTTAATCTTTTATCTTGGTTATTATCTTGGTTATTTAGTTTCCAGTCTGAAAATGAGATCATTCACTGCCCTAGTTCAAAAGGGCGCAGATTAATAAAGAGAGTAAAATAGTCGTTCATATGGAACATGCTTTGTTAACCAGCTGGCACTGATATTTAGATATAGCTCTATGCAACATAAGGTAGTTGTTTCTGAAGCTAAAAAGGTCTGACATACAGCATTCTTGTATGGGAAATACCCCATGGAATACTAAAAGAAGGATGCACTACAACTCAGAGACCTGGCTTGGATTCCCCATTTGGAAAACTACTGAGGGTGGAACTCTTTTTAATGTGACCATACACACATTAAGGGGATCTTCACCAACTCGTGGAGACTCCTGCTTTTTTGTCTAGCGTTTTCTGAGCAAACTTGAAAGAGCAGTATTTTTTACCTATTTTCTCGTACATGGTCATTCCATCTGGTTCCACTTTCAGAAGTGGAAGAATATGGACTCATTGCAAGCATCTCGTCTCAGTGTTCTTTAACAAGTACTTGGGGGGAAAAGAGACTTAGTGAGTATTTTAACACTGTGGGACTTTACCTAACTTAATTATTTCATGAGGCAAAACATTAATGAACCCCTCATATATTTTTTTAAAAAAAATACATGCCATTCAAGTTACATCTCTTGAACATTGTGGAATTTGCTTCTGAGAAATGTAAACTTGCATATATTGGTTTGTATGCTGTACTGATGGGCCAGAGAGAGACACACAGAAAGAGGCATTGTGGAATGCTGGGTAGATCACAGGGAGCATTAATAGGCAGCAGATGGGGCTGACAGCCCAAAGCAAAGCAAAGCAAAGCAAGGCAGTCTGAGGCCAGAACCAGCCATGAAAAGTATCTCTCATTAGAGATGGATGTTTCTGAGAGGTGATTTAGTCAGTCTTCCTTTGTTTGTGCAATCAGACTTCAAAATAATCAAGTGCTTACATCCTGAAGACCAACTAGCAAAGAAAGCAAGCTGATCTCCATTATTCTGGAGGTGAAAGAAGCTTGTGAGATGAGGTAAAATGAGGTGGTGTCTGGAAGCAAAAACCTAAGACGTATGAGCATTAGTTATGTCCCCCCCCTTAAAACGTGGATTGTCTCTAATGTCTCTGTCTGGCCTTAGACAACAGGCTGCACAGAAGGAATGGCTTAATAAGTACTTTTGGCACCTGGTGTCTCACTGCCCTGTTGGCTAAGCCTGGCATATATAGGAGGGATGGGAAAGAGTGTCCAAATCAATGTGTGCAGTGACTTGACTGATTCTGTTTCCACACACAGGCCACCTGTTTTGTCCTCCCTTCTGCCTTGAGGAGAGGCTGGAATGGATGCCTCTTCTCTGTTGTCTTTCTGGAAAAAGGCAAAGACCTTTCTCTTCAGGCAAGCTTTCCCTGAATGATGGTCTACCTATTATGTATCTTTTATATGAATCTTATAGGATCACATAGACTTTGTGTTTATAACTACTTATAACCATATGGGTTTACACTGACACTATGATTTCAATGTTAATTTCCATCACTCATAACTTTACATGGAACCTTACTTCCCTTGAACTGCTCATGTTCTCTTGTAGATTTAATGTAATATTGTCTATTAATGCTGTAAGATGTCCCTCAATTCCTTGTTCTCCATACTTGAACATGTCTTAATTGTACTGGACTGTATATTATCCCTCATTCTGTAAGCCGCTTTGGGTCCTTTTTCCAAGGAGAAAGGCGTGGTAAAAATACTCTAAAATGAAAAATAAATAATAATAATAATCCTTGAACCTGTCTTGTATGATACTCTGAGCTTTAGGGTGTATAAAACCGTAAAGCAAGCCTCAAATACACTATCCAGCTAACAAGGCTTTGTGTACCTTGAAGGTCTGTCCCAACCAGAGCACACAGTTGATGAAATACTGCTTCACAGCTTTGCCTGCCCAATGAAAATGAAATCATTGGCAAAAACACTTTGCTGCTGATGAAATATTTCCTTTTGCAATTTCAGGGTGTGCATATGACTCTCCGTATAATGCATCAAAGCCCTGCGAGGTCCAGAAACATAAAAGTAGTGATGATGTGATTGCATTTCAGGTCCCCTGGCAACATAGCATGTGTGTGACACACACACACACACACACACACACACACACACACACACACACACCCCAGATTAATCACTTTGTAAAATGAGGTGGTGTCTGGAAGCAAAAACCTAAGATGTATGAGCTTTGTCACCCATTTGAAGGTTTTGTTAGCAGGGTTTGGCAACAGTTATGATAGAGATGGACCGCATGAGCCCAGGTGATGTTCCGAAGCCCCTGACACACATGCATCATATCTTACCTTTCTCTGGGCTCATGTAGGGTTAAACTCCAACCTGGAATCAGGCTGCGACACCAACTTTGCTGCTCCGTGGTGCTGGCCAATCAGGAGCTGTGCAGGGACAGGCATCATCCTGCCTCCCTGTCTGATTGGCCAGCATCACGGAGCAGCAAAAATGATGTTGCAGCCTGATTCCTCATTGGAGCTCAGCTCCATGTTGGTGCAGAGAAAGGTAATACATCATCTGTGTGTGTGTCGGAGGCTTCTGAACATCACCTGGGCTTGAGCACCAGTTCTGAAACAAATTGTCCATCCCTAGTTATAACTCACTTGGCCTGGGGTTATCATTGCTACATGTCCAAATAATATCTGCACGCAGAGCAGCATCAGTGGGATAATGATCAGTGTCTGACTCATTCTAGCCCCATAAAGTGGAAACAGCTGGAAGGGCAGAGGGCAGTCTTGATAGCAGAAAAAGAGAGAGTAGTTTATGAGGAAGGAGCTAAGCAGCTTGGGAGCCATCAAATTCCTCCCTCCCCTGCTACATTTCAATTTCTAAACATTGGCAACCAAATCACAGATATCTGGGAGTAACATGTAATGCGGTTCGGGCATTAGAATCTGCGATGGCCCACAGATGTGAGCCTATTTGATATACAAGATTGATATTGGCTGCAGAGTGCTTGAGCAACATTAGACAGGAAATGTCAATTGGAAGTTAGATGCTTAAATTTTACCAGCCCATCCATGTCCTGTATTGAGTTTAATCTTGGCGGAGAATATGAGGGAAATATCTCTACTTACCTCAAACTGTTGAAATGCCATTTTTTTTTCATTTCTTAACACTTTCAGCCATTCTGCCTATTTCATGGATGTCAGGTGTAAAAAGTACAGGACTAAGAGGAGCATTAAGGGCTGTTATTATAATTCCCACTATCTTTTGAAGATCATAATCCATTCTTTTCAAAGCAGTTGTTTGGATGCTGACGAATGCCAGGATTGTTGCCTGGGGTGGTGTGAATGTGTTGCCTTTTGGTATTTGTTCACACTCAGGTATGCTTATGAAAAGTACACACAATACAGTTTTGAGACAGGGCTATGTAAAGGATAAGGATGAATATTATAGACTCTTTGGATACGGAGTATTTTGTTGACTGCAGTTAGGTCTTGTGTTGCCTTTCAGTGCTAACACTTGCCTACTGCTCCATGTTTAGGATATCCATAGCATCCTAGGAAATGAGCAGCACATTGAAGACCAGTAGGGTCAAAGTGATGATAAGATAGGAGCAGGTAATCAAGATCATATGTGAATTGCTACCCACACCCAGATGCCTTGATGCCCTAAGCACATCCAATCTCGCCCGATTTCGGAAGCTAAGCAGGGTCGTCCCTGGTTAGTACTTGGATGGGAGACCACCAGGGAATACCAGGTGTTGTAGGCGCCTGGAGTAGGAACTGGCAAACCACTCCAGTATTCCTGCCAAGAAAACTCCATGGTCATGGGGTCACAAAGAGTCGGTCACAACTGTAATGACACAACACCCCCCCCCACACACACCCAGTTAGTTATAGTCAGAAGTTGCCATACCCTAAATGAGAATACTGTACTGCTTTCTCCATATAAGAACACAGCCAGGACTAGGTTGGTGGCAATTAAGCTCAGTGGCAGACTACAGAAGACCATGGCCTGCCAGTTTCCATATTATTAGCTGTGGAGATGACAAAAGGAATGGCTCTCTCTCCCTAAATCATGATTCACAATGTTTTTATACCAGGCACTACATCGATCTATTTCATAGAATTTATTAATGCCTTTAATGTCTATGACCCTAAGTTAAGTTTAAGTAATTACTTTAAGCCCTATGTCCCACCTTTCTCTCATGGTCCTAGTTGCCATTAAATTTTAATTGTAATTAGTTTTCTTTTCCTTCTCTTATTCATGATCTTTATGCCTATTATAATTTATTTTGGGGTTTTCTTTAACTTGTTTTGTTTTTTATCTTATTACTTACCATTTCTTTGATTTATGTTTACATATTACATCTCAGGGTGCATGGGAAAGCAGTTACCACAAAGATGGGGCGGGGGAAGAGACCATTGCCTATCTGAGTGATCACGGGCTATGTTAGGTATGCCACAGGAGCAGCATCTTTGGGATCTATGAGAACAGGGTTCAGATGTTTGAAAGCTGTGCCCTATTCTGATGTTGCTACCTCCTGTCGGATGCAAGGTACCTAGCTCAATTGGCCCTCCACTCTATCCTTGGTACTTTTAAATGCCATGTCCACTGCAAATAAAACCCAACTCATCCAGGATTTGATCCTGGATGAAAAGGTGGACCTGGCTTGTGTCACCAAGACCTTGGGGGGCATGGAGGGAGGTCCAACACTCTCCTTCATTTGCCCACCAGTGTATTCTATCTTGCACCAGGGTAGACTGGAGGGAAGGTGTGTGTGTGTGTGGGGGGGTAACCATTGTGTATAAAAATCCCTTGGGGCTGTCAGGCTCTCACCATTGGCAATACCAGGTATTGAGGCCCTTCATGCGTCTTTTGGGGCCAGGGATGGATTAGTGATTGTACTGGTGTTCCACGCTCCCTGTGACCCAGGGCTCTCCCTTCCATAGCTGGCATCCTTCATCTCCACGGTGCTGTTGTGGTCCCCCAGACACATAGTTCTGGCCAACCTAAACACCCATGTGGAGGCACAGGACACTGGGCTATCTATTGAGTTCTTGGAGACCATGGCCTCCTTGGACTTATCTCAGCTTGCCTGGAACCAACTCCCCTTGGAAATCTGCCTGGCCCCCTTGTTGTTGATCTTCAAGAAAAGATTGAAGACTTGGTTATTTCAATCTGCTTTTTAACTGTTACGTGGCCTTATTGATTTAGTGATTTAATCTCGTCCACCATTAGCTTATCTTATTTACCTTTGATTGTTATGAATGTTGTTGTTTCAGATATGTCTTCATTTGTGATATTTCTGCTTTTTATTATATTTTTGTACAGTAATGCCTCGTAAGACAAATGCCCCTTAAGATGAAAAACTCGTAAGACGAATGTAATTTCCGGGGATAGGAAAAAAATTGTAAGATTTTCCCCCCTTCCTGTTTGCATTCATCTTATGAGGTACCATTGATCCTTGCCCAATCTGGATTGTTTGCAAGGGAACAGCCCAGGCTAGGTGAGGATAACAGGTTCCCTGCTGGGAGAAGATCCATGGGTCCATGTTCTGCTTGGATCCCTCCAATCCTGAGGAATGGGTACATGTTCAGGTGGCCCAGGTGCGTTGGAAGAGAGGTGCACCTCTCTTCCAACCCACCCAGGCTGCATGGACATATACCCGCCCGGTCCTCCTCCTCTTCACTGGAGTCTCAGCACCCAGGTAAAGGGGAAGAGGATGAGGGCTGGATCCTTTTGAATTTCCCACCGCACGAGCATCCTCACTGGTACAATGGGAAATTCAAAATGATCCAGCCCTCTACCAATCTCCTTCTCGGCCAGGCAAGTGTCAGTGGTCATGAGATGCTTTCCTGTCTGAGAAGGAGATTGGTGGAGTGCTGCCCCCTCAATCAGGGGCAGCCAAAGGCTGCTCTCCGCATTCCTCTCCCAGAGCTGATTTTGACAGGTCCAACCTGTCAAAGTCAGCTGTCTGGTATGGCTGCGGAAAGCAGCCTTTGGCTGCCCTTGATTGAGGGGGTTGAGACAGCCTTCCCATAGGAATGCATTAAAACCTAATTAATCCAGAGGGAACGGATTAATTGATTCTCAGTGCATTCCTATGGGAAACAGTGCCTCGTAAGACAATTTTTTCGTAAGACAAATTGACCCGTAGAGCGAATTAAATTTATCTTATGAGGCACCACTATATCTGTATTTTGTAATCCATTTTTTTATGTTGTAAACCATCCAGAGTGGCTTTCTGCCAGATAAGCAGTATATTATTATTATTATTATTATTATTATTATTATTATTATTATTATTATTATTATTATTATTATTATTATTATTATTATTATTATTATTATTATTCACTCAATTTTGAAAACTGACCCACTATTAATTAGCTTTGGCTAAATTTAGATCTTCATCTTGAGCTTCACCATTCTGTAATGTCCCAAGCCTTTTTGCAAGATAGCAAAGCAAGAGGAGCTATATGGAGAAACAAGATGCAAAACCAAGTGCACAAGTTAATGGCTATGCTTGTATTATACTAAACATGTTCCTGACAGAAACCACTTATTTGCCAGATTGCCATTCCATCCCTCCCTCCAAGAGTGCAATCCTTTGGATATCTGGGCAGAAGTGAGTCTCAGTGACACAAATATTCTCATTCACACATGCTGGTGTGATTGCAGACCTGCCCCCCCTTTTTTTTTGCAGATACAGAGTTGGGGAGACTGTAACTTGTGGAATATTAGGAGGAAACACTTTTTTTTCTCTGCCACCTGGTATATAGTGATAAATATACTTTATAATTTATCTATAACTGAATTAATAGATACATTAGAGAATATGTGCAAAGGAGCAGGGGAGGAAGGAAGTTTGGGGTTTATAGGGTTATGTACACAATGGCTTGGTTTCTGAGATTGCTCACAGCTTGGCATTAAGATGATGAATGGAACCACATGGTTCTTTTGAAGCTGAGCTCATTTGAGTAAGTATATAATGGTGTGTTTAAGTTCTTAACAGCTGGCAATAAAATCTTCAATCGTTCTATAAAATTGTTCATCTAGATATATTGTGCAATTCAGCCCTTTGATGAAACAAGTGACTTTGTATTCAGATAAGGGCACAGTTACATGTCAAAAACCTCCCCCCCCCAAATATTTTTAAACTGGGTTTTGCATGCTTGAAATTGATTTTAAAAAAATTCTGACTGCACAATGCATCGGGGAGTCTGGTACTTTTTGTTATTATTCTTGTGTTAGAAAGTAGCAAAGTAAAGTGTTCTGCTTATATACCACCCTATAGTGCTTAAAACACTCTCTGGGCAGTTTAGAATTTTAATTATGCAGGCTACACATTGTCTCCCCCCCCCCCCCCCACACGAGATGGGTACTCCTTTTACTGAGCTTGGAAGAATGGAGGCTGAGTGAACCTTGAACCTGCTACCTGGAATTGAACCTCAGGTCATGAACACAGTTTTTAGCTGCAGTATGGCAATTTTACCACTGCGCTATGAGACTCCAAGTACAGTGGAACCTTGACTTACATACTGCTTGACTTGCATCATATTTGACTTGCAGCAAGAAGGGGCCTGTTTGACTTGAGTCGCAGGCTTTGATTTACATCTTGGAGCCCCGGTGCAAGGCACCGGAATTGGGCGGCAGCCACAACCCAGCATCGCTGGTTAGACAGCCGGCTCAGTCTTGTAAGAAATCTGGCTGCAGAAGTCTGGTCCTCCTCTCTTTTAAGAGACATTTCATTTACATCCCCAGAAGGAATCTCCTATCCCAGTCAAATTTGTGTTAAATTGCTGTTTTCGGGGGTCTTTTTCATCATCTGGAATGGATTAATCCGCTTTCCCATTACTTTCTATGGGAAACGTTCATTTGACTTAAGTCATGTTTGACTTAAGTCTAGACCACTGGAATGGATTAATGACATAAGTCAAGGTTCCACTGTATTTTACTTGGCTGCAAGAAGGTTGTTTATTTCAAATCACTTGTGGAAATGATATCTAGAGTTTTGCTGTTAATAGTAGAAGTTGTTTGCTGAGATGCAGGTTTTTAAAGTTGTGGGGAAGAGGAAGCTTGTCCTATGTAGGACAATAGGTGTTAGCCATTGTATTGCGATGGAGGGATTAAGAAGTTTCATTGCAACCAAGGGCGGCAACAATCCTTCTATGTGGTTGATGGGTGTCATTAGCTGCTCTGTTGTGTGAACTGATCACTGGTGCTTTTGGCTGGGTGGGAATCATGACTACAATACAGTACAATACAATGACTAACACCTATTATGCTACATATGAAAAATGGGTGGGTTTAATATGTCAGTATGATAGTTTTAAAGTCACAGGCTTCTTTTCCTTGTAGAATTTAGCAGTCCTTGGGTGCTATCATGAAAATAAATGATCTGACCAAATATGCTTGATTGGTAGCCAAGCAGGGAGAAAGAATATGTACAAAACAAGCACTGGAAGAGATGAATAATATGTGGTACTTTTATAATGCACTGGCTAAAGAAAATCAAATTGTGGTAGAGCTCAGTTATTTTATAATTGACTTACATCAGTACAGAATGGTTGGGAGATCAAAGCAATGTATACAACATACAAAGGCCTAGTTGGCAGTGTCCATAACACAATGAAATAGTGAGCTAACAGCACCACGTATTATTTACACATAAAACAAACAACTAGGAACAGTAATAATAGCATAAAGGTAAAGGTTCCCCCTGCACTTGTATGCTAGTCATGTCTGACTCTAGGGGCGGTGCTCATCTCGGCTTTCAACCCAAAGAGCCAATGTTGTGCAAGTCTGTGGCCATGTGGCTGGCATGGCTGAATGCATTTCTACGCATGGACACTGTTTACCTTCCGGCTTTTTATGGTGTTACATATTTTTCTACTTTCATTTACATGCTTTGGAACTGCTAGGTTGTCAGGAGCTGGGTTTAACAGCGGTACCTCATTCCACTGCATGGCACCCGGGATTCGAACCTCCAAGTTGCCAGCTTTGCAGTTGACATTTCAGTACTCTAGCCCACTGAGCCACCAAGGCACCTTATAATAATAGCATGAAAGATATCAAACGAAAGCAAAGCTCCTCCTTATTGTCAAAGAATAAATTACCTATTATATGTTGTTATATTTAAATCTATCCCCATTTCCATCCTTAAAGCCAAAAACACAGGTAAAGCCTAGGTCCTCAGAAATTATTAGAAAATAAATTCCTGAATTGTGGAGGGTTTTAAAATGATTAGTTTTGTCCCCACCCCATATCTATCTACATATTAAGTCATAATGTGAAGCAACAACTCTCTTTTGTGAGTCTTAATTCATCATTGCTGTTTTCTCTGTGCCTGTTTTCATGCTTCTTTTTGATTCCCTTTATTTGTACCTGAACAATATGTATATATTTTCCTTTATAAAGTTTAACAATTTTTGACAACCTGTTGTATAAAATTACTTTGTCATACAGTATTTGGTTTTAGTACATTGCATGTTATGACATACAATATTTTGGATGATATAATCTGTAGTACATAATCTATCAACTACAATAGTCATGATGGGACTTGAAAGTTGCCTATCGTCATAACATGTCAGTTTGTTTCTAAGATCATTATTAAGGGGGACCATATAATCTTATTCAATAGATCAGAATTATATTTCAAGGAATTTCATGGTAAAGGTCACATTGTCAAGCAAATGTATTCATAAACTTTTCATATTCCACCGTGAGCATACAGATAGTGTTCAAATTAAATGGGGCTCCTTCTTCTGCCAAAGAACATGGTGTTACTTTGTTTCCCCTTGTAAAATATAGAAAATAATTGGATTTATTTACATTTGTTGTAGATTTGTTGTAGACTTGCACAGTGGTGGTAAACTGCAACTGAAATGACTCTGTTTCCATTTGCCCTATTTCTGTGAAACAAATAAACAAAATAACACAGGGCTTGTTTAAACGAATCCCTACTATAATGTAAAAACATAGTGATACTTGGTTGGCGACTCCTATGACTATTGTAGAATAAAGGCTTAAAACGGGGGCAGAGAAGCCCTGTGGTGCTCTGCATGTTTTCAATCACAGCTTCCTGGATGAAAGCTCAGCCCAGGCAGTAGCTGGTGGATTAATCGTGGTCCAACATCATCTGGAAGATGATGGACAGGTTCACCAGCTCTGGCTTAAAGTTTATGCAAAGCCCTTCTTGTGTCTTAACATGTTAAAGGCATAAATAGTTAAGTGTTTCACAATAATTCCATACAGCTGTGTTAAAAAGCATTATGTATATTAACACAAAAGGAGCAAAGTGGTTTTAAAAAGTAATTGGTAGCATTATCTTCTGTGAAAGCAATATAACTGAAGTCTTAATTGGAATTCTGTATCTAATTTCTTAATTTGAACATGCATACTAACAGCTGCTGGAAGAACTTGTTTTATTACAGAATGTCACTTGAGGCTGAATTTTAACAAGACAATATGAAACAAATTGAACAGAAAGCATTTTAATACTGTCATGTTAATTCTCTGCGACTTGTATGGCTTGAATAAATTAACTATTTAAAGTAAATGCTTGAAGTTAAAAGACAAGTCTGGGGAGGGATGCATTTCAGGACAATTAAAGGATAAAGCTGGTTTCCTGAAATATAGATACAGTAAATTTTTATGAGTAATTTTTTATGAGTAAAACCTGAGGAGTCCTCTCAGAAGGCTTTCTGGAGTATTCTCCTTCTCTTGTGTTCAAATTTGGGCATGAGCTCTATACTTGGATCTGTTTAATGATAAGGACTACTTAGAAAAAGGCCTAATTGGATTTCCAACCTAATGGTATTAACCCCTGCCTTGGCTTAGCTCAGCTCTAATGCTTTTTCTGATTAAGATGCTATTAAATAACCAAAGAAGAGTATGTGTGTGATTTGGTGAGAAAGTAAATATTTGTTTGCTATGCAAGTTAAATGGGCTCAAAAATTATATATGTCCTCTCTTGTGTATAGCTTTTATACAGAGCATGGAAACATTTCTGCACATTTGTGTTACTTGAAAACTGTAATTTGCTTCTCATGACTCACTGGGTCGAGTGTAACTTATGTGTTGGTCTTTAATTATTAAAAAAGTTAAAATGAAACTAAATGCCCTCAACCAGTATTCTTAAGTAATTAGTGAACATTATCTGTAGCATGAAAAATTGAATTATCTTAATAGCCGTTGCATTCTTTTTTTCTATGTGGAGATGTTGTACTTTCCACATCCCAAAAAAGTAAAATGTTGCAGGTAGGACTATTATGTCATGGACATCTTACCTCCAGGCTTTGAATTTTAAATATTTCAGCTGGGATGTCTGTTAGTAGTTTATCTGGCAAAAAAGCAAAAAAGCAAAAACAAACAAAAACAAACAAAAACAAACAAACAAAGAACAAACAAAGAACAAAAACAAAATACCAAGTAGTCCTTGTGGGCAATAGTCTTTATTAATAATAATTGCATGCTGTCATCAATTCTGATTTATGGTGACCCTTTTCTAGGTAGGGAATACACAGAGCGAGTTTACCATTCTCTTCTAGCTTCCATGGAAATGTGCAGCTTGGTCAAAGCCGTATAACCTGGCCTTACTCACAGGAGGCACTGTGGGAAATTGAACTGTGCCAGATATCTAAATCACTGTGCTATCCAGTCAGCTGTGATAACCTGTATTAGGCCATGGGGAAAAGAAAAAAAGGAAAAAAACTGAAGGTAGCTTTTGATTTGTACAGGTCTCTCATCTGACTGCAGCACCACAGTGCTGTGGATGGTGCAACCACATAAAAGGCAGGTTGCTTTGTTAAAAGTAAGTTTCAAAATGGGAGCTGCATGTTTATTTCAGAACTGGACGGGTTACCAAAGTGAACCTTCAAGTTAATTTATGGATTTTTCTGATAGGTTAACTTTGCTGGTTTTATTGCTGGTGATGAAGTCTTAGGGGCCAGAAATGTGAAACTTCCTTGCAATTGGAGAGAAACCACTGTTTATTTAATGCAGTATGATCAGATTCTGGCTGGGCACGACTTAACAGAAATAAAATTAGGTTAGAGTAGTAAGGATTGCTCTGCTGTTCTGAGATTATTGTAAGATAGTGCAATGAATTTCAGCAGACTTATCTGGGGAATGATTCAAGCACTGTTACCTGTTGCTAAGTATCTACCTGTTAGCTTAACTGGGGTGATGAATAATGTTTGGCTGGCTTTTAGTTTGGTCCCTAGAATAACTGATGTTTTTTGTGGCTCTTGGTTTACATGAATCTTCTTAAAATTTTGAATTCAGAAAACTGGACTCTCCTTAATTTTCTCTTTCTCTCTTTTGCATTTTCTCATATTGCAGCTACCTTTTCCCTTTCCCTAACTTCTATTCATGCTCATGGAAGCTGTTCAGAAATGATTATTGCCGGATAAACTGTGATGAATTATTTATGACTGCCATAAGCTAACTGAATTCAAACTGCAGGTTTCAATACTCATAAGGCTACCTGTGTATATTTAGACCTCTTTGTTTCTCTGTGTGCAAACTGTGTTAAATGACCAATATGCAGTTAAGTGCTGAAATGACTTAAATATGAGATACAATTTTTTTGTTTTCTAGCATCTATCCATATGGGATGAGACTTCTCTTTTCCAAGGGCAAATGAAATAGTTCATAAATTGCACATTTAAAAAAAGACACTGTAGCTTAACTGCTTTGCATGCACTTCTCACTCTAAAGGTGGAATTTTTCCCCTGGAATAGTCTCTATCTATCTATCTATCTATCTATCTATCTATCTATCTATCTATCT
>JAHTLZ010000010.1:8801956-8827174 GCA_023846285.1 Phrynocephalus versicolor | reverse complement strand
TCTATCTATCTATCTATCTATCTATCTATCTATCTATCTATCTATCTTACAGCATTTCATTTTTATACTTCCCAAGGGCCACACTGGTTGGTTTTTCAACAAAGGCACACAGTACTATGATCGAATAGCAATACAGCAGAAGAGAAAATAAAAAAGTAATAAAATGCAAATAAATGAAAATAAATGAAACAGAATATATTAACTACATTTACATAAATAAACATTTAAAATGGTGGGATTGGTCATATTAAGACTATATGAATTCAGTTGACCTCAGTGGTATAATATTTTGAAATGCCTGCCTGAATAACAGGGGTTTCAGTGATTTTTTTAAAAAAATTATTTAATTATTTATTTACGGCCAATGGCCAAAATATTAAAAAAAATTGTCAGGGAAGGGGCGAGAGGAACTAGAGGAGGAAGTTAATTCCACAGCTGAGGAGCCAGGTTGCTCCTTTTCTCCCTCCGGGCCTCAAGTTTAGCCTCCTCAACTGGCCTGCTTGGGAAGTTTGTGAACGACGGGCTGATCCATTTGGAGGAAGGTGTGCCATCGAGGTCCAAAACTCTTTCTGGCTTTCCGGCTTAAAATAATTGCCTACAGTATGTCAATATTGCATTCATTATAGATAACAGGAGTGTAAAGTTCTTGTGAATCGCTGCACTGATTTGAGCATTTTTTAACCTAAATCAGAGATAAACAGTAATATATTGGACTCACTAATAAATGGCCGTTGCATGTCAGCATACCCCAATGAGTCACGAAAGCCTGGAAATTATGAAAGTTGCCATAGCTAAAGGGCAAGGTGCCAGTCAGATGCTTGGCCATGCACCCAGTGTTAGCCGCCAGCACATGTCAATTAGCTATAAATAGCAATAGCAACTTCAGTGATTCCTCTTGCATTTGCCTAGATAGTTTTTTGGCCACTGTCACCCCCAGAGGTGCTAGATCATGATAAGCCTTTCCTCACTACCAGTTTAGTTGGTTTTTTTGTTTTTTGTGGCCTGGAAATTTTGCTATCTCATATTTCCTTTCTGATGCTTTCCAGATGCCAAAATGCACATAGTTAAGGATAAATTATAGCTAACAACATTTTAAGAAACAGATGGCTAATTATTGAGGTAGGGAAAAGTTTTGCTGATCATAAATTCTATGCCTAAATAAAAATGCAATGTTGTTTTATCTGATTAATCTCAAATAAGATTAGGTAATTTGTTGTGTAGTTCTATCTTGAGAATGCTGAGTTAATTCTGTATTGGAGTATTCAGGTATATTTAATAATAAAGCAGCATAAAATTGTATTATCTTGAAACACCAAATGAATTGCTGTTGCATGTTGCAGCTTTTCCACTGTTGCTTCACGGTTGTACAGGATAGGACTGTTCTAGATCCAGATCACATTTCAGTGGGCAGAATGTATCTGCAAAGTTTCTAGCAACCAGTTTCTAATATCTTCATACTTAAAATTGACTTAGTTCCAGGCAGTTTTCTTGGGGTTTTTTATGAGTCAAGGCCCAGCAATTCAGTCTTAAATATTAATTTTTACAGAACATTTAGTGCTCATTTTATTTTATTCTTTAGTGTTGAAATGTACTTTAACTCAAATGGCTTAGCTATTAAGAATTTTGGAATATCTAGAGCAGTGATGGCGAACCTTTTAGAGACTGAGTGCCCAAATTGCGATTCAAAGCCCACTAATTTTTCGGAAAGTGCCAATACAGCCATTTAACCTGAAATCAGGTGGCTGTGAAGGGGCGATGTTGGGTGCCAACAGAAAGGGCTCTGAGTACCCCCTTTGGCACCCATACCATAGGTTCACCCACACCGGTCTAGAGAGAATGAGATGATATTTGTTTTAGATCTAATCTGCTTATATACTGCCCTATGCCACTTCAAGTAGTCTCTGGGTAGTTTACAGTTTTAATGAAATGTAACGAATAGCAGGAGAAATCACATCAGTTCTCCTTATTTCATGTTGTCTGTGATCTATAAGCAGATATATATCTGGGCATCAAAAAGCTCCAGTAGGGGGTATATATTTTAAACATAATTTATATTACTGTAGAAGGCTACAAGATGCATTGGTATCTTAAGACAACACTAGACAGGTGCAGAATCCTGCCATTAATAGAATATTGGTGGAAATGTACATGAACAGTAGGCAGATGCAGGGCTGTGGAGTCGGAGTTGGAGTCGAGGAGTCAGTCTGAGGAAATTTTGGGTACTCGGAGTCGGAGTCAGCAAACAATGCTCCAACTCCGACTCCGACTCCTACTCCTACTAAATTTAGATTGGAATTTTTGTAAAAAAGCAAGTTTAAATGTCACAATTCACAAAAAGTTATAATTAATGACTTCTCTACTGTAAGAATAAACACCAATGCATGCAGTGCCTCATGTAACCGCAAAATGAACACGTTAAGTGACTGTGAAGAAGCATGCTTTTCATGTGCTTCTCTATATGGCACGCAACGCACAATTAGGAGCGGCAATACTTACACTTTCCATAGTGTTGTGTCCTGCTGTTACGCAGCACCCATGGGAAACCTAGCCTCTCACTGATAAGGGATAAAGTAAGTATGTTTTTTGCAGTACTAGAGACACTTGTATAAGTGAAGGGAATGGAGGGTCAATAGTTCAATATAGAGGAGTCGGAGTCGGAGTCGGAGTCGGAGTCTGAGTCTGAACATTTATCTACTGACTCCACAGCCCTGGGCAGATGACAGGGCATAGCTGGAGGGCTTGCTACCTATTTTTCTTCCTTGAGAAAGGTCCAGCTTGTATGAGTGGTGGGCAATGCTGATACAAACTTTACTGCCAGTATGTACCCCCAGGCACAGCAGACTCTGAGGCATTTGCCATGCTGGGAGATATAAACTACTGGCAGGTTAATGGAGAGCTGTTATGACATGCTCTGGCAGTCCTAGTTTTCTAAGACCTAGGAGATACTTGATGACATGGTATTGGTGGATTGTATATCTGAGTTGGACAGACTAATAATATTTATGCCATTTCCTTTATTGAGACAGGATTTGTAGTAAAGGTGCTTTAGTAAACTACAAGTACCTACTTCCAGTTTTCTCAATGAACTATGACTATAAACATGCAGTCATATTAACAGTCTGCTTTCTTACATTTTGCTGTGTTTACTGGAGATCGCTGTGTTTACTGACTGCTTTCTTACAATTTCTATTTGGTGGATTTGTGATGTATTTATACTGTTAAAGGTGTTTATTTTCATGATGGGTTTACTTATTGTCCTTTTCTCATATACTGTTTCCTGATTTTTTTTAATAGACTGATTATATCTGTTGCATTTCCTTTGCTTGTTTAAAGTAGGTTTTAAGGATTTTTAAATGGCTTTTGAAGTGCCAAACATATGAAGGGGACATCTGAGATTTTCCTGTTCATGTAGAACAGGAACAGTAGTGGTTCACAAAAGTATGAAAAAAGAAAGAAGTACCACAAAAAAGAAACCAGAAGGAAATAAATATGAAAATTATCACTGTGCACATCTGTACTGCTTAGGACTCTACCTTGTACAAGATTTTATACTACTCAGAGTTGGGCTTTGATTGTTAGAGAGGTTATCCCTTAAAACTCCCCAGTAGTCCTGCTTCTGTTGGCATAGCCTTGTCCATAACCTAAAATTACCTCTGCTTTTCTTTACTTTAAAGGGATATTAGGATGGCAACAGTTTGGGTGGTTTTATGAAGACAGCTTGTGAAAAGGAGGCTCTCAAACTGTTGTTCTATGTGAAGCTCTCATCACTGGGTTACACACGTAAGGATATTTTGAGCTGTAATTATATACGAATATTCGGAACTACAATGTACACAGCCTTTTGGGAATTTAGCTGTACCAGACATAGGGATATATCTGTTATACAGTACTGTACATGGAACCAACATTCCAAGAGATGTGTGCATGCATCCCTCTGCCCCCTTCTGCAGTGTATGTTTAGGCTACTGCCCGCTTTTCAACAGTCATTTTCCTTCCCTTGGTCCCTCTGAATAGCTTTATGTGTTTATTCTGCTTGTAGCCAGGTTGAGCCTTCCCTTTCTCCAAAGGCCCATTTCTTTCTTCATCTCAGGCTATTTGGGGGAAGTGAGTCATCCCTCCCTCAATGGCCATTGTTCCTACACTCCCCTGTCATTATGCTGGGGTGAGGAAAGGTTGCTTCTGATATATGAAAGGGGAAGAAGGTGCTCCTGTACACTGGCCCCAGGAGGCCAGGAGGCCCTAGTTCTGCTGCTGCTGCTGCATACCAGCTAATTGCATCAGGCTGTTAGAAACACCCAGTTAATATTTTCTGCCTCTTAGTGACTCGCCAAATATTTAGAAAGGTCACTGAAAGGTTTGGAGATATATTTTTAGGACTTGCTCAGGGCTTATGTCTTAGGAAGGATCCTGGTGTTTGGGAAACTTTCCCTCCATACCAGCTGGAAGTCATGCCCTTCCCTTAATTCCTTAATTTGTTGTGCTCTGTCAGTGATGTACACATGTAAAATGTATTTTGTAATGTGTGAATAATATAACTGTAAAAAACAAATAATAGATAAGTTGTGATAATGGCCTTTTAAAATTTTAAGCACTTTTTTTTTGTATAAATACATTTGGTGTAACAGTTTGTGGCAAGATCAATACTGTACAGTAATAAGCATTCAATATTAACAGCAAAAGATAACATTTGATATTGATTATTGACCACAGACAAAATAGTACAGTAGTATAGATCAAGGAGGTTTCTTAATGTTGTAAGCATGTGTCTGAAGTTAACATAGTAATTCCTGTTAAAAAATTCCTTTGAAGCTGAGGTCAAAGAGATAGATGATAGACCAATATTATCTAAATGGGGTTTTCAATGACTCAATTTAAGGACTGGGGCCTGTTAGGGATGGGCACAAAACAAAAAACAAAATGCTGTTTTGTCATGTAGTTATATAACGAAATGAAACAAAATGAAATCACATGAGGAAGCAGGATTTTGTTACAGACAAAATGAAATGGTGTCGTCGTTTTTTTTTTTTTTTTTGTTCAAATGAATCATTTTGTTCCATCTGTATGCCACTTTGGGGAGGGAAAAAGTTTTTTAAAAAAGCTTCTGGCTTTTAAAAAAAAACTTTTTTCCCTCCCCCAAGCCCTGCGCACCAGCTGATTGGCGTTAGGGTGGGGGAAAAGTTTTTTCCCTACACCCCAAAGTGGCTTACAGATGGAACGAAATGGTTCATTTGAACAACAACAAAAAAAATTCCTACCCCCAGTGCCGATCAGCTGGCAGGTGGGGCTTGGGGGGGGGGAGTTAAAAAAAAGCCCAGGGCTTTTTACAAAAACTTACTCCCTCACCACTTTCCAGCCTCCCCACGAACCATTTCGTTAGTGGTTCGTTTTGTACAATTTAAAAAAAAATTGTATGAAACGAAACAAAAAATTGTGTGTGGGAGGGACACCAATGGAAATGAAACAAAACATATTTATTTTTGTTTTGTGTCCCTCCCTAGTGCCTGTTTCCAAAGATTTTTGCTTTGATTTCATGTGTACCTGTTGCAACTCTCCTCAATAGTTTGCCCATATGCTCTTGAAGCTCCTATCTTTGTATGGCTCTCAGCAGTCCAGCTCCATTGTTGTGTAAGAGCTTGGAAAGCTATTTTAAAAGTAACTAAATATAGTGCCATGTACCACCATGTACCCCAGTAATAGTTTCAATTTGTTAAATCTGACTTTATGTTTCAGTCGTGAAAATGGTTATTTTCAAAAAGAATCATTTGTCTGTATGCTACCACGTTAGAGATGTAAAATTTCCAGAAATTTTGAAACTTGGAAAAACCTCATCCCCCCTAAATCTTTTTTGGAAAATTTCAGGAAAAAAATGAAAAAAATTGCTACATTAGCAAAAGTCAAATTTAATAGTCAAGAATATGGAAATTAAAGACAGAGTAGAGTTGGAAGAAAATATGGGAATTAAAATTGTAAAAAAAATGAAGTATTTAGGAGTTATTATTGCAGATAAAAATATAAATCTAGTTCAGGAAAATTATCAACAAGTTTGGAAAGATATAAAAAAAAATTGGACTTTTGGGGAAAGATGAACTTCTCTTTATTGGGGAGGATATCGATAATAAAAATGACGGTTCTCCCAAAGTTAATTTTTCTGTTTCAAAACTTACCTATTTTGGGGGGTGCCAGCTGCTTTAAGGACTGGAGGAAGGAAATTTCGAAGTTCGTGTGGAGGGGAAAAAGACCAAGGATAAAGCATAAAATATTAATAGACCACAAGGACAGAGGAGGATTGGGACTTCCAGACATGGAATTATATCATAATGCAGTGGGCCTCTGGTGGTTGAGAGAGTGGGTAAAGTTAGATGATAAAGAAGTGCTAGACCTGGAAGGATATGGTCTAAATTCTGGTTGGCACCATTACATGCTTTGCGAAAAAAGGAAGTACAATAAGGAATTTAATAAACACATAATACGTCAATCTTTATTAAATGTATGGTACAAATACAAAGGCATCCTGGAACCAAAAACGCTGTGGTGGTGCTCACCCTTGGAATACGTTACTTTAGGAAAACCAATATGGAGACAGGATGGCCCACCTATAAGCAGCTGCTGGAAGAAGAAAAAAGGGGAATTAAAGCATAAAAACTATGAAAAGAAAATGTCTGCTTGGAGTACTATCAAATTAACCACAAGTTTCAAGAAGATTTAAAAATTGGATTTGAAAAGCAAATTACTAAATTTGAAGAAATACTGCAGGGAAAATAAAAATACATTAAAATTTTTATAATCTTTTGCTGGAGTGGGATACTAAGGAAGAGCAGATAAAAGAAACCATGGGAAATTGGGCTCAAATACTTGGAAGAAACATTAATCTAAATAAATGGGAAAGACTATGGAAAATTGATTTGAAATTAATATCAAATATAGCTATTAAGGAAAATGTTTATAAAATGCTATATAAATGGTATTTTACCCCCCCCAGAAATTGGCAAAAATTTATAGAACCCAAAGTAGCACATGTTGGAGATGCAAGAAAGCTACAGGAACATTCATACATATGTGGTGGTCCTGCAGCCTAATTAAAACGTTTTGGGAGAATATTTATTCCGAACTAAAGAAAATTTTAAAATATCAATTTAAGAAAGAACCGGAATGTCTCCTTTTAAGCATTATGGGGGATGATATAAAAATTACGGATAGGAAATTTATGTTACATGCCACAGTGGCAGCGAGAGTGGAGATAGCGAGTATGTGGAAAGACTGTAAAATACCAGATGTTAATGACTGGAGAGTTAGACTAAAAATATATTATGACTTGGGGGACAGAAGTGGGAAATGGCGTAAGAAGTCCGATGTTAATTTGGAATCAGGATGGAAAAAAGTTTCAAGAATATTTAAATAATATAGTGGAAAAACCTAGTCTGTTGGGAGAAGTTTGAAATAAGCAGAACGTTAGAGTATACAATATTTTATTGAATTTATCTGGGGGTACTACTGCACACAGGAAGGTGGGAGACTTTATTCTTTTCTATACTCTTTTTACACCTACCTCTCTTCTAGGTTTCTGGTTGATTGTTCTTTCTTGCTAATTTTTCTGTTAGGTCTTTTTCACATTCTATACATTGTTGTTTTTCTACATTTCTTGTACTGTGATGATATCAATAAAAAATTAATTTAAAAAAGTATGCCAAATATCTATGATGCCTTTCAATCCAATGGCTTGAAATATAAACTAATTAAAACTGATAAAATCAAGAGCAATATTTTTAGTAAATGAAAACCAGACTAAAATACAGTAGCCGTGTTGGTTGTATATACCAGTGTAAGTGCAGTGATGCTTATTCTAGTGGCAAACTGCGACTAGTTGACACGTTATTCCTTGTTCTGCACCAGTTGCATAATACAGATGCTGACTTGTTAGCTAGCAACAATTCTTCAGTTTATACCATTGCACTTATTATGCCACTGTAAATCAACAAACTACTGCAAACAAATAACAGTATCAAGTATTGTACTGTAATTCATTCCTATCCAGCTCAAATTTAACAGAATCAGTGTTCCTTCTAAGGTGCTGTATTGACACAATGCAGCTAGGGTCAATACCTGTTTACTTCTGGGTTTCAGATGTAACCTTGTCCCCCCCCCCATCCCCACCGATGGGTGAAGGTCCCATGCAGCCAGGATGAAAATTAAGAGGGCATGTTGAACAGAACAGAACAAAAATGCTTATGAAACCAATAACCAAAAGGATAGGCTTTTTAAAAGTATGCTAATTGGTCTTTGCATAGATTTCATATCCAACATACTTAAAATTAGGACAAGCTCTTTGAATCGAAAGGGCTTTCTCAATTAAAGAGCCAAGTTCTGATGACTGATTTTTATTTCTGTAGTTCAAATTAATATGTGCTTTTGTTGTAATGCATGTGTACCACCTGGAAAACCACCAAGATTCTTTTCCCCAGCAAGGTTTTTTGCTTGCTGAAATTCTTGGTGATTCAGCAGTGTTGTGGGGGACTTAAGGAATAGGTAGATTATTTGTGCATCACCTAAGTTCTCTGTGTTATAATTCAGAAAACAATGTAAGAATAAGTGAACAATAATAGTCTTTGTAGATGGGATCTTCTGGCAGGTAGAAGTCCAAAGGTTCTCTGTGCTGTTTTCAGTTCATACATTGTTTGCTTCTGATAGGTCATAGTTTCTGGAGGGACACAGACTCCCCCCGCTAATATTATGTGTCCTGTTGCCCTTCTGTGGCACAGCCTACCTTGTCTGGAAGGGATCACTTGAAGTGATAAGTACAGACTTGGTGATATTGCAAAATTTGTGATGCATATACAATAGGACCCCCATATCCACTGATTCATTATCCACTGATTCAGTTATCCACAGTTGGCAGAGGGAAAAAATTAAATAATTCAGCAGCCACAAAGCAAGCTGTTGTCACAAATACCATCGGTAAAGCAAGCTACTGTCACAAACAGCAGCCATAAAGCAAGCTACTGTCTCAAAACAGCACTCATAAAGCTACTGTCAAGAAACAGCAGTTTGGGGGTGGGTGGGCAGGCGTTCTCTTTTATCTACAGTTTTCATTATCCACGGGAAGGCCTGGAGCCAATCCCCAGCAGATACCTGGGTCCTACTGTATGCAGATTATGACATTGGCCTCTTCTTCCATGTCAGATTTTATTATTATTATTATTGGCAAGGTAGCCAGTTTTCTATTTCCCCTCAGTGTTGTGGTGTCGTGGTGCATGTTGTACACTTGCTATTTTTTCCCACGCACTCTAGTGATACATGCAGTTGCACTGCTTCTAATAGTTCCTGCTCCACTGAGTCTTGAACAAACTTCAATGAATTACTGTATGCAGGCATGCTCCAGTAGCTTAAACTTGGCTACCATTATAACACAGATACGTGTGGACTTCGATAAATTAACATCAAAGCAAAGCTACCTCCTCAGTGGAGGAGGATAGAAGCCAGTGTCAAAAGTGCTGCTTCAGTTCAGGGCTGTGGAGTCGGTAGATAAATGTTCCGACTCCGACTCCTAAGTTTTTTTATACTTCCGACTCCGACTCCCCGACTCCGACTCCTCTGTATTAATATGTGGATGTATTTTATAATTTTCTGCTAGAGGACTATCATGCAGTGGTTCTCTACCAGTGGCCCCTCAGATATTTTCATCGTGATATTCTCAGAACTGCAGACCTATGGATCACCAAGTCCAGCCCTGTCAAGGAGGCACAAGAGGGAGTCAAACACATAATCTCAGGCTCTGCAGCCAGTTACCTAAAACCACTGTTCTATTTTGGACACCCAGTGCCTGAATTGGCCACTCTGAGGCTTCTGAGGTATCAAAAGATTTAACTTGTGTGTCAAAACATTTAACCTACTGATGCCTCAATTAATGTAATTTTTTGGTATCTGTTTTTATTTTTGAAATTTACTTGAACTATTGACCCTCCATTCCCTTCACTTATACAAGTGTCTCTAGTCCTGCAAAAAACATAGTTACTTAATCCCTTATCAGTGAGAGGCTAGGTTACCCATGGGCGCTGCGTAACAGCAGAACACAACACTATGGAAAGTGTAAGTATTGCCGCTCCTAATTGTGCGTTGAGTGCCATATAGTGAAGCACATGAAAAGCATGCTTCTTCACGGTCACTTAACATGTTCATTTTGCGGTTACATGAGGCACTGCATGCATTGGTGTTTATTCTTACAGTAGAGAAGTCATTAATTATAACTTTTTGTGAATTGGGACATTTAAACTTGCTTTTTAAAAAATTCCAATCTAAATTTAGTAGGAGTCAGACTCGGAGTCGGTGCATTGTTTGCCGACTCCAACTCCGACTCCAGGTACCCAAAATTTCCTCCGACTCTGACTCCTCGACTCCGACTCCGACTCCACAGCCCTGCTTCAGTTACACTGAAAAACGCACACCACATGTTTGCGAGCTAATGATGTGCTGTTTAGTTTACCCACCAGTCAAGCCCATGTCAACAAGAGGGTTCAAGCTGGGCATAACTGTCTCTGTGAAGCAAGAGTTTCTGCCACTTTGGTAAGCAGAAGAATGAGAGAATGACCAAGGTACAAATTAAAGGGCAGTCTTAAAGGAGTTAGCAGGGAATACATTCCCACGCCCTTAGCAAACTTGAAAAGAGAGTACACCTGAGTTCGGCTATGCCCCATTATTGAGCTTCATCTGCTCATAGCTGTAAGGATTTTAGATGAATGTAGGTTTTCACATTTAACAGGCAGCAGGAAATCTGACTCATTTTTTTAAAGCACAGAGGTAGGTTAGACACATCATGTCATGGGTTTTAGGATTAAAAGACTTAAGCAGCTTTTGTAAACTGCATCAAATACACAGGACTTCATCAGTGGACATTAAAAGCAAAAAGTAATAGTAGGTTTAGCAGATTTAAATTTGGGTACATTTCACTGATGACTTGCTTGCTAATGATTTTTTAAAATTTAGTCTCTTGAACCTTTATGTGGCTTCTAGAGATGGGCAGGAAACGAAAAATGAAACACTGTTTTGTCTTTTTGTTACAAAACAAAATGAAATGCCATTTTTTCCACTAGGAATGAAACAATTTGTCCAAGAGGAACCAAAATCACAGGGTAGCTTCTTTGTACTCTTCCCTGTAAGCCCCCAAATTTCGAGAGGGTTGGCATTTAGGAGGCTGAGTTATTAAACTCCAAAGGGAGTCCCCCAGGATAAAAACATTCTAATTGAGTCAGGAAGCCACTAATAGCCCCCCCCTTTGGTGAGCGATTAACAGCTTCCCAACTCAATTACAGAGAAGAGTCCAAAAAAAAAGCTAACCTGTGATTTTGGTGCTGTAGAACCCAGGGGAGCCATTATATAATGTTTCGTTTCATTCTGAAATTGTTAGAAAAAAACTACTAAAGAAACAAAACAAAACACTATATTTTCGTTTCGTGCCCATCTCTAGTTTCTTCCTTAATTCTTTAGATGCATGCATGACTTAAGAAACAGGACTATGTCTTAACATGAATCCTTTTTATACACTCATTCTTGTAATTCTATCTTCTGTGTTTAAGTAATGAGTCTGAGTTGAACTGAAAGAAGAGTTGGCAGTTGTAGGAAAAGATTTTTGGCTGAAAATATTACAACTTCCTAGTTCCATTCCACACAAATTCCTGTTTCAGAGAAAAACATGTTGGTGAACTTTGTCTTTCTGGTGGTCAAGTGTACTTCTATTTGTATATAAATTATACAGATAATTGCCTTGTGTAGCATTTATAACATCTGCCCCCTCTCCCACCCATTCATTAGCTTACATGAAATGGTGCTACCTTACTTTGCCCCATGCATTCTAGTGCCATGGTATCTGGCCTTAAATGGATCTCATGCAGTGAACTAAAATCATAATCAGTCATTCAGCACGATCAGGCATGTTTATCCCTAGATATATGCAGAATATGAGGGTGGTTCCATATTTATGTTACTAATACAGAAAATACAGACTTTAATTCTCTTGGGCCCGGTACTCTGTGAAGACTCGAATATTGGCCACAAAGTGAGTTTTATCAACTTTGGATGGTTGCCTAGTTATACCTCCACCTAGATTAAAATGCCTAGTAACAGTGCTTCATTCATTGGTAAACTCAAACATAGACTACTGTAATGTGTTCTATGCGGGGCTGCCCTTGAAAACATTATGGAAACTTTTGCAGGTCCAAAATGCGATGGCCAGGTTGATTTACAGGAATTAGTAAATCCAGTCATATATCCCTAGTCTAGGTGATAGCTATGCCCTATAAATTCGTTTAAGGGTTTAGATCCTGATACTTGTTGGAATCAGAAATCACCAGTTCACTTACTCTTTTCATTTTGCTAAAAGTGCCCCTCTGCAGATTCCAGCAAAAAGAATGAAATATAGAGAACATTTGTCTTTCCATACTGCTGAGTTAGCTGGCTCTGACTCTAGAGTTCCCTTTCTCCACTGTGGTCAGAAGCATGCCATTAGTTTCAGCCAAAAGGGGAGGTGTAAAAAAGCCCAGCGCTATTTAATGACTCATGATTCCAGTCTGGCCACTCACTAGCTGCTTTGTTTTCATTTCAAATAGCATAACAAGAAGTGATATCTTAAAGATAACATAAATTCAGTAAAGTTCATTTGATGGCTGCTCTAGCACCTAGCTCATAGCACCCTGTATTCAGAGGCACATTGGCATCCACAAGCTAACGTTGATCAAGGAGACTGAAACCTTTCCCCCAGTCCTTGCTGCAGCAAGTAGTGTTGCATCGACAGGCATGCAGAATAACAAAGCTTGTGGTAGCATAGTAGACACTGTAACAAATGTTAGGTCAAAAAGGTGTGGGGATGCTTGGAAAAAGAAATATAATTATGCAGGTTCAGAGCCAACCTTTGCATTGTGCTTAGTCTGTGACTTTGCAGCCACTGAATAGTTCTCCCTTGCATCCAGTGAAATGTTCCCAGCTGTGCTGAGCCAAATACCTCTGGGAAGCTTCCAAGAAAAGCAGTGATGGCAACAATCCTTTCCTACTATATGTCACCCGCGTCAAGAACCAATGGGGGACATCTGGCCCTCGAGATATTTTGGACGAAGTTAAATACTGGCTCTTGAGTTCCTTCTCTTCTGCTATGATCAGGATTCAATTCATTTCTTCCAAAAGAGAGGCGGGAAAAGGGATGGGGGAAGAGGAGCCCCAGAAACACTCATCAGCATGGGCCAGTGAGAGCTCACAGTGGGAACTGAAGCACAAAATGATGTGAAGACCAAAGTTCCTCACCTCTGATGCAAAGGATTGGATGGAGAAGCAAATGGGACTCCAACTACTAGAAGTTGCAGTAGAGCCCCCTTTTTCTTGAGTGGTTTGATTTACATGTTTCCTTTTCATAGGATGCTGGGTCATAAATCTAATAAAAGATACAAACATAAAGATATTGTTTGATTCACATGGTTGGTGGTAGATCTGATTGGTGAGAAGAGCTTAATAAGCAGTTTGGATGGAAGAAGTTGTATCATGTGCCCCATTCTTTGAATGCTCAATCTGCCAGAAGGCTCCCATCATCAACATCATTATTTTCAGTTCCAGACTTCTTTTGAGAGCTTACTGCTCAAATTTCTTAGCAGCATCACATGGAGATATAGGAACAACTTGGGCACCATTAGAATGAAGTTTCTTCTCGTATAGTTATCGTTGAATTCAGGGCCTAAACTTGCTTTAAATAGTGCTGTCTCAAACACAAAAACAATGGAATTGTCTTGTGTTTCTCTAAACACACAATTTCAATGAACAGCAGATTAGGTCTTGGTTTAAAAGGTTATTGTATCTTGATGCCTACATTTTGCTAAAATTGAGATGGAGGGATGGATGCTTAGGGCAATGCTGGTGAGTTAAAACTCCATGCTAATGTTATATTGCGCCAGCTTTTGTGAGAGCCAGGCAAGCTCTTCTCCCTCCTGGTATACACTCTCACTCCCCAAAGCATCGGGCACACACATTTCTTCCAATCTAACAGGTTCATTCAGCCCTTGGGCTCAGATAACTGAATAGCTTTCCCCTCCAGTTCCTCAACATCACTCTTGGGTGTAGAACAAACATTAGAAACATCTCCCTGCAGGTTCCATGAACTAGGCTACAGGTAACGAAGCATCAGTCCTGCATTGTGCTGGTACCAGGTTCTGGCTTGTGGTCCATGGAGGCACTCCAGCTTGGTCCTTTACTCCCAATGTTTCTGGCCCAGGGGGATTCTATGTATAGAAGCATTTCCTATTACCTTTATTCAATCTTTCTCTTCCAAAGAAAGAGAAAGATTTCCGCCTTAATGTCTTTCTTTCTCTTCTGTCTCACACCAATATGGAGGCTTCCAGGCTTCCTTGCTTCTTCATTCCCTCTATGCCAGGCACGTTCAAAGTCAGGCTTGGGGGCCAAATACAGCCCATTTTCAAATTCTAAATGGCCCACGGCTTCTTCTCCCCACTGGCTCAGCCATCCCCGCCAGCTGGCCCCTCCCCATACCGGATGGAGGCATTAGCTTGCAGTTTTATGGTCTGCCTGCCCTCCCTGCCTCTGTACATCCCCCAGCCACCTGCCCAGCCTACCCACCCCCAGTTCTGTTGCTGCAGCATCCTCCCCACCTCATTGCATGTTACAGAGACTTGTCCGAAGTCCGGCCCGGGGGGCCAATTGCAGCTGAATGGTTGGCCCCCACACATTGTCACTTCACCAAATCTGGCCCTCCTTGCAAAAAGTTTGGACACCCCTGCTCTATGCTGCCTCTCTTGTAATCTACTCCACTCTCCGAGAGTCCTCTTTTACCACCTCAAAATGATCATTGTCCTCTTCTTCGTTCACCTCCTTCACCCAGCATTTTTTTTTTGGGGGGGGCATTTCCCCTACAGTTCCCAGCCAATCCTCTTTTGTCTGATTTTGTGCCAAAACCAACTGGTCCTCCTTTCTTGACCCTTTCCCCCTATTTTCAAACTGACTCTCTAGCATCATTTCCTCAGGCCCCTGTAACTGGGGGGACGGCATACCTATAAAACCCTCCTACTTTCCCACAGCTTTATAGTACCAAATATGCCCTCATTGCTTTCCGTAACAATACTTATAAGCCACTGGTTCCCTAAATACCCTATTTTCAATTATCAACTGTTTGATTAACAATCATATTTATCCCGGGGTTGGACAACTCTTCAATGATCATATAGTAAGAAGAGTATTGCCCATGGCATCACAGCACACATACTATGCAATTAACTGTCACACAGAAATAGCGCAACACATTCTTTTCTATTAAGCCTTTCATTTCAATGGGACTTTTAGTCAAGGAGTACTTAGGGACTGTTGGATTGCTCTATAAAAATGATTTTGGCTTTTAATGCCCTTTAGCTTTTGCTATTTGCATAATTGCCAGTTGATCTTTTGTGCTACATGGCTGTATCTGTGATTTTTTTTCTTTTTCTGAGCATTAATTCTGTTCTGAACACGCTGAAGTGGCACATTCATCCTATTGAGTAATAGCAGGCTGTCTAAACAGAGTGCTTAAAATAATTTCTAAAAATTTTTACTGTAAGAGATCATTGTCTTAAAATAATTTAGGACCGAGGAAAACCTCCACTGGGCCCAGTTATGCTCAATTCCTGCTGAAAGGATTCTTTAGCTTCTGTCTTGGCAGATCAGCAGCATTATGAGATGTTTGAAGTGGTAAGATCCTTATGGTCTCGGGATGCTGGACACAGATCATTAGCATTCGTGTATAACAAAAGCAAAGCTGCCTAGGTGCCCTGATCTCACCTGATTTCGGAAGCTAAGCAGGGTCGGCCCTGGTTAGTACTTGGATGGGAGACCTCCAGGAAATACTAGGTGCTGTAGGTACCTGGAGTAGGAACTGGCAAACCACTCCAGTATTCCTGCCAAGAAAATGCCATGGACTGTAACGACGCAACATACATAACAAAAGCAAAACCCTAAAACATTATGGCACCTTGAAGACTAACAGATTTATCATGGTTTCAGTTTCATATCTATTGTGATGTAATAAAGTTTCAATAAAAGGGGAATCTGACAGGCTGTTGTCCTTTTTCGTTTGTTTTAATCCGTAGTGTCACTGACTTCAGTGGGAAACAAGCCGGAAATGTTTGATAAACAAAAATGTTTGAGGCAGTATCTGTATAACACATAATAAAATAAATGATCCCAGTTACAAAGGATATTGCCAAAGTGATTCACTTTGTTTTGAATGTTAACTGGAGGGATTCTTCAGATTATATTAGCATGACAAATGAGCACGTTAAGTAGCGGAAAAGGTGGTGGTGGTGGGAAGTAGACAAAAAGTAACACTGCAAGTAATTATGCTTTCCAAAATAATTTCCATTGTAATTTTCCCTTTCTGGTAGTGGTCACCTGCTGGAGAAAATAATAGAATACAGTATATCTGTTTATTTGTAGGCTAAAACACTCTTGTGGTATGTAAATTCTGCCTCAGACCAGTGATGATAACAATGGCAGAGGAAGGTTTTGGTTGATCAAGACTTCCCCCTTTCTCCCATGGTTTGTCCAACTTTTGAGTAATTCATTACTAGGAGTTGTGAGACAGAACATGGAAGTAATTAAATACAGAAAATTTGCCCCTAATGGTAACGTCACCACTGTTCTGCAGGCCTAAACATTCTGGATTTTTTAATTAACCATTTTAATGTGTTCTGGTTATCTTTTTGCCATTCCTCTGTGAGTGGTGTCCTGATTTCTAAAACATCCAGGTGGGGGAGAGAAATATGGAAAAGATCCACTTCTCAAAAGGGTGCTATGGTATAAAATTGACACTTTAGACTTGAAATTCTAATGTCACCCTTCCAGATACATTGCAAAAGTGCACCAATGTTAGCACTGTGTGTGTATGCCACTGAAAATTTATTCCATTCTTATTCCTCTGTTTCAGAGGCCGAGGATTGGGGGAGGGGGAGAGTTTAAACATTCTCAATTCCTGCATGGTAGCCCCAATTCAAATCTGAGCTTTTTGCTTCACAGTACATATGTAATTAAGCAAATACTGTAGTTGAGAATTCAGCTTCATTATATTATGGCTGAGATCAAGGAACTGCAAGTGCTGTCAGTTTTTCCAACATTATCACTCATTAGAAGATATTCTAGGATTTACACACACACACACACACACAGAGAGAGAGAGAGAGAGAGAGAGAGAGAGAGAGAGAGCTTTTCTAATTATTTTTTCTCATTGAAGCCTCATATTTTTCTGAAAATCCATTCTTGACAATCCATTCTTGACAGCTCTAGAATGGTCTCAATGGGCGAAGACACATGCATACATAAGTGCTTGTACATTTGACTCTGGATCCCAGCTGCTGGGCTTAACTATGCTCTTGCTGTTTCTCAATCCACAGATGGGTATTATAAAATTAAATTATTGCAGTGTTTGGGTTGGCTTTTATTGTGTACTTCCTTTAGCTCAAATAGTTCTCAGTGCACTTATGTTTAATGATTTTGTTAAAGCAGCACAGTATAAGTGTTTCTTTTTTACTGTTTCTTGAAGCTTCAGTTTCATTTCTGTGTCCTAAGCCAATGTATTGCACAAATATCAGAATGCATGAAATCACTGGGAAAATATACATCGACTTAGTTTAGGCTGTGCTCTGTAAATAGACTTCCATATCTTCACATAGTGTGTCCATAAGTGTGGAATACACTAATACCTTGGTTTAAGAGCATTTTGCAAGACAAACAGATATTTCTTCTAAAGTTTGCCTTGCTCAACAAGCAAAGTCTTGATATATAAGCACTGGAACAGGTCACATGATCACAAGTGAGCCAATGTTGGCTCCCCCTCCCTCCTTCCCCCTGCTGGATTGTGGGTGATTGTCTGGAACGTTACATCTCAGGCAGTCTCCAAAGCAGAGGGAGGAGAGAGGTATAGAGGTCTCCCTTGTACCAGCCAGGAATGTTTTCAAAGGGGAGTACAGGTTAGGGATTTATTTTTCTTTATATTTATATTTTTATTTAATTTGTTTTCAACATCCTTTATTTTTCAAACCATTTCTAGTAATCTGGCAGCTAGTTAAGTGTGTACAGGGCTACAAATTGCCCTTTATTATTGTCACATTAAAAAAACATAGTAAAATCAAGTTGTTAGTCCCAAGCAGAGCAGATTCTGCAGCCAGGTACCTAAACCATGGTGTGTATATGGAATTCTAGCCAACTACTTTTGTGAGTTTTGGCATTTTGTGTGTACAGTATGTGGTCAGTGGGACCCCAAAACTAATCATCTGAGTTTCCATTATTTCTTACGGGGAAATTTGCTTTGTTATAAGAATGTTTTGGTTTACCAGCATGTTTCCGGAATGGATTATGCTTGTAAACCAAGGTGTTACTGTATGATCTTTTAGTGTTCAATACCATGTAGAAATGTTTCCTGTTTAGAAACAGAAAATGTTCCCAGAGTGATGTGAACGTTTTGGAAACAGATTTTAAGGCAATTTATCTTGAAAGCCACAACACAAAGATTTCCTGGACAGTTTTATAAAAAAAAGAGTCATGAGGCATCATTGAGTCTAACTCTAAACAGATTTACAATAGCATGAAGTTTCTTGGGTATCACAGCCAACTTTCCAGATAAATAGAGGGAGTTTGGGTACAGTATTTCAAATATGCATATGCATGATGTCTCCATCATGCTTCCAATTAGCTGGAAGGAACACATACTGTACTATATATCTGATTTATCAGATATTTGTGGTTGGGTATTGAAGTAATGCTTAGCTTCGAGGGTGTCCATGAGTCCAAGACCTTTTTGGTGGTGGTGGCAGTGGGGACTGAAAAAGACCTGCCATCACTCCAGTGTTCTAGCTACTTGTTTCCTTATTCTCTTTCATGACTGAACTGAGGTGGGAAAATTAGATGAATCTCATGACCTAGAATTGCCTAATTCTTGAATTATGAAGTATTGGCCATACAGTATAGGTAAATGTGAATGTAGTTGCATTATATTGTACAGCAGAGCAAATCAGCAGTCTACAGGGGGACCCCAAACAAAGTTACAGTATAACTTTGCTTGAAGACCTGCTGATAGCTTGGTGGTTTAGGTATCTGGCCTGGAAGCCAAAGCTGGTAGTTCAGTTCCCCCATTGTGCCTCCTTGCCAGAATCCGGAATTGATGGTCCAGAGGGTCTTTTCCAGCTCTGCAGTTTTAAGGTTAAATTGTAACTCCAGGTCAGCACCAGGTTTGGCACATATTTTAACAGAAAGGAACTACAGCCACCTCCCAGCTGTTCTTGGTTCTGCCTCCCCCCCCCCAAAAAAAAAACCCACACTAAAGATCATGTGCTTGTCTTCTGGGATCCTCTAGCACTGCTTATTCTACATGGGGGAAGTTTTTGTTGGAATGTGCATGTAGTATATGTATACTTAAACTTTTGTTTGTTTGTTTTTAATAAAAAACCAGGAAATCCCAATTCCTCAAAACATTTTTGAGATACTGTGCTTCTGCATTCATGTTTGGGAATGCCAGGAAATGGCCTGATATTCCAGCACAATATTGTTTTTAACGCACAGGGTGCCCTTTGCTATGTACAGCTTGGCATTCGTTTTCCTGCTGCAGTGTGGGTATGATATCATGCAGCAATATTGGGCCATTTCCTGTCATTTTGAATTGTGGGTACAGAAGGACAATACCCACCATTCATAAATCAAAGGTTTTTGAAGGATTTATTTCTAATGAGGTGGGGGGAAATTAAAGGTCATCTGTCAAAGTCTTATAGTTGACCTCTCCAGAAATCTTTACAGAGTCTCTGGAATAAAGTATGCTTTGTAATGGTACATTGGTAAGATGTTCGATCCCCCCCCCCCCCGCTTCTAACTGAGTTTATTAAGAAGCAAATTAACTCTGGGAATAATTTCCCTTTTCACTGTCTTTCTACATATGGTCATTTATTCTTTCATTAGAGTGCTATGAAACATGTATTCTAGTGAGGTATTTTATTGTAAAATAGTTGAACAACAGATATGAAAATGTGTTGTAATATGGTTTAACAGGAAGTCTCATTTAAAATAGAAGTACTAAGCAACCCTCACTATTTTGACCAGTTGATACTGATACAGATGTTTTGTTTTCCTATCTCCTTCCCATGTCTATAAATGTGAACAGATCTATATGTGAACAGATACTTTTGAAAAAACTATTGGATCCTGACCTTGACTGCTCACTAGTTAAGGTTTGTGATATTGGTTTAGTAGTCAGCTGAGATAACTGTCCCAAATGGAGCTTAGATGCTCTTTAGTTCACTGATGTTGTAAGTTAGTGTTTGCAGTGGTCTGATCTAGACACTTTTGTTGACTGACTGTTTAAATCTCAGTCTAAGGACCAAGAACAGATAGCTTTTTTCAGTTAGAGATCTTCTGTAGCATTGCTTGAGGTCACAGGAAGCAAACAGATACAGTGGACCCTCATATAACAAAGGGTTTGTATAACATAAAATCTGTACAACATAAATATATATATATATGGATATAGGGGAAATTTGCTGAACAGAATCACCTATGGGGTGAGAATCCGTACAACATAAAAATGGTCGTGATTAGGGATTACTCCGTTTTCAATGCATTCCTATGGGAAATTTATATAAAGGAAAATCTGCTTAACAGAATTTCATTTGGAATGAATTAATTCCTTTATACAAGGTACCACAGTATGATGGTGACATTTTTTGTGATACAGATTTACAGCTTGGTTAAGGGTTTACATATCAACTATGTAGGAGTAAGACATTTTAAGGGAGCCAAATGGCAGGACTTTGGTTGGACTGTGATGAAACCTGAAGCAGTATGAGTGTGCCATTTCATTTTCATTATGGTTTGCAACCAAACTCTGGTGATTGATTGGCATTGGCATATACTGTACAAGGACAGTTTGCAGAGAAATCAGAAGTGATTAAGGAAATGGTAGTATACAGTGGAAGGTAGGGAGCATATCAGCCTGAGGTTTGTTGCTACACATTCCTATAAAGGCAAATAAAGGTTTAGCATTCTTGTTTGAATTAAACCCACTCTTTGGGGAGTTAGGCTCTACTTTTATTTATGGTAACTCTTGAGTCTTTTGAACAGGACTGAGAAAAAAAGTCAGACATCGTATACTTCTGCAGGAAACTAGTTTTTACTTTTCATTCCTAGCGTTTACTTATTTTAACTCCCCACTGTTATTCAAGCAACATAGGACCAAAAGTATTTTTCATATCTGTGCTTTTATTATTTCCCAAATGGCAATTGGCAAATATTTTTTGTGAAATATCTTTGTTAAATATATTTGGAAAAATATAATCGCCCATGTAGGGAGCTTTTGAAATGGAGTTGGTTGGATATAAATTTGAAAAATAACTATAATTTGCAATTTATGAATACATTGAACCATTCTTATAGCACTCAAGGATTTAAGGGAGGCAAGGCATAGCTGGTTTCGCAGCTCCTCAGTTTGATCAACAATAATGCTTTGGATGGCTTTTATTGTAAATGTTTCTGATTATTTAGAATCTGTGAGGTTGATTTAATGATTCTAACAATACACAAACCAGTTTTATTTTCTATTAACCATGACTGCTCTTGCTAGCTCAGAAATTCCATCTCCTACGAACATGATCTCAGACAGGTGCCCTGGGGGTAATGACAGTAATTACTTTTGCTTTAAGAGAAACTATTTTAACTTTCATTTGGTGTAGGAATAACTTAGTAGCTAACTATCTCTATCTATCTATTTATTTATTTATTTATTTATTTATTTATTTATTTATTTATTTATTTATTTTTGAATTTATACCCCACCCATCTTCCCACTGGAACTCTGGACGGCTTACAGAGCTGAAACAAGTCAGCAAGTACACACCAATCAAAATATAAAACACAACAACAGAACAACAGAACAATCGCAACATATAATTAAAAGCGCAGCATAGACTTAGGCGCCCTTGTTATGATCTAACCTTGCTGCTAGGTCAGTACATTCATAATAAAAGAATCGATGGCGAGGGGGGAAAAAACCACTGCTATTTGGCTAGGTCACCAAAGGCCTCGCAAAATAGGATGGTTTTAATCGCTCTGCGAAAGGCCAGCAGGGACTCTGAAGAGCGCACTTCACTGGGGAGGCTGTTCCAAAGAGAGGGGGCAGCTGCCGAGAAGGCCCGGTTCCGTGTAAGGGAACGCCTGGCCTCTCGGAGGGTGGGAACCCGCAGCGAGTGCGCCCGCAACTGCCGAACTGGTCGGGCCGAAGTTGACCGCTGGGCGATCCGCTCTGCCAGGTAGTCAGGTCCTAAGCCATGGAGGGTTTTATAAACTAAAACCAGGACCTTGAATCTGATCCGGGCTGCAACGGGTAGCCAATGCAGCCGAGCCAAGACCGGGGTGATGCGGTCATAACGACACGCACGCACCACCAGTCTGGCCGCTGCATTTTGCACCCGCTGCAGTCGCCGGAGGAGAGTCAAGGGCAATCCCATGTAGAGAGCGTTGCAGTAGTCCAGCCTCGAGATCACCAGCGCCTGCACCACTGTTCTCAAGGAGTCGCCGTCTAGGTAGGGGCGAATCTGGGCAATCTGGCGGAGATGGTAAAATGCGGTCCTGGCCACGGCCGCTACCTGGGCCTCCAGGGACAAAGCCGGGTACAGGATCACACCCAGATTATGAGCCCTCTCCGCCAGCTGGAGGGAAATTCCCTCCAAGCTGGGGAGAGGGCCTCCATAGCCAGACGGGGAACTCCCAAAGAACATCACCTCGGTCTTCTCAGGGTTGAGTTTGAGCCTGTTGGCCCTGGTCCAAGCCATAACCGCCTCCAGGCACTGGTCGAGAGTCTGGACAGCTTCCACTGCAGAGGTGGAAAAGGAGAGATAGAGCTGCGTGTCATCAGCGTACTGATGACAGCAGACTCCAAATCTCCTAATGACCCCAGCCAGCGGTCTTACATAGATGTTGAACAGCATGGGGGAGAGAGACGACCCCTGCGGAACTCCACAAGGGAGTGTCCACAGGGTCGACAACTCTCCACCATGCTGCACATACTGGAGCTGACCCTCCAGGAAGGTCCGGAGCCAACTGCGGACAGTGCCTCCGATACCCACCTCAGAGAGCCGGTCCAGTAAGATATCGTGGTCGACGGTATCGAAGGCCGCTGACAAATCCAGGAGAACCAACAGGGTAGAGCAACCCCTGTCGGCCGCCCGGATTACGTCATCTTGCAGCGCGACCAGAGCTGTCTCGGTTCCCCGTCCAGGCCTGAAACCGGATTGGCAAGGATCAAGTTGCCGTTGTTCCTCCAGATGGGATTGAACATTGGCGATTGGACGGTAGTTGGCCAATTGGTCCGATGCCAGGCCCGGTCAAGCCCATTTTTTCAAAATGGGCTTGACCACCGTCTCCTTCAAACGAGAGGGGAAAAACCCCTCGCAGAAGGAGGCGGTGGCGATAGCAGCGGCCCACTCGGGCATGCTCCCTCCGGCGAATTTAATAAGCCAGGATGGGCAAGGGTCGAAAGGGGTGGTCGCGGGACGGCAATGGGCAATAGCCCTGGAGGCTTCCAGAGGGGAAACAGGCCCAAACTCAACCAGTTGAGGAGAGCGGGGGGGTGAAGGGGCTGGGGATGGCGAGGGAGGGCTAGTGCCATCACCTCCTGGCAAATATTTCACACGCTAGCAAGGTTATGCTCAAAATTCTACAAGGGAGGCTTCAGCAGTATGTGCACAGAAAACTCCCAGAAGTACAAGCTGGATTTCGAAGGGGCAGAGGAACTAGAGTTCAAATCGCCAACATGCGCTGGATTAAGCATATAAGATAGCGAGTTCCAGAAAAACATCTACTTCTGCTTCATTGACTATGCCAAAGCCTTTGACTGTGTGGACTACAACAAACTATGGCAAGTTCTTAAAGGAATGGGAGTTGATGTCCACCTTATCTGTCTCCTAAGAAATCTATATGTGAGACAAGCAGCAACAGTCAGAACTGGATATGGAACAACTGACTGGTTTAAAATTGGGAAAGGAGTACAACAAGGCTGTATACCGTCACCTTTCCTATTCAGCTTCTCTGCAAAGTACATTTGAAAGGCATTTGAAAGGCATGACTGGATGAATCACAAACTGGAATTAAGATTGCCCGAAGAAATATCAACAAACTCAGATGCACAGATGATACTACTCTGATAAGAGAAAGTGAGGAGGAATTAAAGAACCTCTTGATGAAGGTGAAAGAGGAGAGTGGTGGGGGGAAGGGCTGAAGCTCAACATGGCCACCGGTCCCATCACCTCCTGGCAAATAGAAGGGGAAGAAATGGAGGCAATGATGGAGTTTATTTTCCTGGCCTCCTTGATTACTGCAGATGGTGACTACAGTGATGGAATTAAAATACACCTGCTTCTTGAGAAGAAAGCAATGGCAAACCTAGACAGAGACATCACTTTGCTGAAAAAGGTCCGGATAGTCAAAGCTGTGGTTTTTCCAGTAGTAATTTATGGAAGTGAGAGCTGGACCATAAAGGAGGCTGATCGCCACAGCTTTTGAGCTGTGGTGCTGGAGGAGACACTTGAGAGTCCTCTGGAGGGCAAGGAGATCAAACCTATCTATCCTGAATGAAATCAACCCTGAATGTTCATGAGAAGGATAGATTTTGAAGCTAAGGCTCCAGTACTTTGGCCTCCTCATGAGGAAAAAGGACTCCTTGGAAAAGTCCCTGATGTTGGGAAAACTTGAAGGCAAAAGGAAAAGGGGACAGCAGAGAATGAGATGTTTTGACAGCATCATCAATGTAAGGAACATGGATTTGACCAAACTCCAGGAGGCAGTGGAAGACGCGAGTGCCTTGTGTGCTCTCATCCATGGGGTTGCGAAGACTCGAACAACTGAACAACAACAACGATATAAAGCCTGACTTTTTCATCCCTGCTGGCTAGTGTGACTCAACCTTCTGGAGTTTTGAACTAAATAATGATAATGGTTACATGCTATCAAGTCAATTCTGACTTACAGCTTTCTAGGGTTTTTAAGGTATAGCGTACTCAAGGGGTGATTTACCATTTGCTTCTTCCAGGGTTCCTTGAATACGCAGCCTTGCCCAAGAGTATTCAGGCTGGCTCTTCTCATGGGAGAAACAGTGGGGAACCCTTCTCCCAGTCTCGGTCTCTTAGCTAGACACCTAAGCCACGGAGCTATCCAGCCAGCTTACTGTGGTCT
>JAHTLZ010000010.1:8762369-8776561 GCA_023846285.1 Phrynocephalus versicolor | reverse complement strand
GTGTGTGTGTGTGTGTGTGTGTGTGTGTGTGTGTGTGTGTGTGTCTAGTGTGCATGCACATTACACCTCTCCCACCAAGGTGAGGGAGAGGAGGAGGAGGGCGCCGCGGCTACCGCACTCCTGCCTGCCTGCTTCACCGCTCACCTGGGGTAAAGCAGACAAAAAGGGCTACCACTAAGAGATCGATGTCTGGTGCCCTGCAAGCCCAGTCCCTCTGGAAGAAACTCTGCAATCCCCTCACCAGGACCGGCTTGTTATAGAGGCTGCGAGGAAAGTCGCCATGGAATGGGCCATCCAGGCAGGAAGCCCCTGCGCAGTGCGCTCCCCTGGACAATGCACTATTGTGCAAAAAAGATGCATCACAGCCAGGCAGTGAGGGAAGTTGGGGTGGGGGCTGGGTTGTGTGGATGAGAGACACAGATGAACAGACAGAAGCAGCTGAGGACCTTTTGACGGGCCTCTCCCCTTACCCTCAGATGAAATTCCAGGAGGCCCGAGATAACTTTACGCCTCTCTGTTGGGAGGAGCAGGGCTTCCTACTCCACCCTTGTCACTCCGCTACTCCAGCACTGGGCCACGGCCAGGCATGTGCTCCAAGGGCTGGGCACTTTTCTCCTACTTTCATGACCCAACGGAAGGGAGCTCAGATCCCAAGAGGATGGAGGGCCTGCCGGAAGGTCCAGGGGCGCTGGTCACATCTCTGGAAAGGGTTGGGGAGCAGATCATAGCTGGGGGTTGCCTCGGGCCCTGTGGAGTCTTCTGCATTGGCAGCCACAGCTCTATCCCATGGGGATCCCCTCTCTCTTGCCCGCACCTGCCCACCCACCTGCCTGCCCGCCTGCTCGCTCACTCGTTCTGGGGCTCTCCAGGAGCTCGCCACACTTGGCCACCAAGGCTTTGCAGTGGCTTCATTCCTCCTCACCGGAGTCTTTTGGCTTCCTCTGGCCAGGTGTCACACTCATCCCCGCTTGAGCTTGGCCTCAAGAGTTCTCAGCACTTCCTTTAATATTCTACAGTGGCTGAGAGTGAGTGAGAGAGTGGAAGGCGGGTGAGAGCAGCGGCAGAGGCAGCGGAAGGGGTGCCATTGCCAAGCCTTAGGGGAAAGGAGGGACTGCTAGGCGGTGGGAGGGTGCACGGCTTCCTCCTGCTGCTCCCCCTCCAGGTGCCCCCTGATTGCTGCACCCGGAGCAGATATACCCTTCTGCCCCGCTAGATCTGCCCCTTCACCTCACTAAGTTAAAGGATGAGAAATGTACTTACAGACAGATTTAGGTACAGATACAGGTATCTGACTAATGCATGTGTTTTGAGCTAACTTTAGAGACAGTCAAAAACACATTCCTGAGTTTTTCTTAGAAACAGCGTGACTTGTTTTGCTTTTAGTGACCATCCAGGTTGGGCCTGGTTCAGTGAATATTTCAGTTTAAGCTTGAAATGTGAGTGTGCCTGTTGACGCACAGATATAACTAACCAGTAAAAGAAGACTTTCCCAAACCTAGTTGTGACAGCTTTTTCTCGTCACCATTGCAGCATTTCCCATGGAAAGAATATTTTAAAATGCAATGTAATGTTGCTGAAATTGAGAAATGATGTCAGTACACGGAGGATTTGTTTATCATTATGTTTTCAAGTCACCCAATCACAGGCAGTCTCGAAGTAGTTACAAAAAGCTAAAAAAAGGATACAGTATATAATACAGTGCTGTACAAGAACAAGGAGGATTCTATGACACTTCAGCACAAGCAAATACTATTGAGAAGAAGAAGAATTAGACTATAATATCTAAAGTGCCTGAGATGCCTGGGGAAAAAAGCTTGGTGCAGTTTACACAGAACACCAGGCCGCTATATATAGAAAGATTCTTCCTTGATACAACTGGTGCACCAGCTTTCAGAGCATTCAAAGGTCAATAGAAAACTTTGGACTGGTGAAAGATGGCTGGCGGTGGGGGCGACCACAACTGAGAAGGGGGAGGCAGCAGCGAAGCCCCCCTCCCCAGACAGATGACAAGCACCCCAGTGGCTGCATGGGGTGAAGAAGCAGGTGGGAGAGTGCTCACACGGCGCCAAATTAAAAAGGATCAAGCCCTCCCCCTCCTCCCCTTCACTCAGGGGAAGGCGAGGAAGAGGAAGGCTGCTTTATCCTTTTGAATTTGGTGCTGAATGAGGCTGGGCAGGGAAGGCAAGCCCTCCTATGGGTGCTCCAGCCGCTTGTCCTGCCCCCGCTGTAAATTGCGGGCACACACTTTTGCGCACATGCTCTGAGAGTCAACCACAGGGGACGTTCAGGAGCATCGAGTAGGCCGTGGGGTGTTCAAAGTTGGACAGCCCTGCTCTCTAAGTCATGCAAGCCAGGCTATGTGTGCTTCAAGTGACTATAAGGAGGTGATGAGGATTCCCAAATTAATTCTGGGATGTATGCTGAAAGCTAGTCCTAGAACAGGGTGAACCTAATTAAACCTCCACCTTACCTGAACTGAACTTTGAGTTGATGGCCTTCTCATTGTGAATCAGGGTATCCATCACCTTCCCTGGATTGATGTGAAAAGAAACCTAAAGCAAATTATTTCTGCATGTTAGTGGGCGTATCAATTCCTACCTCCACCCCCACCCCACCCCCACACACAAAGCAGAATACATTTGTATTCTTATATTCACCTTAGTTGAATAAAATCTTTCAACTAAACCAGGAATTGGAGGAAAAGAATTACATGTCTATCCATGTTATGCTTCCTCTGAGGGTAAAGTAGATGTTCAAAAAAGAATGTGGAATACAACAGAGCCCTGGGGAATCCTGTAATGTGATTGCCCCCAAGTAAAGCAATACTGCAGAAGGGCCTGTGGATGGTGGTATCAAAAGCCACTGAGAGATGTTAAGAATACCTCCACTCCCCACTTCCCCAGCAAACATTCCCAGCCACCTACCAGCTTTTCCCTTGGGCAGTCTTTTAATTTCTGCTGTATGACGGGTATGTGAAAGGTACCCTGATTCTGATTGAGGTTCTGATGTTTGTTAAATGAGAAAGGTCTCCTAAACCTCTAAACTTTATGGGCCCAAATAATTGAAACAGATCCAGAGAAGGAAAATAGCTCATTTGAAAGCCATTTCTAATGAACGACGTGTTCTACCTGCCACAGACAGGAGCATGAGAATTTAGTGAATGTCCATTATAGTGACCGGTGAACAAAAAATCATTGTGTTAAGAGTGCAAGGTATTTAAACCCAGATCCACTATTCTTTCTTCCATTCCACACTGGCTGTGATTGGAAAGAGTACAAGATTTGTCTTCGGTTCTCACTTCTTGTTTGAGCAGTTTGTACACTGGCTAAACAAACTATAATGGGGGGTAAGGCTAAGCAACGTAGATTTCAAGTATAGGAGGATTTCATAAAGCTATTTATAAAAACAGCTGGCTGTGCCCTCTTCCTGTTGCATGCTAGGATTGTGTGGCTCAAATATCTGTAATTTAATTTCAACCCACCACTCCCACCCAGAAGCAACAGTAATTTAGGATAATCCCAGATTTAAATGTCAAAGCATGATCTATTAAATTGGAGTGTAGGCCTTTTTATTGGTCTTTCAAAATTAATGAATTATAATCTACACTTGTCCATGTATCTGCCTCCTCCTCCTCAAGATGCTTGGATATAGTAGTGTAACATTATAGTTCAGCCTAGCAAAAACTCCAATCTGCTTAGTGGCCAATGCTTGCCTTGTGCCCATGCAACTGACAGACTTTTCAGCCATCTACAAGGGTTGCCAGTGAGGAAAAGAGGCATTATCCCCTTGATATGACCTGGCGGTAGAATAGCAGTGAGACTTTATGTGCCATTTAACCTGTTAATTGTGACATGTCTTCTAGTTTAAAATGAAGGGTTGATTGCACACATCCTTAGCACAGAAAGAATATAGCTTTCATGGGTGATGTGCTCCATGCCAGCTATAAGTTCATGTAGAAGGCTTATTATCTTATATATTAAAATTACATCAGAGTAACAAAAGTTGATGCAGTACTTTCAAGCAAGGCTTAATTTTTCCTTCCTAAATCCATACTTTATTTTTGTCACCTTGACCATCCATCCATCCATCCATCCATCCAATTTATATACTACTCCATTAATGCAAGCACTACACTGGGCTGTTTATAGGAAATAAAAACTTACAACCTTCAGTATCCCACAATAACCAAAATTATGGCACATAATTAGAGGAAAGATTTGTGTCACATACAGCCTCTCCACACGTACATTTGTTTTGCTGTTTGATATGCTGATATGTCAGGATAGTCCACTTTTTCCCTGTTGTCCACATGTGGACATTGTTGGAGCAGATCGATTTGTTTAAATCTGCACCTTTTATGCTATTTTTGTACGGAATGAAGCTCTTCAGCTTAGTCAATTCCCACTGAGTCTGATTGTTTCCAATGGATTAAACTAAATGCATTCTTGAAGGCTTTTTCCTAGTTCCCTGAGCTCCTTGCCCTCTAAAGATGGCAGCCACAGAGTCTGGTGAAACATTAGGAAGAAAAACTTCAAGAACATGGCCAAACAGCCCAAAAAAACTCACAAAAACTAATTAAACTAAAGTTTTGCAGTTCTTTCAGGAGTCAAATCTCAGTATTCTGAAATGTTTTATGAGCCATTGCATGATGTTGAACACTTCCCCTGATTGTCTATGGAAGGTGAGGGAAAGTGAAATTCTTTTTATTGTGTCATGTTAGATGATCACTGATGTGATGAATCATTTTAATTATTATTTTTAAAATATATTCTTTGCTTATTGTGCACTGAGGCTGTGAGCAGATTCTCAATTGGCAATTGAGAATCAATTTGTGGACACTGCATGAAACTTTTGGGTGCTAGATCTCAGACAAATAAGAGAAAGTATTTTCACCCAGAGGATCACTGGTCTGTGGAACTCCCTGCCAGAAGAAGTAGTGACAGCTGTCAGCCTTGACAGCTTTAAGAAAGGATTGGACAAGTTCATAGAGAACAAGGGTGGCAATGGCTATCATTATGGATGCCTAAGGACAACCTCTGGGTTGGAGAGATAGGCAGGATATCTCTCAATGCCATTTGTGGGGAATCGTAAGCAGGTGAAGATATCTGCTTGGGGATATCCTGAAGCAAATGGTGAGCCGCTGCGTGAGACAGAATGCTGGACTGGATGGGCTGTGGCCTGTTCCAGCAAGGCTGTTCTTATGTTCTTATGTTCTTAATACACAGATAGGTGAAGAAAAACAATAAATTTAATTGAAATGATTCATTGCATCAGTGACAATCTAGCAGATAATTAAGAATATTTTCAGCTTCCATGACCCTCCACAGACAACCAGGGAAGCTTCATTTCACAGCAGAACAAGCTGAAGGTCCATAGGATGTTCAGGTGGGAAGGGTGCGCCCAATGGCATATTGCTTCTCCCTCTGACCTCAATTGAACCTTTGAAACCTGATCCAGCTCAGATCAAAATGGCCAGTCTGGTCATGTTCATAATCAGAGGAAATATTAATTGTGAATCAGAGGAAATATTAATTTGATGTTCCATATTTATTTTGTATATTTAGATTAAAGAATAATCTTTTAACTAAACCAGGAATTAGAGGAGGAGAATTGCATGTTTATCCATGTTAAGCTTCCTCTGAGGGTAGAACAATGTGTATCTTATAATTAATCCATTGAGTTAATTGCTTGTGCTCAATCTGTTTCTACTTTTCCTAACGATAATAAGGATAAAGTATAATACTTTATATTATCCAGTATCATTAATACAGGATTGCCCATTATCCTAACAGATCAATTACTATTGTGTGGATCATAGTGAATTGTGGAAAGCAGAGTCATCACTCTTGTTTGCAACATCTTCCTATATAGATCTTAAACCCCTATTCGCTGTTCAAGGAGTACTGTACAAGTATTTCCTTTTTCTGTGTAAATTACTGAAGATCGTTCCACAAGTCTGTGAAGATTCCCAGTCATTCAGGTGAATTTATTTGGAGGTTGAGTCATGACAACTGGACTTCTTTTCATGAGAGATAAAAACATTTTGCTAACTCATCCAAGCAGTTTAGTCAGTCTGAGGAAAGTTAGTGGCAAGTCCTCCAATTTATAGTTCACCTTGATTTCACATCACCCTGGTCTAAATAGGCTCATAAGTTGGACAGTGGCATGAATAGTCCCACCTATTCAATAGAGATGGACACAAAACGCAAAAATGGTGTTTTGTTTTGTTTCGTTTTGAATGAATTTTTAAAAGAAAAAAATCATTTCATTTTTGTTTCACATCATTTTTGTCCCCCCTCCCCACTTTAAACACTGTGACTGTGTTACTGTCTCTCTCTAAAATATTCTTTCAAAAATATTTTTTAAAATATTTGATTTTTTTTTAAAAATTAACATTATTGAAATAATAATAGTATATATATAAAATTGACCATACAGTAGTGTAATTGTTAAGCTGACTGGTGGACTGGACATCAACTTTAGAATTTGGAATACCCATGTATAATATTCTTTAATCATTTTTATTTTAAAGTAGGTTTTAAAGTAGGTCTACTTTTATTTTAAAGTAGGTTTTTTAAAGTAGGTCTGTTTGGGAGTTTGAAGTAAATGGGGATGTGGTGTTTGCCAAAAATCCTTTTTAAGCTTTTCAGACACTCCAGCCATGTAAGGATTGACCAGGTTCTTCCATGAGCTCTAGGTCTCATGATGAGGATGATGGATGGACACAGACAGAGAAGATAGGTGGTTCGAGAGAGGGGTCAGGGAAGCCATTCATGTGTGTATTGAAAACTCCTCTCAACAGAGGTGGGGGACTCCGGAACAATTTGTCTGCTACTTATCAAGCTGCCCTTTTATCAATCCCCAGAAGCACTTTTCATCTCCATAGCTAATGACCCATACTTATAGGTGTTGAGAAAGGTTGAATAAGTGGGACTTTCACCCACCTTAGGCCATTGTCCACCTAATGAGCCTATTCAGGCCACTGTCCAACTCATGAGCCTATTTAGACCAGGCTGATGTGAAATCAAGGTGAAGTATAAATTGGAGGACTCGCTACTAACTTTCCTCAGACTGACAAAGATGCTTGGATGAGTTTCAATCTCTCAAGAAAAGAAGTCCAGTTGCCATGACTCAACTTCCAGTTCCACAATAAGATATGCCAATTAGAATTTGTATGTTTTTCTTCTTTTAAGATCTAAAGATAAAGCTAAGTTGGAATTCACTTGATGACATGTGACATGCTAGTAAACAACTGTACATGGAGTTCTAGGATTAGTTGGTGACTCAGAAAGAGAAAACAATTTACAAAGGTAGCAATATTTTCCTTCAATCAGAAAAGGAAAGTGCATACTGTATATACATTTCTTAGAAATAAAAGGAATGTGTGATTCAGAGGAGATGTATTCCACTGCTGTTTGGATTGTCATGGACTCAGTGCTCTTGATATGAAGTGGTGGGTGCCTCCTGGGTGTTCACATGGTTGTCTTAGATACTCCAAAGAAGGGAAAATAAAATAAAATGCCGTGGATTTTCCCTCTACCCTCATTCTCCTAGGAGGCAATTATTAGAGGGAATTAGAATATTGTACATTGTTTTCAAAATACCATTTATTTTAATGCTAATGAGATTATTTGTTCTTATGCTCTTTTACCTCTGGCTCCAGTCCTCAAAATCCTCTTTTAGTTCTTAGGCAGCTGTCCACTCAGAACCCTGAAGTATAGAGTGCTTCCATTTATAAGAAGTGCTTCCTAAGCCTGTTCCTCCTTTTCCTTACAAAATCATAATGTGGTTACTGGAAGTGAGTTAAAGAAAATAATCTAATGCATCTATTTTTTAACTCTTGAAGCAAAAATCCATCTCTTTCTCCCGATCAGTGATATAGATCTTCTTCCTAGCATTTTTTCGCAGGTGTGAGGTCTGCTCTTCAGATTGTAAAACACCACTTTGACCAATTGGCCGTGTCTTCAGGCGGAAGGCCAATGATTTGCATATCCTTCTTGACAGAATCCTGCCATCTGTGTTTTAGTGACTCCCATGGCTGACAGCCATCAATTTTTAGGTGGCAAGCAGCTTGGCCATGGCAGAAGGTGTCACTCAGAGGACATTTCCATACCAGTGAAACTGGCTTTCTGTCATCTTCTCTATACAGTGGGCCCTTGTATAACATAAAATTTGTACAACATAAAATTCTGGAGATAGGGGAAATTTGCTTAACATAATTGCCTATGAGAAAAATCCATACAACATAAAAATGAGATCACTCCATTTTCAATGCATTCCTATGGGAATTTGTATAAAGGAAAATTTGCTTAACATAATTTCATTTGGAATGAATTAATTCCTTCATACAAGGTACCACTGTAATTGATATCACACCAAGTTGCTGTCAGATAGTATCATTTGTAATGTGGTCAAGCAGAGAGATACACATTATCCAATGGCGAATGGATATGCCTGTCTACACCCACTGTTGCTGCCCAGCACTCTGTGCCATAAGTTGCACCAGGGTAGGTGATCGTCTTGTAAATCTAAGATTTGAGATGGATTGGCATTTGCAAAGGACTCCATTGAGTTCTTACCACTATAACCAGATCTTGTTTCTTTGCACATCACCACCGATGCCACCATTGCCTTGGAGATGGGAGCCATGCTACTGGAAGAATCAGTGATATAGACAGAAATTTAAATATAAGTGCAGGGTGATCATGCCGAGGGGGGTCAAAGGCAAAGGTGATTTTGACATAAATTGATTTTTTGATGAGCATGAGCATTAGTTTTCAAGAAAAAGTGAAAATGCCAGAGCCACAGTTAACTCCCGGTGTAGCTTCAGCTGTTTGAAATCTCAGGTTGCAGTGAGCTGTAACCAGTGCAACTTTTTCCAGGCTGGGATTCTTTGTCCTCAGTCTCTTTACTATTCACTACTTCTGCTCTCTTTAATTTCAGTATTTTTTGCATCGTTTATTTCTTCGGTAGAATGTCTTTGGATGCAGGGTTTCTGTTTTCTTGGACATTGGTGGAATCTTTGAAAGCAATAGATAGTTCTTGGATGTTCTTCACAGTCTGATGGATGATGCAGGAAAGGAGTTTGGGTGTCGGATACCCAACTCACTTACCCATCCCACCACCACTGCCTTGCTTTAGAAAGTGTTGTGATTGGACTGTTATTTGTAATTTCTGAGATATATTTATTTATCAAAGTGGCTGCACTGTTTCTGTCTTTGAAAACAATGTTGATAATGAAGCAGCAGCATTTTCCTTGACTTTATTTTAGAGTCTTAAGGAATATTAGTTCCTTACATCTGACAGTAAGATATAAGAGGTTTAGGAAGAATGTGCATGACTCAGTCTCTGGCTTGTATTTAAAATAATGCTTGCGGATCTAAGCTAAAAGAAACCAGTTCCAAAGGCCCTTAATGCACAAGGTAGGCAAAGCTGCCTGTTCCTTTCTGTTAATAGTAAAGGGTCCTTTATCTCTTTCCAGCATCTTTGCCTATGTCAGTGCTGTTGTTTCCAAGGAAACAGATCTGTGACAAGCTTTGTTGTAGAGTATAACAGGTTTCCAGAGAAAGCAAAGTCTTTCAAATCATAATAGGGCCAGTAGCGGCCATCCCATACAAATCCCCTTCTTCTGAATAAATCCTCTCAAATTTTTTACCTAACTAATCCACTGAATATCTGCATATTTAATAAGTACAACTGATATAATTCCAAATGGTAGCATATAATAATTTTGACACATCTGCTGGTTTTTCTTCTTGCAGTGATTCAGTGTCCACCCCATGTTAATACATTTTGCTAATCATCTCTACTTAGGTGTCCTGTAGATGGTTTGGACTACAAATGCTTCCATTGGTTTCTTTAGCCAAAGTTGGAGGCAGTTGTAGTTAAAGAAATACCTGGAGTAGTCGTGCTGTAGAAAACTGCTTTATACGAAAGCTGTAGCTTGGTTGGGACATTTCTGCAACCTTCTCTCATACTGTCAACTGCAGCAGCGGCTGCTGGCATGGTTAACATAATGATTTCTGCCTCACCTTGTCTCAGTTATAGGATGGTTGCTGTTTATGTAGACCATCCAAGTGCGACAGGAACATGTAAATTTAGGAATCTATTTAACACTTCCACCCAGAGATGATCCATCTAATTTTCCGGAGCAACTGGAATGTTGAAATTATGGAACCCCCTAAAAGACTATGCAAAACCTCCTTGTCTCTGCCCAGAGACTTCATTGCCAGATGCCAGTGCTCAGCTAGTATCTCTCAACCTTATTTATTTATTTATTTATTTATTTATTTATTTATTTATTTATTTATTTATTTAGAGCTTTATTGACTAAAATTTTAAATCGTGATTTTGATTTAAATCACAATTTAAATCAAATCCACCCTGACTGCAAGAAAAGTAATGCAATAAGTAATGCATTATACTGCGCAATATACAATATGTAACTAAATAAAAATCAGTAAGTAAACCATAGTTAAATCAAAATAATTAAACAATGATGATAAATCTAAAATAATATAAGAGAGAAAGCAGACAGAGGCAGATTAAAAGCATCAGAAAACCAGATCAGCAGTATGATAACCTTAACATCTACATCTAACTATGCATACATATATTAGTGCTAGGATGTGTTCCCATGCCTAGGGTTGGGCACTTGCATAGTTTATTCAAAGACCAGTAGTGCAACAGGGTCTTATACCTCTCAGAAACACATCGCCGAATATTCCAAGGTCTTGTCCAATTGTTTGTATTCCTTCTTTCATCTCCAACCTCACCAACCTTGCTACCCAACCAACCAGCCAGCCAGCCAGCCAAGGTGGCTTACAGTTTTTGTGAAGGAAGGAGGAGGATGTTTGGATCATGGGTGGTGGGGTGGGGACTACATTTTCCAGTGCCCATGGCCACAGCGCATGGAGATCTAGTGCAGGAAAGAAAAGTGAAGGATGTAAAATAATGTAGTCTTACAGCTCCTTAAAGAGTGATGCATTTTATTTGAGACAAACCTTCATGGACTGAAGCTCACTTATTTGGATTAGTTACATTTCATTTTCACCTTTTCGGTTAAACTCAAGAAAATATTTGAGGACAGTAATGCTTGCCTCACATTGCAACTTGCCAAGACTGATATCTTCATCCAGAAAAATATAAACTTTGGCAGGATCATTATTATTCAGAATAGTTGTGTGTCCAAGATTTGCTAGACTAAAGAGGAATACTAGCTATTCTACTGAATTTTAAAGAGATTCTCAGGATCATAAAAAGAAAGTGGGTGTAAATAAATCTTCTGTAAAAATGAATACATACAACAGGAATTCTCCTCTATGTATGTCAACCATTATTCCATGTATAATTTATTAAGAGAAAAGAAATAATTCCATTGAAGACCCCAATATTGCACCAGGCCAGAAACACACATACACACACACACACACACACACACACACACAGAGAGAGAGAGAGAGAGAGAGAGAGAGAGAGAGAGAGAGAGAGAGAGAGAGAGCAGGCTACACATTCCCCCCCCACCCCACCAGCACTCTCGGAAAGATGGAAGGCTGAGTCAACCATGAACCTGCTACATCTTTGTATTCAATAAGCTTTATTTTATTTGGTTCCATGTTACACTTCAGTTGGGACTCAGTTATTTTAAACTGGGATAACGTAGATGGTGGCAGCAAAGCTAAATAGGTAGCAAGCGCAGGTCAGTGGTTCACGAAAAGACTGGGGGCTCTGCACGGTAGTCAATACAGCTGTTCTGCAGTTATTGGGAGGGAGATGTAAAATGGGGGTTTCTACATAGCATTCACCATTATGCTATATTGTATATCAGTGTCCTCCTAGATAGCTAAGATTCTGCAGTACTCTTTACTAAAAAGTTGGCCTCAAAAGACAACATTCTTTTGTTGTGTTAATTAAACGCTTCTTGCATGTTGGTTGTGCTCTTTGTGTTTCTTTTTTTTCAAGTGTGCCAGGTGATATTATACTTCCTCTCTCATTTTTTTTCATGAAAAGAGATGGGCTTAGTAATCTACTCTCCCCACAGACCAGAACCTTCAGAAAGGGATAATCAAGGGAGATTATTCATTCCTGTAACCTACTGTCATATTCAATAGGATGCAATAAAAGGGCAGAATCTCCACGCAGGGGGATTTTGGTGAAAGGCCTGGCAAATGCCAATATTGCTTTGCTTATCAGCATTCTACAGGCTGACACTGCCCTAGTCCTGCTATTTTTAAAATAGTCACTAATCACTTTTTGTGGACAATAACGTTGGGTAACAAGGAAAGTGAGTGAGTACAACCATTGGGAATGCCATTGTTTGGATTCTCCTTAATATGTGATTAAACATATGGTGGCAATTCCTGGCTTAATTGCTCTTATGGAAGCAATTGCTTTTCTCTCAGAGTTGAGTTTTCTGGCAAGTTAAGAATCTTGTTCATGCTTAGTAACATATGAAATAACCATGCGGCATGGATTTGCTTGTGTGTTTCTAATGAGTAATTCATTTCTGTATGTGTTTGAATTATCTTCTTTTCTTCCAAATTGTGCATTGGATAGAATGCATGCAGCTATGGTAGGCATACCCAATGAGCTTCATGTTCCCTGCTGGATTTCAGCCTTTATTTTCCTTTGAACTTCAGGTTAGTGTTCAACATCAAACATAAGAACCTTGTAGTGCAGTGGTTAAATTTCTGTATTGCAGCTGTAACTGTTCTCATGACGGGGTTCAATCCCTGGTAGCAGGTTCAAGGGTCATTCAGCCTTCCATCCTTCTGAAGTCTGTAAAATTTATACTCAGCTTACTGGGTGTGTGTGCAATGTGTAGCCTACATTACAGTATTTTTAAACCACCCACAGAGTGCTTTAAGCACCACATTTTTAAAACACATTTTAGTTTATTTACTAATCTATTTATGTGTTAATTTGGATCCTATATGGCAGTGGTCTTTGGAGATTTTAATAAGCGAAACTGTACAAAGTGCTTTTCAAATAATTGAGGGACTTTGCTTGATTACAAAATGCTGAGTCTAGACCGTTACCAAGTAAGATATAGCAGTGCTAGCAGTGCTGATAAAGCTCCCAGGGCTCAGACCATTTGCAACCTTGTAATTCTCACCTCAAGGGGCGGTTTCTGATTTTGAGCTTTGGTAAATCAGGGAGGGTAGCTCATCTTTAATAATGGCTTTCAGTGTTAGCAAAAGGGACAATAATGTTGGAAAGAATGTGATTTCTTTTTAAACATTTGCTTTCCCTTTTTAATGCTTAGTTGGTCTGTAGCCCTTTTCTCTTGGGGGGGGGGGGCTTCTGATTGTTCCTGGACCAGCACCCTAAGTTCCTGTAACATTTAGCATTTATCTGCTTTGATTGCTGTTTCCCCCCCATGGGAGAATGCCTTTTAAAATTCAGTTTGTATTTTCCTCTCATTTGCATTCATTAATATTTATTATTCTCTCCATCCCACATTACACACAAATGCTGGATGTGCTTGTGTTCTTTGGTTTTTACATTATTAGATTCAGAACTGAAAAGGGAATATTTCTTTCTAGGCACAGACCTACAGTTGCCAAGTATCAGTTGCTAATCATAGCAGTTGTTATATTTACTGCTTGTTTTGGTTAAAATTATCAATTTCTAGAGGATATCCCAAAAGACATTTGATAGCACCTGGCAGCACTATTTTTTTCCTTTTCCCCCTCACTAGTAAAAGTGTCACTAGACATATGCTTTTAACAGGTCCAGTGAAATGCATGTAGGCCTGGCAGGAGGCTGAATTGTTGACTTGCTGGAATTCCTGTTTGTTTTCAAGAAGCTGTATGTTACAAAGTAAGACCAATGGACTCATACGGTTTGTCTGTCAGGCTCACTGTGTCTCAGAATTGTGTTTATTGATTGGCAAGAAAACTTTCCACCTGGAGTTACCAGAATCTGGGTACCATCTGTGTATAAAATATGTGGCCTATGACTCAGTTGCCATTACTGTATACATTTCTGGCAGTTCCAGTCCAAGAACACTTGGGTTATCCAATGTCTGAAACCATCAATCAATCAGTCAATGAATCAATCAATCAACCAACCAACCAACCAACCTATCTATCTATCTATCTATCTATCTATCTATCTATCTATCTATCTATCTATCTATCTATCTATCTATCTATCTATCTATCTATCTATCTATCTATCTATCTATCTAT
>JAHTLZ010000010.1:8748748-8762359 GCA_023846285.1 Phrynocephalus versicolor | reverse complement strand
TGTTTCAATGTGTGCATTATCTAACTCAACATAATTCATATTCAACTTATTGGTCATCTCATCTTATAAAATCAATAAATGTAAACAGACTTTCATAATAAAAATTAAAAAGCAGGAAACATAATGGCTAGAGTCCTGTTGTACAATTATGTCAACAGTTATTTCTTTTGGAAATACTGCCATTTCAGGAAGACTATTTTGAAGATGTTTGTTTACAAACTTTATATTATACTAGAGTTGTATTCTGCTGTGTTATCCCCAAACAAGCAACTCGATTCCTTGATTTAAAGGTTTATCTGGCCTATAAAAAGTCATACTAAGAAGAGTTTTATTTTATTTGATTATTTTCATGCGTTTGTGTCCAGGACAAGAAAATATCGATAAACCTGGATTAAAGAAACAATATGTTTTGGTGCTTTTATGTTCTTTACTTAAAAACCTGGAAATGGGAGCCAGATTGTTAGTTTTATTTAATATCCTGCCTTTTTGTTAATTTAAGAACCTAAGGAAGGTTCAACATGATTAAACAATAGATGCAGTTAAGAACAATAAGACAGAATGTTAAAGCCTAAATAAATATATTAATTGTATTTAAAAATATTTAAATTAGAATAGCCAGAATTCTGTTTACAGTTGCATAAGGGAAATTGCATAATTCTTGGCAGCATATTCCTACTCTTAATTAAGTGCTAGTTGAATTCCTGGGAATGCACCTGACTGCATGGAGTTTCCGGTTCCGGCTGGGTGTGACTGGCAGCGTTTTGAGCCTGGAGCATTGCCTGTCTCTCCCTTTTAAGATATCTACTGCTTGCACAGTTTTCCTTATTTAGTTTTTCTTCAACCTAAGATCTTGCCAAGAAGTTATCTCTCACCCAAGGCTAAGAGTGTTTGGACATTGGAATGTCTGGAGGAGTTTTATCTCTCGAGACCCGGTTTGCCATTAACTGCTCCTGCTCCTGCTAATTTCCGCAGCCTTCTACTACCGCAGCTGCTTTTTTCGCAGAAGAGACCGGGAAGTGCTGCACGAGTGAGAGAGAAAGCTGGAAGCTCAAGGTACTGTCTCAAAGTTATAGAATTAGCTGTTTGGCAGTGACTAATTTAAAGCTCTGTGAGACAGAGGCTTCCACCCTGAGGTTAGGGCCAGCTGTTTCAGCAGGATAGCCGAGAGGGGAGAGGGTTGTGAAGACACCAAAGTAGTCAGAATGATAACCTCTGCACCCAGTGAAGAGGAGGAAGTTCTGGATGTCTCCCTCCCCACTCCAGTATTATCCCAGCTTCAGAGGACCATGTCAATAGCCATTACACCTATCTCGGACCTTAGAGAAACCAGCAGTGGAGAGCAGGGCGAGTAGCCTGGGACCTGTTACACCTCCCTCCCCCCTGCTCAGGTGTCATATGCAATCTATGAGGAAGAACAAGCCTCTTATGGCTGCTAAAGATTACAGCAGAATAACAAGCAAGATGAAGCAAACCACTATAACTGATTATCTCAAAGGAGGGGAACCTGCTACAACTAGGGTGGACCAAAGCAGAGTGACCCCTTCTGGGATGTATGGAACACAGTCAATAGACTTACCAGAAAGTGTTATGAAGGACTATCAAATCCTGGATTGCAGCTATTTAGAAAATAATTTAAATGCTGACTTTGGTGAACTAAGGACAATAGAAACGTTATACTCCCCTGTGGGTCCAATTGAGAATATTGTGGTCAACAATTTGCAAAAAGACACCGCTGCATCATTTACAAACCTAAACACGCCTTCCTGTACTAGGGACAATGACTCTTCATTAAACCAGAAATCTGTTGATGAAATTAGAGATCTACTAAAGGACATTAAAGAGCTTATTGTGACTATGCTTGGATGCTTGCTAGAAGCCAAAAAATCACCTGAATTGATGACCCAGAGTACAGGGCAAAAGGAGAATGTTGTTGACCACCTGCCTCCAACAGACGAAGTGGAATTCTACAACTTATCCCCTGAAACTATCAACAAAATCACAGGGTTAAATATGGAAGAGCTGCTTTTGTGTACTGGTCCATCAACTATCATGCAAACCAGATCACCTCCCCTGATCCCACCCATTGTTGACACGGAAGGGGATGCTGCCAGTTATACCAGCCCCACCCTCACTGAGGTAAAGGGTCCCACAAAAAGAACTGTGGAGATGCATGATGGAGGGCTAAGAACAAAAGACAAGAAGAAAGAACTCTCCTCACAAAAGAAGCTACCCCTGCCAACGATGGAGAAATGCAGAAGCAAAACTGATAGCAACCATTGTGCCAAGGGGAACAGGAGGATGGACTTTAAACCTTTATTCAAACGGCTAGAGACCAGAGATCGTTCTAAGAGATCCAAACAGGGTAAATCCAGCTCACAGCATAAGAAGTTAAAGCTAAAAGGAAGACAGGGGGGACACTCGCCAGTGTCGGGGACAGCAGTAGAAGAGATGCCTTTACCTGCCAGCCATGCCCAGAAGCAAGAGGAAGGTAATCACCCAAAGGAGCAAGACTTACAGGAAAAGGATCAACAACAACAGTCTGCATTAAGGAAGAATTTTGAATCGATAGGAGCCTCCCAAGAACCTACAAAGCCGGACATCTATATGAGTAAGCCTATCCCAGTTTTGATCAGACCTAGACCCACTGTCCCAAATCTTAGAAGGAAGAAGAATGTGTGGAGTAAACCCAAACACACAAGCTGGAACAAAACTCAGAGAAGCTTGGACACCTTCAACAACCAAATTACTGAAACTTCTCCTTATTGGTGGCAGAGACATTATGTAAAGGATAATGGGGGCTGGTCCCAGGGATACTGACTTGGGGATAATAATTTTTCCATGTGCAAAGCTGAACTTTTAAATTTTTCCAATTGTGAGCTTGGCTCAACCCCAGTACCTTTTACCTCTCCCTCAACTCATAAGCAGAGGGATCTAAATCACCAGATGAGCCAAGCTTCCTCTCATTATGACCACATTTTGTTCCCCCAAAGTGATTCAAACAATAATCTGTCACTGAGACAACATATGAGGGCAGATGATAATACAACTGAAATTCTTTCTTGGAATGTAGCTGGATGGCAACGTTGCCTCCACTCATATATGGATGTTCCTTTCATGAAGAAAGTATATGACATTATCCTACTGCAGGAAACATGGACAGCAGAAACGCCTCTTCTGAATGGCTATTATTCCTTTAACTTAGAGGCATCTGCTGGGAAAGGTCCGGGAAGATTAATGGGTGGGCTGGTTATATTTGTTTCAACTACCTTAAAGGTAAAATGTGTTTTGAAACCTCCCTTAGCCCACCTGGCAATGGCCGTACTGATGAGTTGGGTGAATGGCAGCCTTCTTATAATAAATGCCTATCTTCCACCTAGAACAAAGAAATCCTCTATTGAAGAAAACTGGTCAGCCTTAGATAATTATATATCAGATCTGTTAGCTGGGTGTCCCGAAGCAGAAATCTTGTTGGCAGGTGATTTTAATGCCCGAGTTGGACCAAATGATATATTTCTAGCAAAGAAATATAATCTGGTCTTAGAAGATCTATATGGGGAATCATATGGACTCCTCTCTACACGCACATCTAAAGACCCAAAGGCGAACTATGCAGGTGCATGCCTTGCTAAGTTATCACGTAGGAGGGAGCTTCATATTCTTAATGGGGCATTCTATGGGGACTGCCCAGGTGAATATACTTTTATGGCAGGTAAGAGGGCTAGTTCTGTTGATTATATGCTTGTCTGCAATGTATTACTACCTAGGATTAAAACTTTTAAAATTCTGCCATTCTTGGAAGGGGATCATCTACCACTAAGCCTAAAAGTGTCTCTTCCTCGGAATCCAACACAACCAGAGGACCAGTATACACCACAGCTAGAACTTATCGGAAAAAGGTTAAAATGGTCTAGCACCCGTAGTACCAAAGTAAAAGAAATACTAACTCCAGAGAAATTGCAATATCATCTCTTGCTCTTTAGTAACTTAAGTCCAGAGCAAGACCCTCTTGTAAACTTCCAGGCTTTGACCCAGGAAGTAAACGCCGTTTTGACTGTTCCTTCAGAGAACAAAGTATACTCTGCTTATAGGAACACAAAACCTTGGTTCGACCATGAATGTGTACAAGTTAAAAAAGAGCTTAACACCTTGTACCATCTGTCCCTGAACAAAGGTCTGGAGGAAAGACCTGAAATACATCTTCAGCTGCTAGCTCAAAAGAAATTATATAAAACCACCATTCAGAGGAAGAAAAAAGAGTATGTAAGGAACTTATGGGAGGAGCTAATCCAGTCAGCCAAACAAAAGAACTCAGCTCAGTTTTGGAAACTTATTAATGCTGGAAGGGCGAAGAATTCATCGCCACTAGATATGCATGTTCCAGCAAATAAATGGGCCACTTTTTTTCAAAATCTCTATGATGATTCTGTGCAAGGCACTCCTATAGGAGACCTAAGGAATTTGCCTATATGGTCCCCAGTCAGCCCAAGAGAGATAAAAGACCATATTGGCCGTCTAAAAATAGGAAAGGCGCCAGGATCGGATGGAATTCCACCTGAAGTCCTCAAAGAAAATGCTGATTGGTGGGCACATTATCTAGCAGAATTATTCACATTTATAGACCAAACTGGCCGGATTCCCAAGCAATGGGGGATGGCTATTGTGGTTCCAATTTATAAGAAAGGTGACAAGAAAGACCCAGCGAACTACAGACCCATCAGCCTTCTAAACATCATTAGTAAGCTATACACAAGACATCTCTTAGAAAAACTAGAATTATGGCTTGAGCAAGAAGAATGCATTCCAGTAGAACAAGCAGGCTTTAGAGGAGGAAGAGCAACAATGGAGCACTGTTTAATACTCCAACAATTAATTGAAAAATATGCCTCTAAAGGCCCAATCTCCCTATATGCTGCATTTATAGATCTGAAGGCCGCCTTTGATTCTATCTCAAGGCAGAGGTTATGGCAAAAACTAGGCTCTTCTAGCATTGATAAAAGACTTCTTTACCTTATCCAAGCCCTCCATCAGGAAACATACCTTAAAGTAAGATGTAACCCTCAAGGCTTACTAACAAATTCTATCCAAACCTCCAAGGGAGTCAGGCAAGGCTGCCTGTTGGCCCCCACATTGTTCATCTATTATATAAGCAATATGGTGAAGCACATGAGTAACTTAAAATTTCACCCACCAAAGCTTGCTTCACGGCACCTCCCAATACTGATTTATGCTGATGATACTGTTATTCTATCAAGGTCTCCAGTAGGTCTCCAAAGGGCCTTGGATAGCTTCTCAGCTTACTGTGATAAAGAACACTTGATTATTAATTGTGATAAAACAAAAGTGATGGCCTTCGGCAGACAGCCAAAAATAAGATCTTGGCTAATAAAAAAGAAGAAAGTTGAGCAAGTGCATAAATTCACCTATCTGGGGGTGATAGTGCAAGAATCAGGGGCCAACAATGCACACTGTAATTGGAGAGCTGAGAAGGCTGAGCAGTCTGCTAATGCTATTGTGAGATTCTTCCGAACAAAGGGAGGTCTCTTTGTTCCAGCAGCATTAAGGCTCTACCAACATAAAGTCGTAGCTCAGCTCCTATATGGCACCTATACAGGAATATCTCTGGCTGATCTGGCTGTGTTAGAGAAGGTACAATCTAAGTTCTTCCGCTCTATCTTACAAGTCCCTCCAGGTGTTTCCAATGCTTTGATACGATTAGAATTGGGTCAAATGAAACTAGAAGCTAGAATACTTATTGCCTCTGTTTGTCAGTGGCTTAAGAGCTTCTCAGACCAAAAAGGCCTTCTCCCTTTAATAAACCAAGACCCTTTCCAACCTAGGTGGATACAAACTTTAAAAAGAAAATTAGAATCTATGGGGCTCTCAATAGATGACCTATTGGTTCAGAGTACTATGCAGGCCAAAGCACTTATTAAACAAAGGATCCAAGACATTGAGCGCCAACGAGATATAGCACAATCCCCTTTGTTTAGGGCTCCCATGGAGACCAGATATGTTATGAGAATGGCCAACTATCTCTTACAGCTGGAAGAGCCTGCTTACCGGAGAGCCTTTACTTTAGCCCGCTGCTCAGTTATTCCTTCAATGGTTTTAGAAGGGAGATATAAGAAAATTCCCTATGAAGATAGACGCTGCATTTGCTCCCAAAGGGAGGTGGAATCTATGGTGCATATGTTTTTTTGTTGCCCTCTTCACAACCCTTATAGAAAGAGATTCATTCACCCATGCTTAGAGAGACTTACAGTAGACCCAAACGAGATGGGTCTGGAAAGACTTTTAAGTGATGAAAATTCTTTTATTACCAAACAAATAGCCAAATTTTGCTTATACCTGATTAAATTCCATTCTAAGATGGCGGGCTAGAAAATTCTCTACTTTCTTTTACTGGTTTAGTTTCCTTTTGCGTTTTAATATTTTTATGTATATCGTTATATCCACACTGTTTATGTAACTTTACAATTTTGCTACCATGTTTTAATGATTTTAATTATTTTTATGGTTTTATACCGCAATAAAAACCTGACTGACTGACACCTGACTGCATGAATCAGCAATAAGATTCTGGTCAATTTGAAGCATATAAAAATTAAGAGGTACAATGCTTATTAATTAATTTAAAATCACACACAACAAGTATAACAACTATTTAGAAACCCTTCCTCAGCAGCCAGACAATTGCCAAGACCCTGCCTAAATAGAAGAGTCATTCTCTGTTGGCAGAAATAATGATTTTCAGTCATATAATCATATAAAAAGTGCCTGTAATAAACTGAATTATTGCTCTTAGAGTTGCTTTTAGTGTAATTTATAAAATTAAGCAAAGCAAGGGAGGCAGCTGTAAAAGTACTTTTGGGCCATCTGGGGATTTCCATCAGAATGAACCACTTGAACTACTGCCAACAATAATCCTCAAGATTAAAGTCAAGAAAAGAAAGATAGCGTCTGTTTCCTTCCTTTTTATATCAAATGCAGTTGCATGCTCTTTACATCCATGGCCGTCAAACTTGGATCCCCAGATGTTGTTGGCCTTCTTCCCCTGGAAAGCCAAGCTAACATGGCCTACGCTCATGGATTCTGTTTGTTGCAGGGGAACATTTGTAGCCATAATATTTAGAACCATTTTTCTGCCTTCATGTTTGAAAGGTTATGCTTGAAAATGGCCATTGTCCTGCTCTTTTGAATATTGAAGTGACCGTCTAAGTAAAACACCTGGATATGTATTGTGTAGGCCCATGAACTGTAGGCCCCTGACGCTGAAGCACGAATATTGTGGGCTGGGAGAGTAAGAACAGACAAAAGAAAATATTTTTTCACCCAGCGCGTTGTTAGTCTGTGGAACTCCCTGCCACAGGGAGGAAAAGTCCATTACAGGTTGCAAACCATGATGGAGATGTGTAATCTCCAGCCTTAAAACCGGGGTACATCAAGGGCCAGATGCAGGGGAGTGGTATCAATAGACAGATATCTAGTCTCATGCTCTCCCAAACACATCTGGGGCCCCCACTGTGAGATACAGGAAGCTGGACTAGATGGGCCTTTGGCCTGATCCAGCATGACTCTTCTTATGTTCTTATGTTCTTATATCTTGCCAATACTAGTAATAAATTAGACTCGTCACCCCTGCCTCCCGTGGGGCTGAGGGAAGAAAGAACACTCCCTTCATGTCCCTCCTAAATCAACAATTATTCTGGTAATGTTTTCTGGGTCTAGGGGTGTTTGGGATTGGTTTGAATTTTAATATAATTTACTTTGGTGGTAATGATAGCACTCCATTTTTCAAAAAGCATTTTTATTTATGTAGAAAATATTATTAAGGCTGGAATAAGAAAAAAGACAAACAGAGAAGATAATTGAGTATAACTCATACACACTCAAAGGTAAAGGTAAAGGTTCCCTCTGCACATGCGTGCTAGGCATGTCTGACTCTAAGGGTGGCGCTCATATCCATTTTTAAGCCAAAGAGCCAGTGTTATGCGAGTACGTGGCCATGTGGCCGGCATGGCTAAACACATTTCAGTGCATGGAATACTGTTTACCTTCCTGCTTTTTATGGTGGTACCTATTTACCTACTTGCATTTGCATGCTTTCGAACTGCTAGGTTGGCAGGAGCTGGGGTAAACAGTGGGAGTTTGCTCCACTGTGTGGCACCCAGGATTCGAACAGCTGAACGGCTGACTTTGCAGCTGACAGTTTCAGCACTCTTGCCCACTGAGCTACCATGCCCCTACACACCCAAACTCTACACTAAACTTTGCAGTCTTGATCTATGGCCCTGTAGGAGTCAACCATTGGTTTTAATAGGATCATGAGTTTCAACTGGGCCAGCACTTTAGAATAGGACTTTTATGGGCTCTATGTGTATCTATGTGAGAATTTAATGTTCTTAGCCTGTTAGTGGTGTGCAATAGTCTTTGATTCTTGTATTGATTAAAATAAGATCTGCTGACTTTTCAGGATTTGCTGCACAGAATATTTTTCACATTAAACTAGCTTGTAGCTATATTTGGATTAAGCTCATGTTCATGTTCCTCTGTGCCTAATTACATTTCAGCATTTTTAACAGCCCAGTGGTTTAAATCTTCTTCAATCCCTGAGATGCCCCTACTCATGCTGTAATGCTGTCTTTAAAAAAGGGTTATTGAAGGGATGTTCAAATGGCACATACTGTACAAGCTCTCTGTTGGATTCACTTTTGATGTAGTTCGGTTTGAATCAAATTAGGGTGACCACACTCATTTTGAATAAGAGTGATCCATTCCTCTGAAAGCCTGCCTTACTCTTACTGGAACATTACTAGGTTATTTGCAGCTTGTTTGCTATGATTTGAAACACTCCTATTTCTCCTGTTCTATAGCCCAAGTAGTTGGTTAAACTGCTTCCAAATACTGTACAGCTGTGGGTATTGTTGTCTGGGGTGACGACAACCATGTGACATATGCAGTGGATTGTGACATTAAAAGACAACCCCCTTCCTCTAATTTTGTCATCCTTAACTTTTTAAAAACATTTCCCTGAATCCTGCGGTAGAGTTCTAGACACGGTGGTGGTGCCCTTCAGGACTCATATAGTACCTGATGCAGCAGTGACTTGTTAAGAGGAATTTTTTTAAAGGGGGAAAGAAATTGTAATAGGGGACAAAAGGCAGGGAAGGAGGCAGGAAGGGGAATTTTGTTGATAGAAATGTGTCCACATATGAGAGACCCAAAGATTTCTCTTGGATGTTTCCCACGGAAGAAGAAATGTCTTCAGTGCAAATGGAAGGATCAGTCAAGTGCAAGACAAGATAGACTGCAGTAGAAATAATAACATTTTAAGTGCAATTTCCTCCATCTGGATGTGCCCTCATAATTAGGATCTGTACTATAATCACTTTGTATTCTTAATATTTCTACTTGAAATACTGTACATGGAAACTGGCCAGTTTTTCAAGTAGTTGAAATTTGGACACATCTACCTGCAAATAAATAATGAAACAGTTATCAATGATTATTCCTTATTTGTGAGGTAGGTGTGTGTGTGGGGGCTATGTTTCCTTTGACACAAACCACTCTTTTCAGAATTGCTTAATATGTTGTTCCTGCAAATCATTCTCACATCCATAGACTTTATAAAGTAAGACTTAAAACACATCATACCTTTGTTATTTTTTTAAACAGGCAGACATGATTTAGCATTAGTGTGGCTTTCACAGTACTCACATGATCCTTTTCTAAGACGTAATAATATCTGTTGCTATTTCTGTGGCACATTTTCTGTGATGGGAATGGCTTGCAGGGTCATTTCAGTGTTACAAATACTAAGCGTGGAAAGCGCTGCTAAATGAGGGCTGAAAGACATGTAGGATGTGCAGATTCAACATATGTTTGGCGTGGTGGGGTGTAAGAAAGAATAAATGACAAAATGTAGAAACATGCTTTGGGGAGGGGGAGTATATGGTAATGACTGAAAAACAGCATCAGTTTGAACAGTTTGGAAGTTTAATGGTCTTAAAACAAAATCAGTGTTCCATTTTAAGACACTCTCTGGTGTTATGTTGACACTTACCCCAGGTTTGCCCATTTCTTTGGCACATGGCAAGGAAAAAGTTGTCATCCCAGTGAAGGCTGCATGTTTTCACTTCTCAGAACTAGGGTGCTAGGAAGAGCTTTGAAATGAAATTGGGAATGTGTCTTAGTTTGTAGCATTGTAAATGCTGCAGTAGATTTATCTGCAGAGGAATAACTCTGTGAGTAAGGTGTTGCTCCTAAAGAAGACTAATAGCTGTATAGTGGAGACAACAGAGAACGCCCTACAGAAGTATATGCAGTTAGATATTCCAGAGTATGCTTAACAACTGTTAAATTTACAAATTAATTAATGTTTATGCCACCTTTCTCCCTTGCAAGACAGAAGGCAGCTCATGATATGATGAACTAAAATAAACAAATAGATGCCATTTCATATGCAGTATTCTATTTTGAGGCTAACTATTAATATTCAATTTAGACTAAAAAGAGGATTCTAAATGTGCATTTAGCTTCTAACATTAATGCAAAACTGATATGTCACTTATCATTAATATAGAGCAGAGAGTTGATCCTTATCTCTTTCTCCTGGCTTTGATTCTCCCCTGAAATATGCTTGCAATGTTAAGTATTTTAGTCCAAAATCTTTATTTGCTTGATTCACCCAACTTAAATAGGAGTTCTGGGGAAGGAAAACACATGTACATTTCTGTGGCATTTTGATTAGTCCAAATTAGACACCGCTTGTACATGGGGTTTTCTTTCTTCCATGGACCAGCATGACGATGCTTGCGTGTGTGTTTGGACATAATTATTTTACTGTTATTTCTCTTGCTGTGTTCCAAGAGACTAGAAAACATTTTTTCTATAAAACATTTGGCTTTGTAGGAGAGGAAGGACACTTCAACTAGGGCAGTGATGGCGAAACTTTTAGAGACCAAGTGCCCAATTTAACTTGAATACAATGGTATCCCAGGTTACAAATGCCTCAGGTGTATTATTAGACAAAATATTATCCTCTGGTGATACAAAGCTTCTTAGTAAATTCTATAGTATTTTGTTAAATGAGAAATCGATTGATACACTGGTAAAAGATACTATGATAAGATGGGCAGAAAACTTTGGCTACCCTATTCACTTAAGTAAATGGGACTCCTTGTGGAACACAGTAAAACTTTTTAAGTCGATAGCCTTTAAGGAAAACTGTTACAAGATGTTTTATAGATGGCATTTTTCATCTCACCGCTTATCTAAGATGTACAATTGTTCACCTAGATGTTGGAAATGTAAACATGATAGTGGCACTTTCTACCACATGTGGTGGACATGTAAAGAGGTAAACACATATTGGAGAATGGTAAAACTATTTATAGAGAGATCTTTGAAGATTAAGTTAGAGCTTCGACCAGAACTTTTCCTATTAAATATAATAGACATAAATATTTCCTTTGATCAAAAATATGTACTCCATCATGTAATAGTTGCGGCAAGGATACTATATGCAAAATTTTGGAAACAACCTGAAGCGCCTACTGAGATAAATCTTCATGACAAAATAAAAGAATGTATCGAAATCGACAGGCTTTCTGGATTCCTGAAGGGAGAATATGAAGAGATCTCCAGAAGAAGATGGCAAAAAGTAGTTAACCTGCTAACACTTTGATAATACTTTATGATATCCTGTTATGTATGATCATTATCTTTTGGCTTGATGTATTCAATGTAACTTCTTATACTGTACCCCTTTCCCCCTTTTCCCTTCTTTCCCCTCCCTCTTCCCCCTAAAATCAATAAAACTCTTTAATAGAAAAAAACCAAATGCCTCAGGTGCTACCTTTTGGGAAAGAGAGGATTGAAGAGCAAGCTTTTGAATTTTCCATAGCACCCTCAGTGTGCCTGCAGGAAATTCAGAAACCTGCTCTTTGATCCCATCCGCCTCTCTGCCCTGTACTGGCAGCTTGTGGGCTCGTTCATAGCCCCAGTTTACTCTCCAGCCCTGCCACTCTGGGCATCCCAAAAGCAGCGTGGCTGGAGAGTAAACAGGGGCTACAAAGGACCCCACATACTGCTGCCTCCCTTTTGCCCAGCTGTATTCATGGAGTACAGTGGTGTGCTGTGAGCAGAGGGGGAAGTGCCATGGTGGTGAGAGGGTGAGGTTGCATGCCCACAAAAAGGGCTTGGCGTGCCACCTTTTGCACCCATGCCATAGATTCACCAACACTGAATTAGGGCATCTACGAAGGCAGCAAGAGCATAACCTTTTCAGGAGGATTTGTAAGTGCATGATTTGACACTGTTAGTCAGATGGGAAAGGCAGGCAAGGCCGAGTGTCCTGTGGCATCTTAAGGACTAGCATTAGCTTTCATTGGCTGTCATGGCTTTGGAGGTCTATAGTGATAAAAACTCGTGTTTATGATAAACGTACCACAAGGTGTTGTGTTGTTCTACAATAAATATGTTGATATGTTTATTACAGTTCATATCAAGTCTCCTTCTCAAAATAATAATAATAATAATAATAATAATAATAATAATAATAATAATAATAATAATAATAATAATAAATACTGCTTGCATAATTTGCTGATACATCACATAGTCCCAAATGCTTGGGAAGCGTTCAACTAGTGATAGGTAATACAAAATCCAGCGTAGTCTGCTGTGTAATCATAATAATTTACCTAGAAAATTAGGTGGTAGAGGTCTTCTGCAAGTGAAGCAGACAGTTGAAGAAGAGAAGCATGCCTTGGCAGATTATGTAAACAATAGTACAGAGCCAGCATTATTGGAGGTTAAGAACAGGGAGGTGTTTAAAGTAAATCAAACAAAGGGTCAATACAGGAAAATAACAATGCAAATACGAGCTGATAGCTGGCATAATAAAGCGTTGCATGGGCAGTTCCTCGAAAAAGTCAAAGGAAAAGTAGATCAGGAAAAGACCTGGTTATGACTCACTAATGGAATACTGAAAAAAGAGACAGAGGCCCTGATTTTTGCAGCTCAAGAACAAGCTATCAGAACAAATGCAGTTAAGGATAGAATAGAAAAATCAGCTGAGTCCCCCACATGTAGACTCTGCAAAGAGGCAGATTATACTATCGACCATATATTGAGTTGTTGTAAGAAAATTGCTCAGGCTGATTACAAACAGCGTCATAATGCAGTTGCTCAAATGGTTCACTGGAATTTGTGTCAGAACTATCATCTGCCCGTAGCAAAGAACTGGTGGGACCATAAGCCTGAAAAAGTGACTGAAAAAGAGCATGCAAAATTACTCTGGCATAAACCGGTACAGGTGGTCCCAGTGGTAATTGGCACACTGGGTGCGGTGCCCAAAGAGCTAAGCAAGTATTTAGAAGAAATTGGAGTTGACAAAGTCACCATCAGTCAGATGCAGAAAGCCACCTTACTGGGATCTGCTCGCATAATTCGCCGATACATCACTGAGTCTTAAACGCTTGGGAAGCGTTCGACTAGTGATTGGTAATATAAAATCCAGCGTAGATAGCTGTGTGGTTAATTAATTAATTAATTAATTAATTAATAATAATAATAATAATAATAATAATAATAATAATAATAATAATA
>JAHTLZ010000010.1:8728254-8748738 GCA_023846285.1 Phrynocephalus versicolor | reverse complement strand
TAATAATAATAATAATAATAATAATAATAATAATAATAATAATAATAATAATAATAATAATAATAATAATAATAATAATGTGTACTTGGAGCTTCAGTCAGTGTCAAAGTTCTGTATTTCAGCACTTTTGGAGTATACAAGGGTGATGATTAGATTCCCTTGAATATTTGCCACCAAAGCTAGAATGTGGATTTCTCATGCTAATATGGCACTTTTTAATCCGTTGTATCTCTTCTCTTATGCTAGCTCTGACATAAATGTCCTCCCAATGGCAGCTTCAATTATCTAGCTTCCCCTCCCCCTCCACTTCCCTTTCTGCAGTACAGAAGGCTTGTTACATATTTTTAACTGACAGTTCCATTTCCAGCAGACAAGGCTGGTGATGCTAAAGCAGTCATGTGAAACATGCGGAAGAAACTTGGATATGAAGAAATAAAACAGATTTGGAGAGAGTGTTTTTTAAAAGCACTTGTTATGCTCCTTCTATCTCGTACCTTTTCACTTTTAATTGAAGCTTTGACATAATCAGCCACACAAAGAATGTAATATTCCTGCAACTAAATGTGCTATTACCTAACTTTTCATGCCCTGCTTGCACCTCTTTTAATAACATACCATTATTCCTTGAAATAATAAATGCTATCTTTTCACATCTGTTTTCTACTCCACCTCCACACATCACTTTTCTAGAAGTGTCATTTATTTTCTGGGTTCACAAAAACTCCTGTATCTTCTAAGATGCTCCGTGTAACCCAGTCTCATTCCTTCAAATATGTTGTTGTTGTTGTTCATTCGTTCAGTTGTGTCCGACTCTTCATGACCCCATGGACCAGAGCTCGCCAGGCCTTCCTATCCTCAATAATTAAAGACTGCAGCTTCCACATTTCTTGTGTGATGAAAATGATTACATAAAAGTCAGAAAAAACTGCAAGCCAAGCCAAGGAATTCTTTAATTCCCCAAAATATCCCACCAGTAACATCATCAGTCTTCTCCAGGTACAGTAATACCTTCGTTTATGAGCATAATCCATTCTGGAAGCATGCTTGTAAACCAAAGCACCTGTATATCAAAGCAAATTTCCCCATAAGAAATAATGGAAACTCAGATCACAGTCACAGTCACCTGATGTTTTTCAAGAGTTGTTTTTGAATTCATTTTTTCCGTTCTATTTTAAAAGTTTCCTCATATTTATTTTGTTCTTCTTGTTCCTCTCCTTCCAGAGGGTGGACTTCATTGTGGCTATACTGACTTTAGATGCAGCAGCTTTAAAAAGGGATGCCAAGGACTTCAAGGACCAGATGCAGGGGACTGGTATCAGGAGACAGAGATCTAGTCTCATGCGCTCCCAGATGCATCTGGTAGGGCCACTGTGAGATACAGGAAGCTGGACTAGATGGGCCTTTGGCCTGATCCAGCATGGCTCTTCTTATATTCTTATCATCATTGGCATCCTTCAGTCTCGAAAGACTATGGTATCATGCCTGGAGTAGAAATCCTAAGAACAACACCTAGTGTGACTAAATAGACCAATTCGGGAATGGCAGTCTCTACCGCACTGGGGACAGATGTATTCTGTTTCTTGCCCAGTCCTCGAGTTTCGTTCTTTCCGTGCCTGCCTCTTTTCCTCTGCCTGTTGGACAAATGCCTCTTCAAATTTATGTAGACCATGCTGTATCTCTTGCCTCCAGACAGTGCGATCGGAGGTCAGGGTTTCCCAGCTGTTGAGGTCCATTCCCAAGGCCTATTCTTATGCTTCATAGTAATAATGCTATTTCTTTTAATCAGCAAAGCTCCTCAAAGTTCTGGGCCTAGATTAGCCAGCCATACGATAATTGACAAATTAACCAGAAAAGCAGTGTTCCTTTATTCAATAAAAGAAGTAAAGTTGTTTTCCATATTCTTCCATTGTATTCTTTATGTAGGAGAATGTTTTTATGGCTTATATTATGCCAAGTTAAGAAATGCAGAAGTTTTTCAAAATTCAGAAGCTTGGTTTAAAGGAAAGGTTCAATCACTGAGATAAAAACACGCCCACAGGGGTTGAAACTTGGGCCCTTACAGACGCATTATGCAGGAAGCTGGAAGCATTTGAAATGTGGACATACTGAAGATACCTTGGACAGCCAGAGTCACTAATGTGACCATATTATAGCATATGAATAAAAAGCTAGAAATGCTCAATACTGCAAACTGAAGAAAATTGCAATATTTCAGTCACAAAATGCATAATAACAAATACCATCTGCTGCAGGTTATCTTTCAAGGTAAAATAGGGTCCTGGGGTGTAGAAGGAACATTCTGGCTTAAGAATTTAAGCCAATGGTTTGCAGTGGGTGCAGCTTCTGTATTTAGAATAGCTTTAGACAAAAAAAAATACAGATTGTGCTAGTGATCGCCAACATTTTACAAGGACATGGCACTTGAAGAAGAAGAAGAATAGGTGCAAGCAGCTCTGTTTCAAGGCTACAGAAGTGAATCTCCCAAAATGCTACCATGGTGAAATAGTGGCCTCCAGACAGCAAACACTTGGTATCCCTTCCAGTTCCAAAAAAAAGGAGAGACCAAAGATTGCAGTAACTAAATGGCACTTGTGTTTATTTCCCATACAAATAAATGATGCTCAGACCTTTAAAGCATCTTACAACAAAGGCTTTCACCATATGGGGAACAAGAAAGGTCAGGTGAAAATTTGTGCGTGTCCGTGTGTGTGTCCGTGTGCGCGCGCATGTGTGCCTTCATGCACGTGCTGTCACATAAGCTACAATGAGCTCAACTTACTGTCTCCCTTCCCTCCTATCTCCCCAACCCCCAAGGATAGATAAAGTGATTTGTTTATATGATATGTTAAAGCAAGGATAGAAGAATGTTTTTCAGGGGATATTTCTCAAACTAAATCAAACATATTGTCCCTTTGAATCCAGCTTGGTTGCAAAGAGCATTCTAGGCATCATCTGTGATGGGTGCATCTTATTGTTGCATTCTACTTAGTTTCAGCCGAAAGCTGCACCCTTCCATTTACCATTTAGTGGGCATTCCTGTCTTTAACCATATGCTTTCACAAGCTCTTGGCCATATGTAGCTATCTTTGTGGGCAGCTTTCATCAGTTTTCTTCTTGCTTCAGGGTTCCAGTGTATCCTTTTGCTGACACTACATTCTCAAAAGAGCAGCTTGAATCAACACGGGGTACAAGATCTGAAATGTTGTTTAACACGTCAGCAGAGTTGTAAAAAACAGGTGAAGTTTTCTAGTGATGTGGCTGAAATCCCAGGTGCTAAATGGGAAGTTTGTAATAAGAAGGGCCCAGTTCCACTTGGACTTAAAAAATGTCTTTTGAAAGTCATTCTCTTGCTCGTGCTTTAACATAGCACAGAGTAGTTTCTGTTTACAAGTGGCAACTTCCACATGGCTGACTTTTAGGATCCCTCTGAGCCAAGTGTTTTTGGTGGGGTGAACAGGGAAATTGCCTGTTCTGCAGCAAAGGTGACATTTCTGCATAATGCTTGCCTCTACTGGAAGGTAGTAGCCTCTCTGGAAAGCTGTTCAGAACAGCAACCGCCGCTGCCTTTTTACTCTGGGATGGATAGGAGCTGCTCATTTGGCAGTGTTTGCAGTCCACTGCCTAAAGAAGCCACATCATTATCCCTAATGGTAGGGCCGGTTCTGCAACAATATTTTGCAAAAATATCAGGTTCACACACCAGCTATTCAGTGACAGGCTAGCTCTGTCTGAATAGCTGGGTGGAAAATTCCAACCATATGTTACCAATGGTGAAGCATTAGACCACTAGTATCCACCTTTAGTATCCACCTTTAAACACACTTTTTAAAAAACACATATCCGGAAAACATCTGCTGCGAATTTGTGGGGCCTTCATTTATAATCTTTCTCCGTTGTCCAGAAGATACTGGTGCATGCCTGAAGAAGTGCATTTTAATTCATGAAAACCGACAGTGATTGTCAGTGATCTAACAAAGATGTCACCTTCTGCATTTGTAGTCCTTTTGTTTGTACACCACCTTGAAACCACGTGGTAATTATTTACATAATTATTGGATAGTTTCCTGCCCATGTACATGTATAGGCAAAAGGGGCAATTTCCTTTTACAGAATTTCATCAATAGATTCCTGATCCGCTTAATGAGTAGGATCAAATCCCAAAATGAAGACTGCTGAGAATAACTTTCCTAACCCATTGCCGTAGTGAGGTTAATGAATTAATTTCCTCACTTGAAAATAATCAATACAGAACATATGTTGTTTCTTAATATGTGAGATGCATGTAAATGTTGCTGTAGATGTTGCTGCTTCTACATTGAATTGTTTTTTCCCCCCAGTGCATTCTGTAAAAATTTCATTCAAGATAAAACCTGTGTACTGCTGGATAGCTCTGTGCCTTTTAGGTATCTGGGAGCAGAGCCAGAGGTCTGGATTTGGATTTATCACTGGGCCTCCTTGACATAGGCTGGACTTGATGACCGAGAGAGTCCTTTCCAGTTCTGCAGTTCTAAGGTTATTATTCATATTTGCACAACAGCAATAAAACAAATTATTAGGTCCCGGTTTTAAAATAAACAATTGTAAAATTAAAAAAAATGTACTTAAGTATGTTCAAAAAGCACAGTATAAACCTAGGCGTTTGTTCGTTTCTTTCCAGTAGAAACAAAAATAAGAAAAAACCACCCTTAATTTTCATATACATCGCTTTAACTTTTATTTTACTTCTTTTGAGATCACTAGAATTAATTTAATTTTTGCCTGCAAGTTTCATATTTACTCTCCATCTAAGCTTCTTCAGTTTGGATGAAAGTTTTTATTCTCCCTCCTTTCCTTTCAGTCAAGTAATAATTATATGCCACCAAGCCAATTCCAAGTCACAACAGACCTTTACAGTTTTTTAAAGGCACACAGTACTCTTGTACGATTGCCTTCTTCTATGGGCGCCTTGGGATTATGCAGCTAGTACGTGTCTACAAAGGGTTTCTCTTTTCCCGGGACAGAAAGTGTGGACATGACCTCCCAGCCTCTGTCTTCTCAACCAGATTAATTGCCTTATAGAGCTATCTGGGCAGCTTAGGCAAATGGTTAGAATTTATCTTAGTTTTGATTCAGATCTGTCACAGATATGGTTTCTGGTTTCACGGTGGCAAAACCAATTTGGTCAAAGGAAGATGTATGCAGTTTTTTTTCTTTTTAAATTGTTCTCAGCTTAAAAAGGGTGTGGCATATTGAAGACCTGGATACTACTCCATGGTGGCCTGCCAAATAATTATTTTGTTTTCCAGTAAAGGCCATTTTACATTTTAAAAGTTTTGCAGACTCTTACCGTTTGGACAGTATTTCAGATTCTGCTGGTATTTATGGATTAGTAGTAATTGCTCCTTTTATGGGGCCTTGCTTAAGATTTAACAGACTTCAGTAATCTTGTGTCATTCACATTAGGATTTTAAAAGATGGATGATGCTTCGGAGTGTAAGGAACGGTATCTGTTGCATTATTTAATTATTCCTCTATGCACATCACTGTTAAATAATTAACATGGCTAACATAATAAAAGGCACTGACAAATGGTTCTTGACTCATAAACCAAGTTCCAAAGAAAAGCTGCATTTAGGCTCTCCTGGCTCCTTTTATGGAGCTTGTTGATGGACTGAAAACCATCTAAGATGTTGTGGGTGAGATCCTCCAGAGCAAAAGACAATGTGTCATGAGGGGGATGCAGTTGGAATTGAAAAGGTGTTCGTTTAGTTAATTAGCTAAAATCTGCCTTTCTGGACTGCGCCGGCCAAAACTGTCAAAGCTTCAAAAACTGAACTGCTTTTATTTGAGGCAAAATCGATTTTAAATCCCATGACAGCATGACATCAGTCTCCAGATATCTGAGATGACAACTCCAGTGATTTTTATCATTGGCCATGGTGGGTTAGGGCTCAATGAAGCTGTAGTTCTGAAACTTTGTTGGGCACCAGATTGTCTATCTCTGTTCTTTTCTCCTTGACTATTAAAGTAACAACCAAACTGTCAGTGATCGTGGTTCTTGAAATACTCCCGAGTATGGTTTCTAAGCAAGGAAATGGCTATCCTTCACTGATGAATTATCTCCCATAATGGTGTGGGGGACAATAGAAATGGGGAGTCTTATCTCCAAAGTTGGCTGGATGTTTGGATTGAAAAACCACATGACTAAGTAATTTGCTGCAATTTTGAATGGTATTTTTGATCATGTGTTTTATTACCACTGTTGATAGCCTTTCAAAAGCTCATTGGGTTACAGAACATGAATGGCTACATTTAAGAAGTTACTTGCTTTTTGTTCTTTTCGCTGTTTCTAGCCTCATTTGGGCACTTAGAAAAGATGTAATGTCTGGGTGCATAAGGGGAGGAAGAATGCTACTTCTACTCCTCTGTATTTCCATGGGTTTATGTTTGCTGCCTTTGGTAAACAATAGCTCCAGTGGCGAAATAACTTTCAGTTTAATGAGTTGTATTAAGACCTTTCCCTGCTCACTTGAGCTCCAAATTGCTGGAAAATGCAAATATTAAAGCAGTGTTCTCCAACCTTTTTTCCAAGTTGTGAACCTGCAACCCACCCTGCAACATTTGTGTAAAAAGGCACTTTTAAGGGAGTAAAGAAAACATTTTAAAAAGCACAGCATCCAGACCAGAATCAAAGAACATGAAAGACACTGCAGACTAAAACAACCTGAAAAATCGGCAGTAGCTGAACACACCCTGAAACAAACTGGACATGAAATCCTCTTCCAGGACACAGAGGTACTGGACAACACTAAAAATCACTATGCCAGACTACACAGGGAAGCCACTGAAATCCACAAACATAAGCACAGTTTCAACAACAAAAAAAGACGAAAGTCTAAAAATCAACAAAGCCTGGCTTCCAGTACTAAAAGCTGCATAGTGCAAAAGGTCAAAGCTCTATGATTCCCACCCAGCCACAAGCATAAGTGATCAGTTCACACAATAGAACAGCTAACAACACCCATCAAGGATGTTGCTACCCCTGGTTGCATTGAAACTTCTTAATCCCTTCATTTCCCTTCACCTATTTTCTTGCATAGGACACATTTCCTCTTTTCCACAACTTTAAAAACCTCAGTCTCACTCACTTTATAACCCAGATCACAGACAGACTTTCTGGTTCCCTGAGCTTCTTGCCCTCTGAAGATGCCAGCCACAGAGTCTGGCGAAAACTTCCAGAACACAGCCAAACAGCCCAAAAAACTCACAAGTCACAACTATCACATTCCGGCTGTGAAAACCCTTTAAAAATAGATTTTTCAGAATATAATTTAAACCTAATATATTCACATTTATATTACTGTATTAATATTAATACAAAAGGAGGGGGAGTACACCTGCCTTTACCAGATAAAATTTGAGAAGGAAAATAAATGTCAATATGCTTTGAGTGTATGACACTCCCTTCTTGTCTCCCCCCCCCCTCAAAAGACCCCTCAGTGAAGAGCCTCTCCACCTTGGGCCCAAATAAACATCTCTACTATCCAGGTGCCACCATTGACATTCCTGGCATGCATTACAGACTCTTTGAGGTGGGCTGGCTCTTGGGTCCTTAAGGGTCAACACCAAAGGTGTATGTGAAAAGCAGAGAGAAGCGAGTGAGAGAGCAGCTCTTTTGGATGGGGTAGGAGTGTTGTGCATACATAAAAGGATAATGATGTCCAAGCGGATACACAAATATCTTAAGAGCTCTAGGGTCAAGGGGATTAAAATAAAACACCACTGTGTATATATTATACTAAATATGAAAATAATTGTAATTTATTACCGTACATTGAGGTTTTTTGCATTTACCCACCAAAACACACACACACACACACACACACACACACACACACACACACACACACACACACACACACACACACACACAAACACACACACACACACACACACACACACACACACACACACACACACACACACACACACACACACACAAAACCTGTATGACTCCTAGGTTGTTAAAGGATATGCTCTTAAGATAAATAGTTTTAGTCAATATAGGGATGGCTTATATATCTTGCATTGTTGTCATTTCCAGATTCACCCCTACTGTTGACCTAGATAGCAATCATAGGGGGAGAGTTCAGCAAACTCATAGATTTCTTGGAGGAGATAAAGTCAATGGGAGTTTCAGATCCCTCTTACAAGTGCCCAGTTGAGAATCAACATACCATTCACATAGAATGAAAGGCTTGAAAGGGAACTTGAATACTGTATTATGTGGTTTAACCTCTTGCTCAGTGCTGTTCCTGCCCCTCAGAGTTGTGATTTGTATAGTACCGATGGCCTTTCTAACCAACGCAGCTGCTAAAGCAAGGCCTGTCTTGTTCACACAAGAGATCCTTGTTCTACTACTCTAAACAGGCAACTTAGCTGAAGCAGTTGCTAAGCAACAACAGTTCCTACTGAGTGTGTGTCATGGCAAACCTTCTAACAAACCATAGATTAACACAGACTGAAAAAATAAGTTTTGTTAATAATAATAAAAATAAAATTTAAAAAACTACAAGGATGTTACATTTCTTCCAGGGCAAATGGACATTCCTGTTGACATAAGACAGAAAACTGTTTCAACAAAAGATGCAATGCAAATTAAGTAATCAGTTGAAAGAAACATCTCGAAGGAAGCAAACAGGCAAAAGTCTTTCAAATTGCTGGAATCACCTGTAAAACTTTAAATGCTACTAAAGCAACCATAATTCCCTCAACTGCCCTTGCCATTTCTGATAATAATTTCTGAATTCAGTGCATCTATCTTGCTCTTAACATGCAATTTAGTTGCAGCTTTAAATTGCATGCGAGAGCAGATGTTGCACTCATATCTTGGTGCTCTGGTTCATTGGGTTTCAGAGCAAAACTTGAAGTTTTAAAATTAGATTGTACTTACAGATGAAACTCAAAAAAATTAGAATATTATGCAAATGTTCATTTATTTCAGTAAGTCAACTCAGAAGGTGAAACTAATATATGAGATAGACTCATTACATACTAAGCAAGATATGTCAAACCTTACATTGGTATAATTGTGATGATTATGGCATACAGCTTATGAAAACAATCTCAAAATCTCTGGTCCCCAGACCCTGTGGTCCCCACATGTTCCTCCCACTTTTCCCTTCTTGGGACCGGGAAGGAGGTGAGCGACCAGGGGTGAGCTGGTGTGTGTGTGTTTCTGTAATTGCCTAGCAGGCTGGGTTCAGAACCCTGGTGGGCCGGATCTGGCCCACAGACTATAGTTTGAGGACCCCTGATACATGCGGTGCTTGCTTTTGGCAGTTTGCTTTTAACACTTCAGATTTCATAGACATCTTCCAGTCCTTGTTTGGGAGATGACTGAAGAATTCCCAAAGGTATAACAAGACAAGGATCACAGAGCAAATCGCGGTAATGCTGGCTTTGAGAAGCGATGGTAGATTCGCCCCTTCCCTTTTGTCTTTTTCAGGCAGGCTTTTAATCTATAAGTGGGGAACACTCTATTTTGAAATTTACAAGAAGCAGACAGACAAGTGAGGGATAGTGAAAACAGTGACAGCAGTGTAGTAAAATAAAGACAAATGTGTGTGAAATGAAAGTGAAAAGACTAAGTGTAAATGTTTGTGGTGTATGTGTTCTGTGTGTTTCAATAAAGAATTGATGCAGAAATACAAAGCCAGGGAGAAGGAGTTGGAAACAGATGGTCCAGGTATAGGGAACAATGTGGCAAGTGAGGCAACAAAAGCAAATGATGCAGAATGGTTTGAACAAAACTTGAAGAGAATAAATGTGAAGGGTAAAAGTTGCCTACAAAATTTTTGGAGCCTCATGGCCCATAAGTTAAACTGCATTACTGCAGCCCAAACTGTGCTTATGGCCTGGGGTTCAACCCAGGTAGTCTGCTCATGGTTAGGGTTCGGGTAGTCAGCTCATGGTTGATGCCACCTTCCATCGTTCCAAGACTGATAACATGAAAATCCAGTTTGTTGTTGGGGCAATGTGTACCTTGCATAATTGAGTTGAAAAATGCCTGAAGGATGTTTTAAGCATTATGGGATGGTATATAAGCCATACATTTATTTTTGCTTTATTATGGTGTTACTTGCTAAGGTTGTTGGGGTGAAATAAAGGGAAATAGAGTAGTAACTAAGAATAGAGAAGGGGATTTGAACTGTGTTTTTTTAAATTGGGTGAATATGGCATTTTCTAGACAGAAATGGACTGACGAGATAAAATATTTCAGGACAAGAGAAAACATTTGTTCTGAAAATGGAAAGCCAGGTAAGTAGGCGTGTGTGTGTGTGTGTGTGTGTGTGTGTGTGTGTGTGGTGTGTGTGTGGTGTGTGTGTGGTGTGTGTGTGTGTAGGAGGAGAAGAGAGTAGGTTAGGCAGTAAAAAATGTCATGATAGAAATTCAGATTATGTCCATTTTCTTTTTGAATGTTATAGGATCTCTTGTTGTAAATAGATATGTAACGCCTGCACAACTGTTCTCAGGGAACCCTCATCCAGGTATGGGTGAATCTGGGTGATCAGCCGAAGATGGAAAAAGGCCAACTTGGATACAGCTGCCACCTGTGCTTCCAGGGACAAATTGAATCCAAGACCACGCCCAGACTTCTTACTCAATCCGCTAGCTGTTGGACAGAGTGCTCCAAGCTAGGGAGAAGGCCACTATACCCAGTAGAGGACACCCCTAAGAACAGAACCTTGGTCTTCTCAGGATTGAGTCTGAGCCTGTTGGTCCTGGTCCACATCCAGGCAGTGGTCAAGAGTCTGCAGAGGTGGTAAAGGAGAGATAGAGATGTGTCTTCAGCGTACTGATGACAGCAGACTCCAAATCCCCTAATGACCTTAGCCAGTGGCCTCATATAGATGTTAAATAGCATTGGGAAGATTGCTGACCCCTGGGGCTGACAGTTCTTCCCCAAGCTTAACATAGTGGGCACAGACCCCAAGGAATGACCAGAGCTAGCTAAAAGCTGGGCCTCCAATCCCCACCTCAGGGATATTTTAGAAATATTCAATGGAAAAATACTGATCTCAAGTGTGAGAATGGCAGACTTCTCTTCCCCAAGCGATCCCTTGAAATTTGGAAGAGTTAGGGTTTCTGGGGGCAGAGATATTAAGTGTCTTTGGTGGGCTTTACCAATTTAAGGCTTAATTGACAGCTTCCCTTCAGTGCGCCGATCCACATTCCTTCAATTAAGTTCCCCCTGCAGCCCATTTGGAGCTCAATAACTCCATTTCCTGTACCCCAAACCCTTTCAAATTGGGGGTGCTTCAAGCGGAGAATTTGAGGAAGTTCCACTGTGATTTCCACACTGCTAGCTGCCTGGGATCACTATTTTCAAGCACTTAACATTGCAATTCTAGATTTTTTTTCCAGGGGCACCGCTTTTGAAGTTGAATAACTCAGCCCACTGAATCCCAAATCTCTCCAACTTTGGAGAGCTTAAAGGGGAGAGTGCAAGGAAGGTTCACACCAAATTTGGTGCCTCTAGGACCCTGGGGAGCCGTTTTACAGAGAAACGAATTGGTTCATTTCAAACTTAAAAAAACACTGGTTTGTTTCATTACTAACAAAATACTGCTTCCTCATTTTGTTTCATTTTGTTTTGTTGCTTTGCGTTACGTAACGAACTGACGAATCAGCATTTTGTTATTCATTTGGTGCCCATCCCTATTGGACACCATCTCTCGAGGTAATTGGTTACATTGCCTTCCATTTTTCTTGTTGGTTTTTTTAGTGTTTGTGCCATTTAAGGAAAAGCAGCATTTCCTTACCATGCAATGGCTCATAGAATCCTAGGACAGAAATCCTAGCAATACAGGGAAAGGCCAGCTTTTCTTCTCCTCATGTTGTCGTTGAGGGGTGCTAGTAGGTTTAGCCCACTGTATGCACACACTCTTACTGCGCACACAGCCCTGGATGTGCTACACAGGTCTCTTGGAGGAAGGATGGCAGCCACAGCATTCTTTTTGCATTGTTTTGTTTCCAGCTTTCTCAATAATGTAAAAGTTATCATGCGTTGCAGGAAGAAAAACTTTGTTATCATCAGGGTTGTTACCCCCAAGAGAGCTTAGGATAATGTAGAATTACTTTTTTCTCCCACGTGCCCTACTTTACAGAGAACAGTCCTCTGCTTGAAAGACTGACAGAGGATGCTTCTCTATTCAAAGGGCTGACCTAGTTCCAGTTAGCAAAGACAAGAGGAAAGAGTTCAAAAGCATTGCCCATTAACACTTAGCATCTGGACAGCAGAGTAAGCCACAGACCCCAGTCATCAGGACTGTGCCTTCTCTCCTGACATGTGCGCAATTACGTGTCTTTTGTAATTTTATTGTTGAGTCTACAGCCTGCCTTTGTCTTCTGTTTTTCGAAAGTATATTTGGATATCCCATTTGTTTGCCTTTCTGCATTGTGAACAGGCTACTTCTCAGGCAGTGTCCAAATATTTTTCACCAACCATTACTGATGCTCTGCAGTTTTAAGATTTCTGAATAGAAGAAATGTAGATAAATAAAAATAGTTCAGCAGCAATATTTAAATAATCTTCCAAGAACCAAGTTACAGTGCTACTCATTTTATTTTATGGCCCTTGTCCAAACCTCCAGAAAGCTGCTGCCAATCAGTGTAGGCAGTACTAAGATAGATAGGCCAGTGGCTTGGTTCAGTGAAGTGCAGTCTTCCTGAGATATTGGCTTTCCTGCATTGTGAGATTCATTGGCCTTGTAGCAACCTCATCTGCACTGAAATCACAGCTGTCCTCCAAGTTTGCTCTGCAATTCATCAATTGCTTTCTAGCATTTGGGATACACAGTTTCCTGATCTCTCATATGAAGTGGCTGTGTTCATGTGAAATATTTGTGGGGACAGACTAAAACACATTTCTGTACATTTCAAAGGTGGTTAAGTTAAAACGTGGTTATGGCTGAGAGTTCTCCATGGGAAGGGGCACCTCAGATTCACAGGTCTCCATCTCTGTTTTGAAGAGACAAGGAAACTGAAAATTTCATTGCTCATTTTACCTCCACCAAACCAACCAGCCCACATTGCTATAAGAGGAAGGAGCAGCTGAATAGTAGCTGGACCAGGACCAGGAACAAGGAAATATGTGGCAAAACTTGGCTAGCCACCATGCATGTCCCTGCCTTAGCCTTGAAAGGAGAGGTCTTACAGAACTGAAGGTGGAGCTATCTCCTGAGTCCCACAACTACTTCCCAGTTGGATTGGTTGTAATGTACTTGGTTTCCTGTCACTCAGCAGTTCCTCCAGTCTCTACCATCTGCATTGCTGCATTCCTTACATTTCCAGTGTCTTAACATCTCCATCCTTCTAACTCCCTTCCCTTGCCTTCAAGCCTCACTTCTCCTTTGGTCCCATCTCACTTTTTTTCTTTTTTTGGTTCTGTTTTCATCTGCTTCCCGAAGTGTTTACATGCCCTCTTCCATGACCTCCACCCGTTATCCAGCTATTCCAGCAGCCTTGCCTCATTGCTGGGCATCCAGCCATGTCCTCAGCTCCCACTGATGACACAGGCAGGCACAACACCTGAGTGAAGAACAGATATGTCACTCCCCAACTATTTCTCACATGCAACAATTCCGTGTATGTAATGCTCAGTGTAGCTCTTTACATAAGAACATAAGAAACAGTCTTGCTGGAACAGGCCACAGCCCATCCAGTCCAGCATTCTGTCTCACACAGAGGCTTACCAATTACTTCAGAGTAATTCCAAGCAGATGTCTTCACCTGCTTATGATTCCCTGCAAATGACATTGAGAGATACTGTATCCTGCCTATCTCTCCAAACCGGAGATACCCATTGATACCTTGTTCTCCATGAACTTGTCCAATCCTTTCTTAAAGCTGTCAAGGATGACAGCAGTGACCAGACCTGTCAAGTATCCCGTTTTGCCTGGGAAACTCACACCACTTCCCCCACCCACACGCATGCCTCATTTTTGTCTTCTCTGGTGGGGAAGCATCATGCTGCTTCCCCCCGGGGTGCCTCGTTTATCTGCTCACTGGCCGTGCTTGCCAGCTAAATTGGAAAGTTTTCATTGATGATGATGATGACGAGAAAGAATTTGGAGCTTAAGTTGCATATTTTTAGGTGTTGGAAAATTTTCCTTATTTTCAATTCCAAAACTTGACAAGTAGAGATGGGCACGAAATGGAATATTTCTGTTTTGTTTCTTCATTTTTTTTTTTGGGGGGGAGGGAGTTCGTTTCATACGAAATTGATTTTTTTTAAAAAATCATTTCATTTTTTTAAATTTTCATTCCCACCCCCAACACACCCAGTCAGGGGGAAAGGTGCAGGGTTTTTAAAATGTCTTGGAGCCATAAACAAAAAAATGAAACAAAAATCATTTTGTGTCCATCTCTATTGACAAGTATGGCTGTCACCACTTCTTCTGGCAGGGAGTACCACAGACCAGTGATTCTCTGGGTGAAAAAAGTACTTCCTCTTATTTGTTTGAGATCTAGCACCCAAAGGTTTCATGGAGTGCCCCCTAGTTCTAGGGTTGTGTGATAGGGAAAACACTTTTCCCTTCTCTACTTTGGCTACACCGTGTATGATTTTATAAACTTCAATCAGGTCATGTTATGTTACAGGGAGCCCATTGCTGGGAGCTAGGTAGCAGTTTACATTCCAGATACATGTTTCAGGCAAACCTTTGCGCTATTATAATGGAATGAAGCCCACCCAAGGACCAACCCCATAAGAAAGCTAAGTTGCAAACCTGTGATGTGCTTGCTGTGGCAATCAGATGATCTCAGCACTTAAGGAATTCCTACCTAGTCCTTATGGGCTTATCTGTAGCACATAGTTTGGGCTCAACAATACTGTTCTTACACATTAAGTTTACTTAGTATGCATCAATATTATATGGAATAAACTTTGTGCTGGCTGCATTACCTTTCTTCCTCCTTTGCTTTTGAGTGACTGTCATAGGAGCCATATGTCAAGCTGCAGAAGATACTTTTTTTCACTGATAGCATCTGGCATCTTGGCAGGCTCCACAGACCTTTCGGGCTATTCTAGAAATAAATGTCTGTAGATTTGTTGCATTTTTGCTTGCTGATAGGCTGCTCCAGGACTTTGTGTGCTACTTCTTTCTGTGCCCAGAAAAATAAGGACACTGAGAATTCAGTAAACAGAAACATAATACAGCTAAAGGTCCTTAGTTCAAGTTAGCCCTTTTATTAACAAGTATGTACTATAACTATAAAATAGCTTCCCTTTAAAAGGGGAGTGTAAGCAGTACTGTAGGAAATAGGTGGCTTAATTATTGTTTTAAGGGCTCTACCTGGTCGTTTCGGTGGTAGTGCTGTTGAAGGGGAGAACCGTTCTGTGTTACTGCTTTTGAATTTTCTTTTCTACAACTTCTGATAATATTTTTTAAAAGAAGAAGCTAGCGATAGTTATGTGTTGCAACATGCCACCTACATGCTCTCCAGTAAAGTTCTGACATTGTCAATGCAAAACCCATAGTCTAATAAATAGATATGTATAGTGGCATTTTTGAACTAGGACTTCTTTTACTGGTGCATAGTCTCTGCCTTAAGTGGAAGGCTCTCCAGACACAGAGAGGTAATACTGAAGGAAAGCAGAACCTGCTTCAGATGTGCAATACCTTATCATACTACATTTTGGAGTGTAGTGGAGATTGAAATGGCAGCAAAGTGGGACTTGAGACCCGCTGCCAGGTGTTTCCATCTGCAATTTAAGAGGAAAGTGTTGTTTGCCCATCTTGAGGTTCTTTTTATATCTCTTGTTTTGTTTTGTTTTGTTGTTTTGCTCAGAGGCTGTCTCTTTTTTCCAATAGACAAACACAAGGCGGCATACAACAATTATAAATGCACGTATAAAATTACAATGAATCAAGATCTCATCATTAAAATAAAATTACAGAAGAACAATGGTTTAAAAACTGACTAGTTTCGAAACACACACACACACACACACAGAGAGAGAGAGAGAGAGAGAGAGAGAGAGAGAGATTAAAGTTAGAGATGGGCACGAATAAAAAATGGCATTTCGTTTGTCGTTTGGAGGGTCCGTTCGGTCCGTTTCTGTTTTTCACGAATTTTTGCAAAAAATTCATTTCCGTTTTTGTTCGTTTCATTACCATTTCGTTACCATTTATTTCATTTTTTTTGTGATTTTTTAAGGATTTTAAGCAATTCACTCATATTGCAGTAACGGAAACGAAACGCACGACAAAATTTCCGGTGTTTCTGTTTGTTTCGTTTCATTTTAGAGACAAAATTTGTTTGTCGTTTTGTTATGTAACGAAATGAAAAAACGAAAACGGAAACAAAAAATTGTTCGTTTTGTGCCAATCTCTAATTAAAATGTATGTTACACCCTCCTTGTAGTAAACGATCGAGTCCTGTAGGGGCATGTAGAGGTTAAAGACCAGCCTACTGACTCCCTTCTGCCAGCAAAAGGACTGTATGTAGGGGACAACCTAGCCTTCTGAGGCAGGGGACTATATACACAGGAATTTATCCTTCCCATGCATATATCCCATGTTTCAAGAGTCCCAGAACCCAAATAATTTTAGATTGTGGAACCCAGCAGTCACAATAGCCACAGTAAAGCAAAACAGTTTTTTTTGAGTCTGATGTTTATCATTGTTTATCCAATAGAACAAAGGAGTCAGTTCCAGATCAATATATAATTATTATATAACTGCAAATTATTACACTTTAGGAAAGCATTATCAGATTATAGGGTACATTCCAGTAAGCAAGTGAAGGCATGTCTAGAGGGATCCTGTTGTATTGTCATAGTATTTGACAAGATTTAGGGATATGGATAAGGGGGCGTGGTGGCTCAGTGAGCTAGACTGCTGAAACTGTCGGCTGCAAAGTCAGCAGCTCGCCGGTGCCATGCAGCAGAGTGAGCTCAGGCTGTTAACTCCAGCTCCTGCCAACCTAGCAGTTCGAAAGCATCTAAAATGCAAGTAGATAAATTGGTACAGCCATAAAAAGTGAGAAGATAAACAGTGTTCCTTGCACAGAAATGCACTCAGCCATGCCTGATACATGCCACGAACTTGCACAATACTGGCTCTTTGACTTAGAAACAGAGTTGAGCACCAACCCCTAGAGTCAGACATGACTAGCACATATGTGTGTGGGGAACCTTTACCTTTACCTTTAAGGATATGGAAGGACAGTTTGTGAAGGGTTATTAAAGGAACGTTGAATTAGAACCTTAGGAGGTTTTATGATGGTGGTTTTCCCGATCAGCAGCCCTTTGCCCCTTTTTCCCTCCCCACCATACCAAGTCTTGTTTGAGGAACTTGGAAGATTTGAATAGGCAGTTGCAAACTCACCATCAACTATTGGTCAAGTTTCATTAGCCTCTTTAAATATGACAATGCCATTGTTGTTGGTTGCAAAAATTTTGAAGAGAACTTAGGACTTCTAATGTTTATAGCAGCTGGTTGCTGTCAGTTCTGAACCCAAAAAGTTGTAAAATGTGGTTTGCTTCTGGTGTTTAGTAATCAACGCCATTGGCACGTCTGCTGTCATAGGATCAAACCACCTGTTTGGCCTCTTGTCTTCAATGAAATTATGACTAGGGTTTTTATTTGTTTGTTTAAAAAACACTGTTTTTGCACTAATGTTGACCTGCTCAGGTTTTATTATAGCGATCCACCTTGTGTATCCTTAAAGTTTGGGATAAAATATTGCACAATCGGCAAAATCTTGTTTTATGACTTTGTGTCAATGTACCTAGAATGGGTACCGGAAGCATTTAATTTAAAGTTATGAAAGGTTTCCTACCCCCGTATTTCTGAGTTCTGCGAGCCCCCCCCGCTTCCCCCCCCCCCAGTAAGCCTTTGAGAATCTCAGGTAGCTTTTAATAATCGCTACAGGATTAGTGTCACCAGGATTGGGACCACCTGTGGCAATCTGACAGCATTTTCTTTTAAACTATTAAAGACTTTGCCTTTCTATCCAGAATCTTCCAAAGGATTCCCCAAGGAAAATGAGAGCGGCCCCCCCCGGAGCCTCACAATGTAAAAGGAAGCATTAAAGTATACTGTACTTTTAATTAAATGCTTCCAATACTTGATCCAGGTTATGTCATGTAAAACTAGCCAGCAGGATTTTGCCAGTTGTAAAATTATGGAAGGACTGATTGTGAAGGACTAATTCTGAAGGACAAATAATGCCATCTGGGTGAATACAAATGTTGAATTAATATTGTATTTCCCTATATGTTGTTTTTAAATTATGATTTTCTACATGAAGATTCATTTTTTGGTAGAGTTGTTTTAATCTTAATATTTACAACCAAATGAAGGTTTCATTTTTAAATAACTTTTCAGATATGTTTTACAGTTATGTAAGAAAATTACTGATTTGGTGATTATATACCATTAGAAATACTTAGAAAGATAATTATGAAATCATTGCAAGGTGAACTATTTCCAGTTTAATAGGTTAATCATTCATATTTGGACAAATATTCTGTTGTACTTTATTGGAAGGAGAAAAATAATAATTACCTTTATTAATAACAATTTAAATACTTTTATTTAACCAAAACAATAACATTAGCATTATGTATGATTGTATATGCTTAAACACCCATATTTGTTAATTGATGTGGTTAAAATATCTTTTAAAAACTTAGACTGACAGTCATTGACTACATCAGCCAAGTCTACATGAAAAACTTAAAATACATTGTCTTTTGCAGCTCACTAATCCTCATCTTCATTTTCTTGTTTGTTCATAATCTGGAAAAGAAAAACAAGCTTCCTTGTTTTATCGGAAAGCTTGTTATTCCCAAACTGTGTGTCTTTTACGGCCTGCTGCCATTACAAGTTTTTCTCCTCAAGGGAGTGAGTGAGAATAATATGATTACCCCCAGGCCGCTATACACATAAAGATCTCAAGATGTGGAGTACTGTGCTCAAAAGGTTTCACTTTCATTTTACTGCTTGCCCCTCCCTCTTCAAATTTTGCTCCTTGTGTAGAGCTATTCCATTCCAAACAACCTTCTATTCATTGAACTTCTTGAAAGGTAGCACTTAAGAGGTAAGAGAGTTATTCTGTGTACATAGATTTGCAGAGGAACAATGGGATTAAGGTCTTTTTCTCAATTCTGATGTTTATTTTATAACATTTTTGCTATGAAGGAGGCATGTTATCTTTGCAGACCCAAATGCACAGTACTGAAAATAGCAAAACCAAGCATCTTTGAGAATATATTCTAGATAGAAAAATTGCCCCAAATAATCAGAAACCTCTAGGAGATCATGACATTGTGAATGGATAATACAGCCTTATGCTACATACTTAAAAACTAATTTCATGATAAATAACATTTGGACTATAATGTATCTTACGATTCCTAAAGAGATTTTTCCTCAAAAAGAATTTAAATTAAAAAATCAATTTAAATTAAAAACGATTTAAATAAAAAATCTGATTTTTAATTTTTTTTTAAAGAAAACCTTGATTTTTATCCACCCTGTTTTAGACTCATTCTGGGTACTGTTAACATTTTAGAGATCTTTAATATCCATGTATGGAAAGATTCATCCGGCTAATGGTATGAAAATAAAAGCTTCCTCTCTGTAGGCCGCTGTAGTAAGCAGCTTCAAAAGCAGCAGGAGGCTTGTCTAAGGCACAACTCCAATTAAAAATGGTAAGTGACCTTTCCACCCAGAGAGCTTCATCAGAGAGGGCAAGGTCTGCAGCAACCTAACTGAATGTGGGCTTAATCACCTGATTGGCAGTGATAAAGACAGAAATGGAAGTGCAGGTGCTTATCGTGACAGGACCCAGAGCCACCCCACCCCATAAGAAGAGTCTAAATATTCAGGATGTATATAAGTCATATTTGAAGGTTCTCAGTCATCCAGGTGAGTTTGTCTGGATGACTCAACTTCCAGGGTGTAGATCAGTACATACCAACAATTCAGTAGTAGGTCTTTTGTAAAGTCCACGACTTTGCATTTACCACTTAAGACCAAACAACCTTCCCATATTTTGTGTTACAATAGGGATAGCTTGCATATAATAGTATATTGTTCCAGGAGAAATCTGTTTTCCCTGGAAACTTTTAGAAGGCAATTTAAAACAAGACTTTTTAGGCAGGCTTATCTAGAGTCAATGGTAAGATACTAGCAGCTGCCTAACTTTGAACTATCTGCTCGCAACTGTATTCTCTGGCATGCCCAGTGTGTCCCATGTTATTTTAATTGTGTTTAATTATGATGACATTTATTTTGATATGTTGTTGACGTATGTAGTGCAGTTTATTTTTACTTTCTATTATGTCATAGTTAGTTTTTGAATGTTGTATGGTCTTTGATTGTTGTTAGTCACTCAGAGTGGCTGTTTGTCCAGGTGGGTGGGGGAAAAGTTCAGTAATAAAACATACATACATACATACATACATACATACATACATACATACATACA
>JAHTLZ010000010.1:8707336-8728244 GCA_023846285.1 Phrynocephalus versicolor | reverse complement strand
ATACATACATACATACATACATACATACATACATACATACATACATAGAATGTTTCCTTTCAGCTAAAAGCAAAGTGTTCTGCTTATATACCGCCCCATACCACTACAAGTAGTCTCTGGGCGGTTTACAATTTTTTAATTACAGTGTGCAGGCTATACATTCCCCCCCCCCCCAGCAAGCTGGGTACTCATTTTACCGACCTCAGAAGGATGGAAGGCTGAGTGAACCTTGAGCCTGCTACCTGGGATTGAACCCAGGTCGTGAACACAGTTTTACCTGCAGTACAGGCATTTAACCATTGCGCCACGAGGCTCATTTTTACTGAAAAGATTACAAATAAAATCAGAACAGGAATCCTTGAGACTCTGCTACTCAGAATTCCCTGGATCTTTGACTCAGTGAGCTCTGGCTCTGTTGTACTACCTGTTACATTTCATTTATTTCATATGTAGAGGAGATGCTCACTTCTAATAAAGAATATGGTAGCACTCTGCTGATTCACCATTTGTGGATTGAGTTATCCACGGTTGGCAATCAGTGGGGAGGGCTTTGAGGGGTGCTGGGGGTGAAAGCAGCCAATTGAGCTTCCCAGGCAGTGCAGGAGTGTACCTCCGTGCTGCCCATGGCAGGGGTTGGTGGGGTGTCCTGCATGAAAGCTTTCGCCCCTGGCACCCCACCACCGCTTTTGCTATCATCACCCCTGAATAAGAGCATTTGTTATTATCCACAAATTTTGGTATTCATGTGGCGGCCCGGAACCAACCCCCTGCGGATACGGAGGACCCTCTGAAATGAGCTACTTTTAAAAGTGCTGTTGATTCCTACTGTAAATTAACATGGCTGCCTTTACAGAGATTTGTGAAAGTCTCAGATGTTCCTTTTCCAAGTAGACAAAGTGGATAGGTTTATCTTTAGTACTGTTTGCATAAAATTGCTTTACTGGTAATTTACTTTACTTGCCTGCTTTTGCTTTTTGCCATTTAGTTGCAGTGGTAGTTTGGGCCTCTCTATTTCTGTCTTTGAAGCATGTTAGTAGTTGTTTTTGTGCTTTACTTTTGTCAATTTAGGAGAAATAGCTGTTCATTAACTTTGTTAAAACTGAAAGGATCTTTTCTGATAAACATGTTTGCATCAAACCCTCTCTTGCAACTGCTGCTCAGTGGCTTAGGTCTTTGGCTGTGGAGCCAGAGTTTGGAAGTTTGGAAGTCTCCCACTGTGCCTCTCTGATAGGGGCTGACGATCCCATAGGATCTCTTTCAGTTCTTCATTTATAAGACAATGATGATGATCTTTATGATGATTGAAATAATGATTAATGATAATTCGCTATCAATATTGGTAAACGACTCACCCTTCCTAAATCAGATTCTAGCTTCCAAGCCCTTCATTTCAAGGTTTCCTTTTCTGATCTGGCTTGGATAAAGCTGCCAGACCAAACTTCAGTTCCCTGACTGTTTTACTCTGTCTTTATATCTTGCTGTTGAAAGAACGAATGAACGAACGAACAAAGGAGATGTGCTAGAATTAATTGTGCTGAAACATAGGAAGCTGCCTGATGCCTGGTCTAGTCCAGTGATGGCAAACCTTTTAGAGACCGAGTGCCCAAACTGCGATTCAAAACCCACTAATTTTTCACAAAGTGTCAATGCTGCAATTTACCCTGAATGCTGGTGGCTGTGAAGGGGCGATGTCGGGTGCCCACAGAAAGGGCTCCGAGTGCCACCTTTGGCACCCGTGCCATAGGTTCGCCAACACCGGTATAGTCTGATTGACCGTGGTTCTCTAGCATCCAAGCCAAAGGCTTTTCTCCATCCCTTCCAACCAGAATCTATGGATGGTCTCCATGGGCTGAACCTAGGAACTTCAGGCATACATTAAAATAGCTCGCCATGCTATTTGAGCCACTTTGACCCCTTACATCACAGGTTTTCAAGAGAAGGCTTGACTTCAAGAAGACACACCAGGGTTCCTGTATTGCTCTCTTATCACCACCACCACCACCACCACCACCACCATCACTGTATCATGATAGAGTTATCACTGTTATTGTGTCATCAGGCAATCTGAAGGTCTGGTTAATTTAATTCTACTTTATTATGAATTCAACTACACTTAAAGTGAATCATAGGAAGGCAAGGAATTGCAGAGACCTTTAAGTGGAAATAAGCATCATATAATGATGTTGAAATGTTTCTACTCCAGAAATAACTGAGGTACATATAGTGTCCATTTCAGTGCTGTGTGAAGAAGATGTTTACAAATTAGGTTGTTAAATAAAATATGCCTCATTTTCTTTTGTTTTCAGGATCCCAGAAGCAAGCACAAGTTCAAAATCCACACCTATGGAAGCCCAACGTTCTGTGACCATTGTGGGTCGCTGCTCTATGGACTTATTCACCAAGGGATGAAATGTGACAGTAAGCATTTTTTCCTTTTTCATGCTGTTAAAACGTATATTTTAAAATATTGATGAAAACATTAGCAATTGGCTAGTCTTGTAGGAGAAAATTATCATTTCGGTACTGTTCATTACAAGCATTGACTGTCCATTTCAAATTAATATTTGAACACATTTAGCAAAATAGTTTAAATGAGTGAAGCCTTTTCCCATGTGGATTTTGCTACAGCAAAATGTTAATGGAAATTTACTGGAAACAATAACTGCTACCTTCATTCAGCAGCTGGCCTGGAGTATAAAATCAGTAACAATATTATTGTGTTGTCCTCCTCCTCCACCAGCACCCCATCCTCACCTGCTTCTCAGTCTTGGGGTGGCGTGTGCAGGCGGTGTTGTGGGATCTTACCTCCGCAGCCCGCCCACGCCACCCCGAGGCTTCTCGGGGGAGCCTGGTTGGGCAGCGCGGAGCAACCCGATCACTCCCCACTGCTCCCCCCACGCCACCCCGAGGCTTCTCGGGGGAGCCTGGTTGGGCGGTGCGGAGTGACCCGATCGCTCCCCGCCACCCCCACGCCACCTCGAGGCTTCTCGCCAGAACCTGGGGGCGGCGTGGAGCGACCCAATTGCCCCCCCGCTGCCACCCCACCACCCCGAGTTGCAGGTACTGCGATCCCGCGATGTAGTGGGACCGCAGTACCTGAACCGCGAAATGGCAGGGGGTGACTGTATAGAGGAAATGCTCTGGCCCGATATAATATAGAGGTGTGGCACCCTGGGATCCTCCAGATGTTGTTGGACTGAGTCTTCCTAAATAACCATTGGTGAAAGGTGTCGGGAAGTGTAATCTGGAGGGCTGATTAATTGCCAGGCAACGCCCTGTGGGTTTATCTGGTCAGTGCCCTAACAGAAACAGTATGGAAGAGGTTATCTGGAAGTTGCGTCTTGGCAATTGGACTTCTTAAGAGATTGAAACATTTTGCTACCCATCCAAGCAGCTTCGTCAGTCTGAGAAAAGTTAGTGAAGAGGCCTCCAATTTATAGTCCACCTTGATTTCACATCACCCTGGTCTAAATAGGCTCATAAACTGGAAAATGCCCAAATAGGCTCATTAGGTGGGCAGTGGCCTGAATAGGCTCGTTAGGTGGACAATGGCCTGGGGGAGTAGAAGTCCCACCTATGCAACCCTTCCGAACACCCATTAAGTATAACTCATTAGCTGTGGCCTTTCTGGTGGAGGTATAAAGTGCTTCTGATTTGTTTGGGGATTGATGAAAGGACACCATAAGTAGCAGGCAGATTGTACCTGAGTCCCCAACCTCTCTTGAGAGAGGAGTTTTCAGTACACACAGGAATGGCTTCTCAAACCCCTCTCTCAAACCACCTATCTTCTTTGTCTAATATGTGTCCATCCTCATCTTTGATGAGGCAGAAAGGCAGAAATGTAACAGAAGCTCCCCACTCAAAAAGCACTAGCATTCTTGAATAGGATTTTAATAATCCCTGTACCACTCAATCAACTTGCAAAGAGAGGGCATTGCTGGGCTACAGTATGCAGAACCATCCCTACTAATAGATGGCTCCCAGTTTTCTCAGATTTCTCCCAATCTCTTGAAAAACAAGGCTTTGTGGTTCCAGGGCCAAGTTCAGACAGTGCTCCTTATTGACTGGTGACCCTGGTGTCACCTGCAGCAACCTAGTGGAGTTGTGAACATGAATTTTAGTGCACCTAGAATCTCCAAAGGGATGGGGACGCATGAGTTGCAACTCACTGTCAAGTCTGACCTAAGTCTCACGGGTGACTTGATTCAGATGCGAATCAGGTCGTTTTAAAAAAGATTCCACCTTAACTTCTGACTTGGAATTATTTTTCTGCTTTGCATTTTGAGTCTTTATCAGGGATGGGCTTCTCTACCTGCAATCACCACTACCACCACCATCATCCTTAGGGGCAGCAAGCCTGGCTTCCCTTCCAGGAATGGGCTGCTCCATTCCCCCCACCCCCCGCATATGCACCTTTCACTCAGCTGATGGGTTGGCATGTGTGCAGAGGCAGGGGCTGGCTCCAGAAAGTGAAGACGGACTGCTGTCCCTCTGCATGGGCCTTCCTGACTTCCCTTCCAAGTTCACTGTCTCTGTGCATGCACCAGCCTGTCAGCTGGGCAGTGCATGGACAGTACAAGTTTTAAGGGTCTGTGTCCAGAGTCCCAAACTTCAAGGAGCAGGACAAGCATCTCAAGACTCAGATTTGAGACTTAGGACTTGCTGGAAGATTCAAACTCAGACTTGAGACTTGGACTTGGCACTCAAGTCTGAAGACCTGCCAACATCCCTGGTGCTTCCTGCAGAGACCCCAGTTCAGGAGCTAGCCTCTATCACCAAATTAGGAGAACTGTACCTGTGTCCATTTCAGAGGGTTCAGAACATCTTTGTTGCTCAAAGATTTAATGGGATAAGATACTAAGGGCCTCGATAAAGACTATGATGTCATATGTCAGATGGGTTCTTCCTGCTAGACTCCTTTATAACTTTTATAAAGTGGCCCTCAGTTATTCTGCACCTGATAGGTCCCTGTGAAACTTTTCCAGTTGTTTCTCATGGTATTTCATTTGATTCTGTCCTTCTTCAAATAGAAACCTGAAGAGGAAGTCATAAAATCCTTCTGCAGTGAAAAGGCCACAATTGTTATTCAGCAAGACCTTTATTTTTCTTCAATATGTGATGGACATATAACAGTAGTGCCCTTAATTAATATCACTCAGTTTAAGCTATCTGTTATGGTGCTTGAGCTTTTGGTAATTGTGTAGTAGCTGAACCTGTGTCTGAGACCACAGCCATAGTCAGCTTTCATATACAGTATACAGTTTCCCAGGCAGAGGAAATATAGGGGAAGACTTTCTTGTGGGAGATTAATGTCTGTGAAAATGCACGTCTCTCTTTTACATCCCATATTTCCTCCTTTGAGCCATTTGTTCACAGGTCACTGCCTTTCAGACCTCTTCTATCTTAAACACATGCAAATCATGGAGATCTCCCACATATTCACTAATCCATCAGGGGCAGGGTTCGGAATCTAGTAGATCTTTTTACTGAGCTTTGAGAGAAACCATTTATTTCTGTTACAGATTTCCCTTCAAGTAGAAAGCATTGTGCGGGTCTATTAATTTCTCCTGTCCACCATGTTTCCTTTATGCCTAAGTTTGCCACTATACCATGCTATCTCAGTCATTTTTTAACAGATGCCACAAAGGTGATGAGTGTATTGTTGGCTGTAAAAAGACAGTCTATAGGATTTATGTGCTTCATTCAGCACAATTCAGGACTCAAAATGGCGCTGTTTGTTGAGCATTCTTTTTCTGAGAAACCCCTTTAAGAGGTATTTGAGAAAAATTTTCTCACCCATACACAAAAGATACTGTAATATGTTGGGAGGAGCTGCAGAGGTGTGACTTTCACACATCCCTGCCCATTGTCCATCTAATGAGCATATTCAGGCCAGAGTAAAGTGAAACAAATGTGAAGGATAAATTGGAAGTCTCTTACCAATCTTCTTCAGACTGAAGAAGCTACTTGGATGAGTAGAAAAACTTCTCAACCAAGTCCAGTTGCCATGACTCAAATTCTGGATAACAATCCTGAAAAGATGACTATGGAAGATTTGATTGGGTCGGGTGAGAAGAGGCCAGGTTAAGTTGGCTTTGAAGTTCACAGGGTAACTGGGGGCCAGCTGCACACTTTCAGCCTGACCTACCTCATAATCATTGCTGTGAAGAGGAAGTGGAGCCAAAAGGAGCCATTTATACAGTTCTGGAATAGCTGGAGGAAAAGGGGGGGGTGCAAAAAACAAACAAACAAACAATAATATACTAAATACAACAGAACATTTTGGCTTGGGTCTGTAGCACACATGAGTAGCATATGGAACATGTTATGTGTTTGCAGGTAACGTGAATGGCCCTGTTATTCGCCAGTAGTAGCTATGATAATGCAGATGTGCATTTAGGACTGCAGCCATAACCAATGTTTGGTAATGTAGATGGTGAATTATTTATTTTTTTATTTACAGCCTGTGATATGAATGTCCACAAGCAGTGTGTAATCAATGTCCCAAGTCTTTGTGGAATGGATCACACGGAAAAAAGGGGAAGGGTCTACTTGAAGGCAGAAGTGACTGGTGACAAGCTGGAGGTGACAGGTGAGACCTCTCAGCATTAAGAAGCCTTGTTTTGAAGCTCTTGTGGACAATGCAGTCTAATCATTTTGTGTTTAATAAATTTCCACTGCTGTCATTGCATCCCATGGAGTCCCAAGGTCCGTAGTTTAATGACGGACTGGAATTCCCTATTAGAGAGCTCCAGTGCTCTCTCTCTCACTCACTTAAAGATCTCAGCAAGCCACCAATCTCAGAGTGCTGTAATTATGTAGGATAGATGTACCCGAAGCTGTAATTGTAATACATTTAAAGTCCAGGGTTGAGTTACCATGAAAAAAAATTATGTATGCTAAATGCTAGATAGGTACAAGGCACACAGATAATATAGGCCATAAGTACGAAAATATTTAATCATGCAATTGAAGTAAATGTTTCATGTAATCACCATTTTAGCCTCCGTGCTGAAAAACTGCACTGAAAATGCTATAGATGCATCAAGACCCCACAGGGATTTCATGCCACCCACCATCACAGGCAGCTGTTTCCTACTGCCACTGCATCTTTCATGGCGATTTATCCTGAGCCAAATGCTCTTTGAGGCAGCACATACAATACTGTATGTTTAAAACAGATCAATGACATTTCTAGGCCACCTTTCAGTGTGAGTGCTCACGAGGAATAAGATGGATAGCAGAGGGAAGTAATGTGCCTTCCTCAACCTTTGTTACTGTCCATTTATATCTCTGATGGCTGTGTTTTTATTAATATTTCGGGTTATTCGGATTTATTAAGATTTTTGGGATCCTTATGGAGTTTAAGAATCTGTTGTTCATGGTCCGTTTAATCTGTATTTCATTGCTGGTTTACAGCAATGGCAGTGGTTACCACCCTCACCACCCACTACCCTGCCCCAGTGTAACTTGCACCTTCTACATTTTAACATTTATAATCATCTTGCTTTCCTGTACTTGAGAACCATGAGCAATGTTTCAGTAATTCTGCGCCAGGAAGATGTGCCAAGCGTTACACACATCACACAGAACTAAAGGATTCTAGCTCTTGTGATTGGCAATTCTGGACAGGTCATTATAATGGAATTGAAAGCTGTGGCTTGTGCCGAAGAGGAAGTGGTCAATTGAATCTGATCCTGTGAGGGGAAGTGGGAAGCATGTGCATCTCATTCACACAAGGCTAATTTGTGCTGCGCCTGGATCAACCTGTTTGTGAAACCACATTAGAAACATTATGCATATAATAATGAACGTCCTTTTATCACAGCAGTACGCAGAAGTCTCCCTCATCTTTTATGTGCTCTATCTTGTGGTTTGAAATAGCTCATCCAATTATGGAAATCTTTGACACCAATTTAGTTTGGCACACTTATATTGTGTGTGGAACATTTGGCTCCATGTTTTCTTTGGCTGAATACTCCAGAGAAGTGCTTAGAATCCATGGTGTGTGCTTTATACCATTTGGTACCATCATGTTGGTCATAAGCAGCCAATGGAATGCTTATGAAAGAATTATTTTTGGAAATCCCAGACTTAACAGACTGTCTTTCTGAAAGCATTACTGCACTTATTCTTGCATTTGTACATAAATGTTAGGCTTTGAGATAACATTCCCAAATAGTTCCTTACTTTCAGCAAGCCTTATTTCTGTTAGAGTCCCGTGCTGTAACTCCATGCCAAGAAGGGAGGAGTACGGTTTTGATTAAGGCTTAGGCAGAATGAAAGTTTACAATAAAGGTATTTAAATATTAATAGTTTGGTAACTCTAAGCCTTAATCAAAACTGTACTCCTCCCTTGATATAAACTGTGCTCTGTATCATAGTTAAACAGTAGCCAAAACCCGTGCTTAGCATAGTCGGTTGTAACTAAAGTAGGGCCATTGAATCAGTGGGGACTTGGTGAGTTAACAGGATTTCGACCACTGTATGTAACTTGAAATCCTTGTGAAATATCTTTTCATTTAGGATGAATCACCGTCTCTGTTTTGTTTCGATCCCAGTGCTTTCACATCCTGGATATAAACCAAGCAGAGTGATCCCACCCACACCTAAAAAATAAATAAATCATGCTCTGTGACAGGAATCCAGAATGGTGTAGGTAGGAATGCTCTGGAGATGAGCAGGCTTTCACTAGCAATTGCATTATCTAATCACCAGCAAAAGGAATGAGCCCCTCTATTCCCACATCAGACCATCCATTAGGGACAAATGCCTATGACATCACCCCTTAATTCAGAAGATACTGTATTTTTCCATCTGTAAGACTTCCCCATGTATATGATGACCCCCACTTTTCCAACCCAAAATTACAGTTCTCTCCATTGATGTAGAAGACGACCCTCAATGTTTAGTCTTAGCAATTTTACTTAAAAATATACAGTGCAACCCGGGTTACAAACACTTATGAAAAACTTTAGTTACAAAAAGAAATTATTGGAAATGGGGATGCCTTGGGTTAAGAACATTTTCAATGGAATGCCCCAGGTTACATTTTTTTTTCTGTTAGACTTTGTGAAAAAAAGTGTCCCCAGGATGCATTGAAAAATGTATTAAAGCTTATCTGCTTTTCATTATGTAAAATAGATACTAGAGATGGGCATGAAATGATTTTTGTTTCATTTTTCATTTTTCATTTTGTTCCCTAACAAAACAAAAAACAAATGACCCATTGAATAAAAATGAAATGAAACAAAATGGAAATCTTCGTTTCATTCCGTTTCGTTGGTTTTTTTCCCCTGTAGGAATGCATTGAAGCAATGCATTCCTATGGGAAACTGATCAGGAGCAAAAAGTGTCTCCTGCTCCTGATCAGTTTCCAATAGGCATGCATTGCTTCAATGCATTCCGATGGGAAAACAAAAAAAAAGAGAATGAAACAAAAATATCTATTTCGTTTCGTTTCATTTTTCTTGATGGGTCACTTTGTTTTCTTGTTTTGTTAGAGAACAAAATGAAAAACAAAAAATGACACAAAAATTGTTTATTTTACATAATGAAAAGCAGATAAGCTTTAATACATTTTTCTTTTCCATCCTCCCAAGTCCACTTGTCTCCTATATTCCTTCAAGTCCATCCACCTTTTATCTAGAAATTTTTGGGTTTTTTCACCATTAATCTTCTTCCTGAGGAATTTTCTAAATGGACAAATGTGTTTTCTCCATTTTGTGCAGTAATGTGCAAAATGTAGGCAACTTTCTAGTACCTCAGGCTAACAAGACGGGATTTCCTTCAACTGCATTGAAACATCTGAGTCAACAGTCTGAAAATACAGAAGGTGCTTTCTGTAGACTATGTGAAAAACACCATTTATCATTTTAGGATAAGCAAAGTATTAAAAAGACCTGGTTTTGTTAATGTATCAGCGGGAAGTCAGACTAATGCTGAGTTAGCAGGTCATTTTCCATGATGTCTCGAGTGTGTCCAATTTCTAATTTCTGTGAGACATCAGAAGTGATTGATTTGATATGGTGTGTTCTTATATATCAGTGATTTTAGGATGTTTGGATCTATAAATATTCTTTTATATGTTCCTTTCTTTCGTATCCAATACTAAATTTAAAAAATGTATATTACTTGGAGGCAACTGTTTTCTTTTGTTTAATCTACCTATTTTTATGTTTTTCTATAAGGCAATGTATAATAATGGCTTCTCAAAATGCACACTGTTTCATGTAAGAATCTGAATATTCTGTGTACACACACATACACACAACCACTAGTAGATAAAATGCCAGGTGTGTGGTGGCATTTTGTAGAATTTAGAAGAAACACAATACTTCTTCCTAACAGACACTAATTAAAAGACAAAATGGTAATTACATGTAAAGTGCTTTTATCTGAAGTGTGTATACAGAGATACACACAATACATCAATATACACATAGAGCACAACATGATAACATCATAGCAATATACATTATAGAAGCAGTAATCAAATTATGAAATCCATCTGTTTTGATATACACTATTTTTCAAGCTCCAATGTTTAATTTTTGTTTTAATTTTCTTGGTAAACCTTTCCCTTTAGAATCCATTTGGTATTGAACGGATCATTCATCTGGGAGGTCACTTTAATATATTTCATATAGTTTGTTTACATAATGTTATATTATTTGACTCTCCATATGCATCGGAGATAAAAGCTTGCATGTAACTGAAGTTTTTACACACACACACACACACACACACACAACCTCTAATTAAAAATTTAATCCATTCTGAATGCACGTATGTACCATATCTTAAAAAATTGAATAAATAAATAAATAAATAAATAAAATGTAAGTAGAGCAGACCTCATCTAAAATTTGTAAGGCGGCAATTAAAACTCCAACGGTATTCCGCTCTTAAATCAAATTTCTCTTAAGTAGAGCCACTCTTAAGTAGAGGTACCCCCTCTCTGTGTGTGTGTGTCTCTGTGTGTGTGTCTCTCTCTCTGTGTGTCAGTTTTGCTTTGTTTTATAGTGTTTAAACTCAAGAAGCTACTTGAATAAATAGTGAAACATTTTGATCCCAGAAGAAGAAAGTCCAATTGCCATGACTCATCTCCCAGATAACCTCACCTGGATGACTGTGAAACTCAACAGACTTAATCTGGAACAAATGCCTTTAGTGATGGATTTGCTTAATTCCATGTTGCACAAAAATTTCTAGAAGACAGAACCACAAAGAAGTACCTGTTTACCTACAATTGCACAATGTGGGCACAACCCAAATGGGAACTCTGAAGGCCACTAATATGGTGCGTGCATGTAGAATTTTTCCTGGGACGGTTCACTTTATATATATATAAATATATAACCCCACCTTACTTCTTTAAAAGGACCCAAGACAGCTTACAACACTGAAGAGCAATATCTATAGCCAGAGACAATAAGCCTTTTCACACGACTCCTAAGATCCGCTGGCCACTTAAAATCGGACCAGAGATCTTGGGGGTTCGTTGCTCTTCCTGTGTTCCCACCCCTGCGTGAGGGGAGGGATTAAAAAAGGGAGAAAAGAATGCAGGCTCACCTCCGTCTGCTGGTCGAAACCACCCCGAGCCCCGTCGTCATCCTGATTCCTGTCTCTTAAAGGGGTGGGGGGCAAAAAAACAACAAACAGAAGCAAGGAGAGCCCGGCACTCACTAGGTTACATCCGCATCAGGGATTTTCACCCCCAGAGAGCAGGTACATGAAAAGTGCGCTGGGACGTGCTTAGGTGGGTGTGGTCGCACTTAATTTTCTGTAAACTCCAGAGCTGGTGGGGAAACAATTTTAAGCTCCGAAGCTGGGAGCCATTTGCCGCGGAGTTTAGGGGTCGTGTGAAAAGGCTCAATGAGTATACAGAAGTTGTTAACAAGATTGGATATAATGTTATCAGCTCTGACATGTGCCTCCCCCTTTAAATCATTACCGTCATTTCCAATATCTATGTGATTTTCCCCAAAAGTGTTCTGCTTAAGTGTTCTGCTTATATACCGCCCCATACTACTACAAGTAGTCTCTGGGCGGTTTACAATTTTAATTACAGAGTGCAGGCTACACATTGCCCCCCCAGCAAGCTGGGTACTCATTTTACCGACCTCGGAAGGATGGAAGGCTGAGTGAACCTTGAGCCTGCTACCGGGGATTGAACCCAGGTCGTGAGCACAGTTTTACCTGCAGTACAGGCATTTAACCACTGCGCCACGAGGCTCTGTGCCACACTATCTTTCTCCTCTTCCAGCTGCTCTAGGTTCCAAGGAACTAGACAGCAAATGGCACACACAGTGAGATGGCTGGATGTACTGGTGGCCAGCCCTCTGCCCAACTATTATAGAATGAAATGGTATTTTCTTTGATTTCCTCTTCTTTAGAGACCAGGAATTTCTCACAACCTGAGAATTTCTCCTCAGAGCATCTTGTTTAGTCAAGACAACTCAAATAACCCACGAACAAAGAATTTATTCAATATTCTTTACATACCTGCTGCATAAAGTCAAAGCATACTGCACAGGATGAGTGAATGTTATGTGTCTTATGAAATCCAGCACACAGAAAAAGTGAGTGAGTGAGTGAGAGAGAGAGAGAGAGAGAGAGAGAAGAAGGAGGCAAAAGAAAGCGGGGGAGAGGGAACGGTCATACAGATTATTAGATTAATCTCATGAGGACATTTGTACTATACAATAGATTCAACTAGACATGGGCACGGAGCGGCAAAATTCCCGTTTTCGTTTTCGGTTATCGTTATCATTACGTAACGATAACGGTAACGAGAATTACTCTGCTCCAGCTCGAAACCGACCCAAAAAAAGAAAAATTGGGTCTGGTTCTTCATTGTCGTTAATGGCATCGCGGGCACGCGCGATGCCATTGCCAACAAGCAGCACAGAAAAAAAGTTTTAAAAAGTAAAAAAAAAAAAAAAAGATTCCCGGCCAAAAAGGCAGGCGAAAATATGCCTACCTGAGTGAGGGCACCTACCAGAGGGGTGGTTTCTTGGGGGGGGGGTCCCCCGGCCTTCCCCCACTCTCCTGTCCTGGGCTGCTTGCACCAGGCTGGGGGGGGGGGTCATCCTCGTCGTATTCCATGTGGTGGTGGGGGATCCAAAATGGCGACCACAATAATTATTTTTAAATTGTGGTCCAAAAACACACTAAAGCACAACAGAAACATGTGAAAATTAGGTATTTTAACTGCCTGAATTTTTATAGTAGCAGCAGTGGGTTTTTCTTGCAATAAAACATCTCCATTGATTTTATTTTATTTTATTTTTATTTTTATTTTTTTACACCTGCGCATGTGCAATGATGGGCTGGCCATGGGATGGGACCATGCAAATTTTTTGACCCATTCCACCAATCACATGGCCAGGTTTTGACTGAGACTTCTGGATGTGCCAGAGGGCATAAAAAGCCCACTAACCCTAACCCTAACCCATACGCCATTACACTGTCTTCTTAGTTGGTCAGAGGCACCCAGAGGTGCAGCCCACTAACCCACCCTAACCCTAACCCTAACCCTAAGCGTAACCCTTACCCTAACCCCAACCCTAACCCTAACCTGTACACCAGTACGCTTCCCTTCTTAGTGGGTCAGAGACACCCAGAGAGGTGCCTCCCAGAGCCCACTATCCCTAACCCTAACCCTTACCCTAAGCCTAACCTGTACGCCAGTATACTTCCCTTCTTAGTGGGTCAGAGTAGAGGCACCCAGAGAGGTGCCTCCCAGAGCCCACTATCCCTACCCCTACCCCTACCCCTAACCTGTACGCCAGTACACTTTCCTTCTTAGTGGGTCAGAGTAGAGGCACCCAGAGAGGTGCCTCCCAGAGCCCACTTACCCTAACCCTAACCCTAACCTGTACGCCAGTACACTTCCCTTCTTAGTGGGTCAGAGGCACCCAGAGGTGCAGCCCAGAGCCCACAAACCCTAACCCTAACCCTAATCCTAACCCTAACCCCATGCTCTGGGACGTCAAATTGTGCTAAATCGCAGTGGAAACGACAAACGACAAATGGAAATGACAAATTTTTGAAAATTATTGCGACAAATGGAAATGACCCGAAATGGACCCATTCAGACAAACGACAACTCAAAACATCATTTTTTTCTGTTCGTGCCCATCTCTAGATTCAACTCAGCAGAAGCTAAAGTGCACATGAGGTGAAATGTGGGGCTGCAGGAGTCTGTTTCCCTCTTCACACTCTTGAATCAGACTTGGGAAGGGGATATTTCCAGAAGTGTCCATGAAATTCTACCCATGCACAGAGAGACTGCACTCTTGTTTCTTTCTGGGTGTAGTATGGAGAGCTTGAAGGTGTGGTTGGATTCTTTTGAACTAAATTCTCAGCATCTCCCACCCAACAAGACCAACATCATCAAGCAAATGGCATTGGCAAGTTTCAGGTCTATATTTTGTACAAGAATTCGCCAGACTGAAATCATAACCATTCAGGCAATGCAAGTATGACGATTTTCACCAGCGCCAGATTAACTCTTGCAGAACAGGGGGTTAGTATGACTTTCTGCCATGTGGCTCTCCTGCTTAGTGGTGTTCCAGTGGATGGTTATGTTTTCAGCCATTGTGGGAAAACCACTGAGAAGACTTGCTTATGTGCCTCGCTATGCCAACCTATATTGTGCTGTATTGCAGAAGAAGTTATTCTGGGCTGGAGGAGGATGTTGAGAAGCCACTAAAGTTGAGCAGTTTTAGATGAACATTTCAAAGGTGTTCTGCATAGCCTGCTGATTTTAGTTTCTTGTATGTCTGCCCCCCCACCCCTGATTATGAAGAGAGGTGGGGGAGAGAGAGAGAGAGAGATTTTCTTTCATTCTGTTTGGTTTGATTTCATAAGGAGTGTTACATACATTGGGCTTCCACACAGAACAGCACTTTACAATAACTGTGAGAGGCTTTTGGAACTGTATGATCAGGTGCCAGAACTATTATTAGTCATAATATTCTCCCAGAGGTAGCTCATGAGAGAAAGCAATTATATTAAAAAGTTCCTCACTTTTCTCTGCTTGGGAACAGATATTTTGCTGCTTAGGTAGACATTTTGAAAGAATGTCATCAGATCTGAATCCCAAGTTTTTTGGGGGAAAGGATAGTCCATTTCCCTCTCAGGTTCGTTTCTCGTGGTCCCAAGACTTTGGTAATGCATATTGAAAGTATGATATAATCAAGCCACAATAATTTAATCGCTATAAATGTTAAGGTTTTTTTCTTGTTTGCAATAGAAAGAAAAAACCGCATCACCCCTGTGCAGTATGGAATACAACCTAAATAGATTTCTTGATGCTCTGTGTTTGCTGTAGAATTGCCCTTCAGGAATCAAGGCCTTCTGAATATAATAGAGTCAGTGCCCTCATGAGACACATTAAAATAGCTTTGCTGAACTGAGAATAATTACGTATTAGAAAGCATCATAATACAGAAGGGCATTGTAAATGATATAACAGAGTACTATAAGGAAAACATAGCCTTCCTCTATCATTTGGGGCTCGTCTGACAACTATCTTGTTGAGGGGCATTCTCATGGGCAATGCATTAAACTCTACCTCAGAATCTGTTATTGACATGAGGTGTACTATTATTTCTCGCAAGTGGCCACACCTATTTGTATTATAGATTGCACTAGAGTTTAAATACGGCCCCAACCCATCAAGTGGATGAGATTCAGGCACTCTATTTGCATAGAAGATGACAAAGGCATTAAAAAAATCTAACATGTATTGCAGCCTGTAGTGTCAACAAGCTGCTTTATAACCTTCTTCTTTTTTAAAAAAATTAGCTTTCTTTTTGTTGATAACTTTGATTGGGTGGGACCGGTAAAGTGCTTCTGCTTCCAAACCTTGCCTGACCTGCCTCATTAAAAACAGGTTGCTGTCAAAGAGATGGACTGCCACCATCATCCTGTTCTTTTCGAAACCAAAAACATGGCCTTGTGGAACGGGGATATCAGAATGCTAACTATGCAGAGAGAAGTGCAAATAAGCTAGATCTAGTGAAACAAAAGCAAGCACAATAATGACTTCTTTCCTCCATATGTCTATGTTTAGCCACAATTACTAACAATTCATCCTGGAACATCTTTGTATTTCAGCACCCAACCTTCACTGGGCTTATTTGCTATTCACTGTTTCCTTTGCCATAGAAAGCAGAAAAGGTATAGTTTTACATGCTGTTTTGCAGCTCATGGCTGTCAGCAAAGTCTCCTAGATCTGTGACTGGATCAAGACTGCATGTTACTATTGCTCTAGGGAGCTCACTTTCTGAGTCATGCAAGAAAATCATTCCATGGTAGAGTAACTGGCATGTACGTACTGTATTTGTTTCAAGCTTGATGTCCTTATGAGTAAGACAGATATAGAGAATGGGGATGTAATAGCATGGCCTAAAATACTAGTCAGAATGGCAACAAGGAACTGCTGTTTATTCTTATAGCAGTGAGCCCCAAGTTAGCATTACTGTATGTACAAAATGGGCCAAAGGCATGTTACACTACTTCTTGTACATTTCCGATTTCGGTAATAAGAGGTTACAAAACTGAATTTTAAGGCCACCCAGATAAGTGTGAAACAGAACATGTTGCAGTCAGATGTACTGCATGCTCACTTTTCACTTACTCAGTATCTTGCAGCTGTTTGTAAAACTTCACTGAATTTTCAGCTTTATTAGAATTCTGAACATGGATTTTGTGTTCTTTTCCAAGTGAATATAAACTGATTGTTCTGTGCTTGAAACAGATGGGATTTCCTTCAGGAATACATAACCAGACTAAATAGTTAATATTTCAACAGCAGAATATTTTCCACCACAAATGTCCTCTTAATACTGGGCAGGCAAACAAAAGACCATTCAGATCTGTGTATATAGCCTTCATCCTTCAGCTTAAACAGACAAGATTGCCTCCTAAGTATAGGGTACCACTTGCTGCTGTCTCTTGCATTTGGGCAGGGAAATCAATGGCCATTTGAGGAGGGAGGCCAAAGCAGAACTGACCAAAGGGTCATTTCAATTTGTTCTAGTTGATTTGTGATTCTTGAGCATTACAAACACTGCATAATAAAGATGGCCATGCTTATTATGTTACTAGCAGGAAGGAAAAAGGAGTGTTTCTGATATGATACAGCCCTCCTTCTGTTCTCCTGCAGTAGTTCTCTTGACCTGTTGCTGATAGGAGCAACAATGCACTTCGCATTATTCTTGCTTCCATTTTTAAATGTAGGTATTTATTTATTTTTTGCCCAAGAGAGCTCTTAAATGGTTATCTGGGAATGGCCTGGAGATGGATCTTGTGAACGTTCAGAATTCCTTGAGACAAGAAACCCAGACAAGGAATTCTGAAACCCCACATAATATTTTGCCTCCTGGCAGGAGTAGAACATAGATCACTCTTTCTCTCTCAGGGCCACTGTAATTTGCCCAACATGCCTTTAGTATCCTTTGTCCTTGAAAAGCAAAGCCTGTACACACATACACATGCAACAGGTCCAACAGGATTTTCTGATTGGTAAGAGACATGTAAACGAGACATCTGGTACTTCAAATTGTTGAAATAAACACAGTTCATACAAAATGGTCCTTACCGGTGTAACAGCAATATTGAAAATGTTGGCAAATACCTTACTCTTACTCATTGGTAAGGGGAAGAATCTGTTAATTCATTTTCCTTGGCCGTGAGAATGAGATTTAAATCCTTAATATTTCCCAAGGACATGTTCATGCTACCCCCAACATGTTTCAAGACTGGAAATTCTTGTGTGATCCCATCCTCCTTTAGCCAGAATCTACATTAAAATGTTGCATTAAAAAAACACCAAACCATTACCTACTTAAGCAAGTATTACACTCAAGTGTTGATGTAACATATGTCCTGATTAGTCTAATTCAGTGCCCCCCAAAAGTTTTCAAGTCTCAGTCTCCTTTTATAATAGTCAAGTAACCCGTAACCCTGTCACTACATTTGCAGGAAAATACATTTGTAATGAGGTAAAGACACCCTTGTTTAGAAAGCAGGTACTTATTTCTGTGTCAAAGGGCCTGATTCTCACATATGCACACACATGCTAACTTTAATATCCATCTCCAAATGGTCAAGGAAGAGATTATTTAACAAGGGCTACAACACATATAAGATGATCTGTGACACCCCAAGACCTCCCCAGAAAACACTGCAACCTCTAGGGGGGGGTCACAACTCCTCAGGTTGTAAAATTAAGGTCTAAATCATTGGGAACAAGGAATTTAGTAGATATTTTTTCATCCTTAGGATACATACTGTATATATAAAAGGAGACTGAACAATGAGGGAGCCTTCTTGTAGTTGTTCTTCTCTTACTCGATTTTGGACATAATTGTGTCTATTGTGACACAATTGCGACAGCTCTAAATGATGAAGCTATGTTGCATCTGAAACATCCACCAAGGCTTTTCAGTCAGAGAGTTCATCTCCTTCCAACATTTCTTCGCTCCTTTATGTTACTTTGAGCACTCAACTGTAGCCATCTGTATTTTGGGTTATGTGACTGAATCAATCTAGTTTTCTGCATTTTATCATTTCTTCTTGATCATTCTAGTTATTACACAGTATTCAGAATTGCTTTAGAGGATATCATTGACTGGCATGAGCTTTTTCAGTTTTTCTCTGACCAGATGGGACAGAATATTCACAATGGGTGTTGACCCATCACAATTTCTGTGTAGTTGGCATTAATGCACATGCATTAAGTAAGGTATATAATAACAGGCTGCTGGTGATCACAGTACCATTTTGATGTGTCAGTTTGATTTTCTTTAAAGATCCTATCGACATATGTCATTTTAGACCCATTGTATTGTATTTGATCTTATGAATGAGAAATCAGATGCAAGTGTTATTGACTTCCTTTTGTTGAAGGAATATGTTTTATTAAAAACTACTGAAACAGCAGTTATGTTGTCGAGATTAATCAACAAGCAAATTGCTCACATCACCTAAGTCTCACCCACATTTAGATCTTCAATGTCAGCCCTTCACACAGTTCCATCACTATTTTCCCCTCCTCATACTCCTCCCCTTGTCCCTCATAGAATTTTGTGCATACAAACTGTTCTTATCCCATTGGGAGGCCAACAGCATGTCATTTGGAAAGTATCTTTTAACAGTACCTGGACACTGTGATCTAACAAGAGTATAATGGCTTCAAGCCCAGTTCTGTATTCTCCTGCATGATAGCTTTGCAAAGTGCTAGTGATGATACCTTTCTAACTCTGATGCAAAGGGATCCCCCTTTTGCACTCCCGTTATACTGCTGGGAAGATACTATAGACATAGACCAGAGGTCAAGGAAGACTACCCATCTCCAATATTTTTGGAGGAAGTTTCTAGCTCTGTTCTAGTTACTTTATACACAACTTAGTGGACCCAACCTTAGCCCTTCCTTATAGATCCTGTTACCAAGGTTGGGAATGGAACATTACACTGCTGTTCAGATTTCTGAACCTGAGGTTCTGTGGAACATGGTGTCAGTAAAACATGCATTGCCACAATTGCTATCAGTTATCCATAGATTTTGTGGAGGTTTCTACTACTCTTACACAAACCAGTTGAAAATGCCTTCTGACAGTATAGTTAAATTCCTTCCTTCCTTCCTTCCCTCCTTCTTGACAAGATTAGAACCATTATGAAGAAATATATATTCCACTGTTATCTGGTTGAAGGGCTGAGAAATTGCTACATTGTCCAGCTGTTCATTTTTTTTTCTTTTAAAAGCTGTTGTTCCTTAATGACTCTGTGATGCAGAAGGAAATGGTCTCTGGTTTTAACATTAATAGCTTGGGAGCTATTTACATTTCAAAGAAGCATTATTTTCATAGAATGCATTAATAACACAGAGATAATGCTTTTTGTATATTTGCAGTGCGAGAGGCGAGAAATCTAATCCCTATGGATCCAAATGGACTTTCAGATCCATATGTGAAGCTGAAACTTATTCCAGATCCTAAGAATGAGAGTAAGCAAAAAACAAAAACCATCCGTTCTACACTTAACCCTCACTGGAAAGAAACATTCACATTGTAAGTTACATTTTGGTAACATTTTTTGATTCATGTATTACACTGTGTTTTAGAAATTTCTCAGACTGGCATTTCTTTCTTTTTTCTTATTATTTGTAGTAAATTAAAGCCTACAGACAAAGACAGGAGGTTGTCAGTGGAAGTCTGGGACTGGGACCGAACAACTAGGAATGATTTCATGGGCTCCCTTTCTTTTGGCGTGTCAGAACTCATGAAATCACCAGCGTGTGGATGGTAAGAAGTTCCTTGAAATGCTACTGTGTTTTGCTAGTAACACATTACTAATGTTCTCAGCAATAAAATCAATTTATGCATTTAAATGCTTCCTAATTATATCAGCAGGACACTTATAGAATATGTCTGCCATCAGGAAGGGGGGGAGCTAGAACCAGCCCTTCTCAGTGATCAGGCACACTTTTATGGAACCAACTTTCCCCCTGACATCTGCCTGGTCCCCTCACTGGGGATATTTCAACACACACTGAAGACTTGGCTCTTCAGGCAGGCTTTCCCTGAGCCTGGGTCATAAATCCATTGATATATTTTAGTAGTTTAAATCTATACTGCCTCTGCCGCTTTTAGACATTATTTTGTTTTGTTTTGTTAAGCTTATGTTTTTATCATGTTTATTTGTCTTTGCATTGTTTGTTATGTAGTTTTATCTTATGATACTTTATTTAATTATGATTTTGTGTTTTATTTTGTGTAAACTGCCCAGAATAGCCTTGTTGATAGATAGATAGATAGATAGATAGATAGATAGATAGATAGATAGATAGATAGATAGATAGATAGATAGATAGATAGATAGATAGATAGATAGA
>JAHTLZ010000010.1:8684254-8707326 GCA_023846285.1 Phrynocephalus versicolor | reverse complement strand
AGATAGATAGATAGATAGATAGATAGATAGATAGATAGATAGATAGAGCACCCAGACTACTGACTGGGGCCAGTTATACAGAACATATAACACCCCTGTTACAACACTTGCTATCAAGTGGGGTCCAATTCAAATTGCTGGCCATTAAGGACCATCTCTCCAAATGAGCCTTCTCAGCTTTTAAGATAATCAGAGGAGGCCCTTCTCTCAGTCCCGTTGGCAGTGCAGGCATGGCAGATGGGAACCCAAGAGGGGGCCTTTGCTGTGGCAGCTCCCAGGTTATAGAATGCATTAGGGATGGGCAGGAAACAAAAAACAAAATGCTGTTTCGTCGTTTGATTACATAACAAAACGAAATGAAATGAAACAAAATGAGGAAGCAGTATTTTTGTTATAGGCTAAACGAAATGGTCATTTTTGAATTGAAATGAACTGTTTCATTCCATCAATTTCTGAGGGCTCCTGCTGAGCTGTCAATGGCTGGCCCCTTTAAACATGGCCCTGTCGGCACCAAGGGGACCTTCTTTTACCAACTGGGCCAGGTTTAAAGCGGTCCAACCATTGACAGAGCGGCAGGAGCCCTCTGAAAAAAAGTAAGGTGGGCAGCTTCTGCCAAGCTGCCAATGGCTGGGTGCCTCTAGGACCCAGGAGAGCCATTTCATTTCGTTTCGTTTCGTATGATTTTTTAAAAAAACAATCATAATGATTAAAACAATCATCATTTTTTAAAACAATCAATATAACTTCCCAGAGAGTTTACTGTTGTCTTAATCACGGTTGTTTACATTTCACTGGACGCCAACGCTGATTTAGCTCTGGGTTATTTGGGTGACGCGGTCAGCAGGCAGCAAGATAAGTTTCCAGATGCTGTGCTTATTATTGCGGGGGACTTTAATCATGTTGATTTGAGGACATCTCTCCCTAAATTCTATCAGCATGTGAACTGTGCCACCAGAGGAACAAACATATTGGATAAGGTCTATTCCAATATAAGGAATGGCTACAGGGCCCTGCGGTTTCCACACTTGGGTCTATCAGATCATTTGTCCCTGATTTTAGCACCAGCTTATATCCCTTTAAGGAAACAAACTGCAATTGTAACAAAGACTGTGAAACACTGGCCTGAGGGAGCCTCACTGCAGCTGTAGGACTGCTTTGACGAAACAAATTGGGACGTTTTTGATAACTCAAACCTTGAGGAGTATACCGCAGGAATTCTGGGTTATATTAAATTTTGTATAGATATTGTTACTGTGGATAAACATGTCTGAATCTATCCAAATCAGAAACCATGGATGACCAAAGAGGTGAGGTGCCTCCTGCATGACAGGAATAAAGTTTTCAAGTCTGGTGATGTGATCAGGTATAGCATTGCTAGAGCAGATTTGAGGAGAGGCATTAAAAAAGCGAAGGTGGATAATAATAATAAGATTGAGGCTTGTTTTTACAGTAATAATAATGTGAGGCAAATGTGGCAAGGGGTTCAGCAAATCACTAGTTATAGATCTAATCATGCTGCCCCTTCTGCTGGAAATGCTTCTTTGGCTGAAGAACTGAACAATTTTTTGCTAGATTTGAGACAGAACAAACAGAGGTATTTACATCACAGCCATCAGCACAGTTTAGCCCCTTCCTTCTTGTTGAAACGTGGGAAGTGAGAAACATCTTGAGAACTGTGAACCCAAGGAAAGCTGCAGGACCTGATGGCATTTCTGGTCGGGTGATTAGGGAGTGTGCAGACCAGTTGGCAGGAGTTTTTACTGAAATTTTCAACCGGTCTCTAGCCCAGTCAACTATGTCTGAAGGCCTCCATTATTGTTCCACTGCCAAAGAAGCCATCTATTAACAGCTTAAATGATTATAGACCTGTGGCACTTACCTCCATTGTAATGAAGTCTCTGGAACGATTAGTCCACCAGCATATGATCTCTTGCCTCCCAGGCACATTTGATAAATATCAGTTTGCTTACAGAACAAATAGATCCACGGAAGATGCTATAGATATCACCTTGCACACTGCTCTTACCCATTTGGAGTTGTGGGGGACCTATGTAAGGATGCTCTTTGTGGACTTTAGCTCTGCTTTCAATACAATTATACCTCACAAGCTGATATCTAAACTTAAGGACCTTGGTTTTTGTCATTCCATCTGTGTCTGGATCATGGATTTCTTATCAAATCTCTCACAGAGGGTCAGATAAGGTGACTACATGTCGTCAGCCCCCACTCTCAACGTGGGTACTCCACAGGGCTGTGTGCTGAGCCCACTGTTGTTTAGTATTTACACCTCTGACTGCACTCATACTCATCCTGAAAATAAAATCATCAAGTTTGCCAATGACACAACAGTAGTGGGACTGATCTCTGGTGGAGACGAGTCAGCCTACTGAGAGGAGGTGCATCGGCTGCTACGGTGGTGCAGAACCAACAATCTGATAATAAATATCAACAAGACCAAATAACTTATAGTGGACTATCAAAAAAGGAAATCAGACACTCAGCCCCTGATTATTGATGGAGTTTGTGTAGAGCGGGTGACGGACAGTAGGTTCTTAGGAGTTATTCTACAGGAGGATTTGACCTGGAGTGCCAACACTGAAGCACTGGTTAAGAAGGCCCAACAGAGATTATATCTTCTGAGACTTCTCAGGAGGGAACAACTGTCTAAGAAACTGTTGGTAACTAGAGATGGGCACGACTTAGCGGTATTTCCGTTTCCGTTTCCGTTACTCGTTTCCGTTACTCTACGGAAACGGAAACGGGAATTACTCCGCCAGACTTCGAGCTCGAACCGACGAACGAACAATTTGGTCTGATTTTTCGTGCTCGTTACTTGCATCGCGCGATCGCGCGCGATGCCAAGCGGCACAGAAAAAAAAAGTTTTTAAAAGTTAAAAAGCCCGGTTCCCGGCCAAAAAGCAGGCGGAAAAATGCCTGCCGTGCCTCAGGGCACCTACCAGAGGGGTGGTTTCTGGAGGTCCCCGCCCGGCCTCCCCCCCTCCTCCGTCCTGGGATGCTCTGGTGTGGTGGTGGGACTCGCCCGCCGCAAAAAGCCCAGTCTCGCCGCCGGCCGCCAAAGCGCAACCAAGCGGCACGGGCGGCACAGGAAAAAACTTTTTTAAACTCTCCCCCGGGTCTCCCCCCCACCCATTCCCGGGCCAAAAAGCAGGCGGAAAATGCCCGCTTGACTAAGGGCACTCACTCAGTAGGGCACCTACCGGAGGGGGGGTTTCTGGTCTGGAGGGGGGTGTCCCGGCTTCCCCCGTCCTGGGCAGCCGGACTCGAGTCGCCTCGTCGCCATGCCATGCGGTGCGGGCGGGGGATCGAAAATGGGGCGGCGAATGCAATATTGTTTTTGAAATCATGGTCCAAAAACACACAAGCACAACAGAAACACGCGGAAATGTATGAACTGCCAGATTTTTCACAGTAGCAGTGGTTTTTTTTCTTGCAACAAAATGTCTCTCCTCTCCTCCTGTGTCCTCCATTGATTTTATTTTATTTTATTTTATTTTACACCTGCGCAGTGTGCAATGATGGGCTGGCCCAGTGGCCTGGCCAGCCATGTGGGAGGGGACGACCATGCAAATTTTTGGAGCCATCTCACCAATCGCATGGCCACTTGGCCACTGAGACTTCTGGGATGTGCCAAAAAGCCCCCTAAAACTTGCCCTAGCCCCCTAACCCGCTAACCCTAATCCTTGACTCCTTACCCATACGTCACAGACTGTCTTCTTAGTGGGTCAGAGAGGCACCCAGAGGTGCAACCCACTAGCCCACCATAACCTTACCCGTCATTAGCCTAACCCTAGCCCTAACCCTAATCCACCTTAGCCCATAGCCAGATCGACTTGCATTGCACTACACGCAAGTACGATTCCCTTCTTTGTGGGACATGGCAGGTGCGAGACAAGAGCCTTGTGTAGGGCAGGTATGACCCTATGACTCTCACTGGTCTCACTGCCTGCAAATGGTATGCATAACCATATGGTTGTGCATGCCATTTTGCAGCAGCAGCAGGTGAGGATGGGAGACCCCCATGTTGAGGGGTCTCTTGGAGCCTGCTGCTGCTGTCCCTTCCTTTATAGCGGGCCGGCAGAGGCACCCACCCCACAGAGGTGCCTCCAGGAGCCCGCTACCCCCCCCAAAAAACCAGTATAACGATAACAAAAAAAACGAAAAACGAAACAACTAATTTTTTTCCGATTTTTCGCGAAAACGGAAACGAAACGACTCGGACCCTAGCCGAAAAAGAAAACGAAAACGAAGTTTTTTTCCTGAGTCGTGCCCATCTCTATTGGTAACCTTCTACCGGGGCTTTATAGAAAGCACTATCACTTACTGCCTCTGTGTCTGGTTCGCCAGTTGCACAGTGGCAGATAGAAGGGCACTCCAGAGGGTCATAAACACTGCTGAGAAGATAGTGGGCTGTCCTCTTCCTCCTTTGGAAGAATTATACAACTCCAGATGCTCAAGGAAGACATCTAGAATTTTGAGAGACCCTTTGCATCCTGGCCACCAATTTTTTGAACTGTTGCCATCTGGCAGTTGATACAGGACTCTTAGGTCAAGGACAAATAGACTAAAGAACAGTTTTTATCACAGAGCGGTATCCAAGTTAAATGAGACAGTTTTAGGACCATCTTAATCAGTGTTTAAGTAGTGTTTTAAATTTTGTAAGCAATTTTAAGAGTTTTTAATATTTTGTATGGTCTTTTATGTGTTTTATGTGTTTTGTATGTTTAGAGTGTGTAGTGGAACAGCACTCTAATTTCGTTGTGCATATCGTGTATGCATAATGACAATGAAACTCTATTCTGTTCTATTCTATTCTATTCTATTCTATAAGAAACAAAATGAAAGAAAATGGGGGTGAGCACGAAATGAAATGAAATGAAACATTATTTTTCCATTTTGTGCCCATCCCTAGAATGCTCTCCTTCAGGAGATCAGCCTACCCCCTCTCTTTTATCCTTCCACAGACGGCTAAAAACTCGTCTCTTCAGGCAAACTTTTACTAATAATGATTGAATCCCGAATACGATTTAAGAGTTAGCTAGTTTTTAATATCCATTTGCTTTTAATTGTTCAATTGTAGTTTAATTAGCATATAAAACAAGCAGGCAAGCAAACAAACAAGGAAACAAATTACTCAGAAATTAATGTGTCTGTCTGCTTATTTTGTTTGGTTTTGCTATTGGTCTTAAAGATGGATTCAATAAAACTGATATGGGAATACAGTCTTCTTCATATTTCAATGCCTGTCCTTCAGCTCTGGTACCAACCATATATTTGCTTGCTGTCTTCATGTTTTTGACTGCTGGCCAATCCTGCAAATTTACTAAGAATCATCTTTGACCTGAATTGCTTTTAATCCTGAGTTTGCAGTGCAGAGCCCTGCCTCAGCTTCCTGTCTGGAAAAAAAAACCAGTTTGCATTCACTGCATGTTGTACTAATACCAAGAATAAGTTGTGAAATTATTCCCTTTTAAAGATGTAAAATCACGCTGCCTATGTTCTGCAGGTACAAGTTGCTCAACCAGGAAGAAGGCGAGTATTACAATGTCCCAATACCAGAAGCGGATGATGATGGCAATGCAGAGTTGAGACAAAAATTTGAGGTGAGAAGGTACACATATGTATTAGAAATGAGTACTTGGCATTGCCCATCCTGTCACTGAACTTACTAGAGCAGGGTATAAGAATGAATTCTTTTTCTTCAGGACACTGTACAGGGCATCTACGTATCTTAATGGGACTTCAGTAAATATTATTTTGCTTAACCTAGTTTTGGCCCTGCGACTAAGTTCTGTTGCCGTATTTTGAACAGGTTGTGCTGTGAAATAAATAATGTTAAGATTACCTCACTGTTGATGTCACATCAGCTGTATTTGTGAGTTCAGTTCTCTCTTCATAGGGAGATTTTCCAACATTGTGACAAAATACATATTGAAGAAAGCTCTGTCTCCATTTGGAAACCATGTTATTTTTCTTGTTCGCACTGTTACTGTTGTTCATTTGCCACCTTTCCGAAGGTCAATAGCAGCTGGATCTCATTTTACCTTAATTGCTCTGGTGATTTCCCTGTTCCATTAAGAACTACCAGTTGGTTGCCAAGCCCATAGACGCTGCACTTTGTTTTAAATTTCACTGATCCTTATTCCAGGATATCTTCTTCTGTTTCTTATACATGTCATTTTTATTGTCTCTTTCCATATGAAAGGGAAAGGTGGTAAGTCGAGAGAAGAGGATGGGAGATAAATGTGGGGAGTAAGATATGCAGATACAGTATATGTGCTCCATTAATTCAGTTGACCTGCTCTAGTTGTGACTTACTAGTAAAATTTAGCAAGTGAGTGGGAGCAAACTGAGTCAATATTTTATGTGAATAGTAACATTAGACACATTTGAGTGGTTGAATTTTGAATGCTTGTTTTACTTCTTTGAAGCAAGCATGGGAAATAAACACAACAAGCAAAGAAGTGTGGATATGTTTTATGCAGTCATATCCAGTCACTAGGGATGGGCACGAAATGGAAAAATAGCATTTCATTTTGTTTAGTTACAAAATGAATTTTAAAGTAGTTTCATTATGAAACAAAATTCATATGCAATGGAAAATTACTGATACCAGGCATGTGAATGGCAGAGGTACCTTCTGCATGTGATTTTAGGGAACCCCTTGAAATTTGGAAAGGTTTGGGTTTCAGGGAACAGAGTTATTAAGCTCCAAAGAGGCTATGGGGGTTCTTAATTAAAGGAGTGTAATTGACACGCTTTAATTGACAAGCTGTAAATTAACCATTTATTGATAAAGCATGCTGAACACACTACTTCAATTAAGTACCCCCACACCCTCTTTGGAGCTTAATAACTTCATTTCCTGAAACCCAAACATTTCCAAATTTCAGGGGGTTACAAAGGTGAGCTTGAGAAAGCTCCCCTGCCAATTTCTCTTAAATGAATTGTTTCATTTTAGAGGGGGGAATGGTGTTTCATTTCATTTTGTAACAAAACAGTGGCTGGCATTTTGTTTCATTCGAAATGACTCAAAACCTTACGACACGATGAAACAGCGTGTCAGTTTTTGTAAGGTGCACATCCCTACCAGTCACTTCTCTCATTTCTTGGCATGAGTGGGGAAGTAAGCTGGAGTGTCAGGTACTGCAGTTAATACCCACTTTTTGTTAACATCCAAACTGTCAAATGATGGTTAGTTTCTTTTTAAGACAGGATATGAAACTCATTGTTTAATAAATTTAGCAACCAGTGTCTTGGTCCAGCAGGGTGGCCACTTAGTGAAAGAGATTCTCTTCACTACAGGACCTTCACTGTAGCTATAGAAGTATCTCTGTAGTTGTCTAATAAATTTCAAGCACTTCTTTCCTGTCATGGATTGTCTTCTTGCACAATTTATGTTTAAAAAATATGTTGCTTTATAACACATTTGGTGTTTGGGAACAATGTAAAATGGTGAAATGAGTGTATTGGTTTAAAACTAGGAGGCCCTAGTGTTTTTACTCACTTATAAGCCAAACATCATGGTTAGTGAATGCTGTTTCCAAACAAAAGGGCTTTTTTATTTCCTGTAGGTGCTTAACTTTAAAACTGATCATAAAACCATCCTTTCATTACAATAATAGGGGATTTTTATTTTTTATTTTTATGCAGAAATAACTTGTTCTGTAGAACACACTAGATCTCTAGTTAATTGAGAGCACAATCAACATTGTCTTTGTATGGATTTAGTTTTATAGCTTGCATTGAAAACTCAAGAAAGTTAACCTGAAAACAGCAACTTTTTTGAGTTTCTAGATCCATTTTTTGTATTATCACCTTTGCCTCTTTACATGATGTGCTGCTGGTATGAAACTTACCTGCTTCAGGTTCATTTTAATTATGTTCAGCCATTAACAGTTTAAATACTCAATATGTAAAGAAAACCATGCTACTGCTTTTTAAAGATAGTTATGGTTTTGTGGTGTGCTGCTATTTAGCAATGTGTGTTCTCATTTTACGTTTGAAAGACTTGAATGGCGGATGGTTCTTGAGGCCATTTTGCTAGAGAGCCCCAGTTGGATGCACAGAACAGAAAATCTTCTTACCCCTTTTTCTCCTCATTTCATGTCATCTGCTGTCATATATACCGCTGACTCATTTCATAAAGGGCCATGTGACTGCTGTGTTTCCTAAGCCCCAGGAGCTGGACACATGACTCCTCCCCAACAACTATAATAAATGTGTAATGGGGAGAGTCAATAAAAGCTCTATTTGCAGATTGACTGCAAGTCAGGGTCAAGCCATTTGGTCCTTTCTTGAATACCAGGTAACAGGATGAATTTTCTGATAAGGGAACTGGCCTCAGCAAGGAACCTAACTCACCTTGATAGCACACATACAACCAGTACGGAATGTCCTGCTTTGTTTATGGATTTCTCCTGTACCTGATTTCTCATCTGTACAGGGGGATTGTAAAATTTACATTTGTCTTTGATGGTTTAAATTTTGAAAATTGATCTTTAAGATGTTTAAATCACAATTTCTAGGCAAAAATCAAAGAAAAACAAATGAAATGAAAGGCAAAAAAACATGTGGCACCTTAAAGACTAACTTTCATATTTTAATGTAATGTTTCGTGGACACATCCACTTAGTCAGACATATAGCAGCAGAATGAGGTGTGCAATATAATATGTAATGGGATATACGTTTCATACCAAGTATTCATTGGCTGTAGTATGTGTCCCATCTAAGTTCCTATAGAGATATAGATGGGTGAGAGTGGATAGGGGAGGGGAAGAGGAGGAGGGGGGTTGGTTAGTTTTAAAGATGATGGGAAGAAGGATTGATTAGTTTTAATGATGATAGGAAGAAGGATTGGTTAGTTTTAAAGATGATGGGAAGAATGATTTGTCCTAGGGTCTCATTGTGGAAGTTGGGTTTGTTGATATGGTAGGTGTTGTTTTATAGCTCTGTGGTAAATTCCTCAAGAGACAAAAAACAGACACCAGGTCAAAGCAGGGTGAGAGGGGTGGAAGAGAGGCAGAGATAATGGGAAAGTTAAATCATGATTTAAATCAATTTGATTTTTACCCATCCTGCATCCATGCGCACAGTCCATGCACATATTATTTATTTATTTCCCTCAGTTTATATTGCCACCTGCCCAGCTGATTTGCCATCACCCTCTTGACCACTTTACCCAAGAATGGTATATTAGCAATATTTTATCAATCAGATGGAAATTATTAAGGTTGTCTGACTCTAACTGGGGGCACTGGATGGTGGTTGAATGATGGTTCCTTTTTTAGGAAGGAAGATTTTCATCCCTCAGACATGAATTAGCAGTATTCGTAACCCAATCAATCATAGCCTTTTTGTGGTTGCAGCAATATTTTTGATTACTTCATAGCTGGCAGCTCCATGGTATACCAAGGGGCAGAGCAAACTCTGAATCAGAGAGGGTATTTGCAGAGTGGTGGTGTCAGCTGTCTAGTCCATCAACCTGGTTTTCAACAGGGTCCATCAACCAGGTCAGCCAGAAGCCCTCCCAGAGCCTCCTTAAACCATTCTGGGTCAAGAAGCCTGTGAGGGTGGACCAATTTCTCAGGTCTATTATCCCCACTGATGGGAGAACCTTAGACAGATCAAATCTCAGTTAGAAGTAATCTGTCCATAACAGAGGAAGGGAGCTCACAGTTCACCTGTGCAGTCAAGAACACCAGGTCCAGAGTTGGCCACCTGAATGTGTGGGGCAGGTGACATATTGGAACAGGCTCATGGTCGTCATGGTTAGATTAGTTTTGGAGAACTTCATGGATAATAATTAGGTACTCGTGAAAGGAAACTATCAAAACCTCATCACCTGTCAAACACTTATGAGAAATTAACAGTTATTTATGCACACACAGAAGGTTCACTCCTAATTTTCACCGAGAGAGAGAGAGAGAAAATTTGCATTGGCTTTTGCCATTTGTCTTAAGAAGGAGAGTTGCATTGGCTGTCAGAATTTATCTGTACCTTCCTTCCGCAGTCTCTTCTTGATAAGGTTATCTCTTACTTACTTTCTTTTTTTCCATTCCTTCTTCATATATAAATATAGGCAGACATAAATAAAAGTCACAGTGTACTCTCTTGTACCCAATATAATCTTTTCAGAACAGGATAGTAGTATTTTTCTCCCCACATTTTAAAATCAATATTCTGTGCCCAAGCAACTCATGGTCTGTTGGAAGAACAGCTGGATTCTGTACACTGTAAGAAACAGAGACAAAGTAAATGTGGATGTGTTTTGTGGTCATGAGGAGGACCAAAGAATATTTGCAGAATTTTCACAATATGGCTATCTGTATCCACCACCTATAGGAGATCTAATTCTTCCTGGGTTTATTCACCTCACCACTGTACAGAATCACATTTAGAAGCCTATGTCCTTCATCAGTCTTGAAGGCTAGTAATTGGAGGTTCATCTCTAATGAAAACTGGATTTTTCATGATATGGTAGTTGAGTTCTTGACATTACCACATACGTAACTCTAATGAAATTCTTTCTAGTATTTTTCTTTTTTCACCCCCAGGTTGTTCAACGGCAGTTACAAATAAGTCAGTATTGGATGTGATGGAAACCCATGATTCCACACAAGTATATTACTAAAGTAATATTGTTTGTCTTAGCTGATATTTGATGTAGTTAGAACTTTTTAAACTACAGTTTTTGCTTAACTGAAGAATGCTCCACTGAATTTATTGGGTACATGGACATGCATAGTATTTTCAGTACAGTATTAATCTTCCCAGTAAATGAGAAGGGCTAGCTGGATCACTCGGAGAGTATACCTGGTGGCTGAGCAATAGGACAGGAAATTCCCCATAAGTATCCTGGAAGAAGTGTTGTTTGAGTGGCCTTAGATAAACTGCATAGTCCTAGAGCATCCAAAAAAGAAGAGAATTTAAGCCACTGCCAAGCACTTGATATGAGAAAAACCTGAGAAGGGTTACTACAAATGGGAATTTACTTGACTTCATGTAATTACTGTAATAAAGGAGAGAGAACTGACTTAATAGTACTGGGAATTTAATGTGATGGCCAAATAACTATAACAAGAATTTAACACAGTTTGAGAAATGTTTAGTGTAGTATATTCCAAATTGATATTATCTTAGTTAATGGATGAGGTACATACTTTGTTACCCTTTGTAGATTCTGGAAGAAGTGTTATACTAGATGGATGAAGCTAATTTTAAAGGTAGTTTCAGAACATTATTTAAAAATAGCAGGATATATTTTTGGTTTATATGATTACAGTGACAGTAGTCCCCTACCCTGCATATTGTAAAAACCTTTATTCCAGTGGGGAAGAGGATGCAAATGGCATGTACAGTTCTGCTGACATCTGTTTATTAAGGTGGCTTAAAGCTTGGAATGCAGTATCACCCTCATCAGTTGAACTCCCCCCCTCCCCCGAAAAAATATCAGTTGGGTAATTCCAGCAACATGCATATATACGAAAAAGTGTATTGCATTCAGAATAACATGTATAAATGCTTCCACCTCCCTTTCATTTTCACTTGGGTATGAATATGGGCAATAATTGTAGCAAACCAGAGTATGCATTCTGTTAGCAGATTTCAAAATGCAGACAAATACCATCCGATCAAATCTTTCCCTTAGTAAGGAGTCGAGGAAGGAAGATGCAGGAAGTTAATGGTGGTAAGACCTCCAGGTGGCATTTCTAAGCTGAGAGAAAATAAGGACTTGCTACCCATGGTTAAAGGTATTCATCTGTGTTCATTTTTAATGCACACCATTTATCAAGAACATTTTATAGTTCGTTGTTAGTGTCGTGGCTATATTACAACACATGAATAAAGAGTTAGAAATCCTCAATACCATAAAGAGAAGAAAATGGCAGTATTTTGGACACATAATGCACAATAAGAAATACAATCTGCTGCAAGTTATCCTTCAAAGAAAATTAGATGGGAAGTGTGGCCCAGGGTGTAGAAGAACATTCTGGCTTAAGAACATAAGCCAGTGGTCTGCAGTGGGCACAGCTGTTCTGTTTAGAATAGCCTTGGATAGAAACCAGTTCAAGCTACTGATCAACAACGTTCTACAATGACATGGCACTTGAAGAAGAACCATTGTTAGTGTGAAAGCAAGCTGATTGGAGCAGAGTTTTTTTTTCCAGATGGATGGAAGAACATAACAAGGCTAGTCTTCCTTGTTATGTTCCATCATCATATTCTTCTTGGGCTAATGGGATCCAGCTCTTGGTGGCCCTAAGTCTCCTGGCCAGTTGGAAGGGAATGTGGAAAGCAATCTGGGTGGAGGTAGGGAAGGCAGGGATGGCTGCATGTTGGGTTGTGAAAAGCCAAGATGCACCTGCTGTTGTTGTCCTTTTAAAAATGTTGAAATGGGTGGCAATTAATGATGGGCGGAAGCACAGTTTTCTGCTTTTACTAAGAAGGAGAAATAGAGAAATGCTTATAAAATTCATAGTGGTGACCTATGAGTCATTTTACCACCGTCTGCAAGGAAGGAAAGAACTCGCAGACAATGGTGCATGCAGAAGTCCTTTCGAAATCTGGTGCTGCCTCTTCCCACAGTATCATTTCACAGGAACCAGAGGAACAGAACACGACTGGTTTCACACTGAAGCCACCAAAATTGAACAGGAGGTACACCCTTTCTATTTATCATGGGTGCTATGTTTCTGTTTTCTTTAATCAACAGCAATGATAGAGTGTTAAGAGACCTAGAAAAAGTGGTATTAGTGCTCATATTAGCTACAAATAAATAAACCTTCACAGTTTTCACCTCACAAAAGGTAGATGACTCAGAGCAACCATAAATAACTCTCCAGGATGATTCCCTTGCCCTTTCAAAAGCAAACTGTGGAGCACACAGCAATCCCTGGTAGAAGATGATAGCATAATCTAACTTGCAAGGATAAGGCTGTGAACAAATAATACCAATGTGGAGCTCTAAACACCCCACAGACAAGTATGGTCAAATTGCGTCCCACTTGGGCGTGACACATTGCAAGTTCAGGAAGGAGTGCCAATTTTCTCCACCGGTAATTTGCCGCCATTCAGTCTTGTTAGAGAAATTTTCTTCTGAAAACCATTTATTGCCCTCCAGCCTAAAATGGTGTACCTTTCAGAAGAAGGGAATGTCTCTCAGTGCAGCAAGCAAATAGTATGTGAGAGATGACTGTCAGAGGCAGGCCGTGAAATGACAGGGAGGTGATTTTCAAGTGCAGGGGGTGGGGTGGATGAAGGCTTTGGGCTTGAAAGAGGAACATTGCATACTGTGCTGCTTGGGAGAAGAGGGGGGGGCACAGGAGCAAAGGTGCAAATTGACCGAGTTCTGTCTTGCTGCATAAGACACCTGATATTTCCACAGTTCTGTGCAGCCACAGGTGCACTGCCTTATGGTTCTTTTTATTCTGTTCTATTCACGTTTATTGTCTTTACACATGGTGCCAGTTACTGTTGCGTGCCAGCCTCGTTAAACTTATTACTCTTCTCAGATTCTTTATAGCAGCCCAAAAATTGCCTAAGAACATTGTCTTGGTCAATGGTTTCAACTGTCATGTGATGCTGTATATTGAGGTAAATCACAACATATACAAATAGAATGCTTTGCTTCAATTGTGTACTTTTTTGCTTCAAAGCCTTGTGCTGCATCCTATGTCTGCTCTTGGTTACTAATGCTGTTTCTGTTTTCTAATTTGTAAGCTGCTATGAGCAATTGTTGATGCAGTATTTTGTATGCTCCCTAAATTGCTGCTGCCACTGTCCTATTGCATTTCTTAATTATTTGCTTTTGCTACTAATTATTATAGCTTTATTTTGCTTTCCTTTTACTAACAAAGCAGTTTTTCTCCCTTTACTGTCTTTTTTCAGGGCTGCCATATATATATTCACATCTTAAAGGTAGTCTTCTCCTTTGTACTGTTTCCATTTACATCCACAACATTTCCTTCCACAATTACGTTAACTTCCTGAGATTCACAATGACAGCCCATGTTTTGTCACATTTTTAAAGATGCACTGTATCATATTAAACAAGTTCTTGCTGCTTTGCTATAGGTGAAAATATAACATATGAGTATGTTTCTTAGTGATAACCCACAGTTTTTGCTGCAACATTCATTTTTATAAACAACCTAGATTCATCAAAGGTGATCAAACTTCCTTGATCTTCTTCTGAAAGTTGAAATAGTGCATCTTTATGGTATGTAATAGTGGTTGGTTGTATTTTTCCTTTGTCAATATTTGCAACACATTCCCCAGAACTGGCTACATACTCACATGTTCACAAAACCACATACTTTTTTTTTGGCATGCCTATATCTGCAGTATAACATATCACCATCACAGTGTGTTGGATTCATAAATGTTGCACAGGGGTTTCAGTGCCTGAGTTATTAATTTTCATCTTACCTATAACACAATAATTATTTCATGAATGACCCAACATCAAAGAGTATCTCCGTGGAAAAGAAAGGTGCCGGGGGGGTTGCATGTAACCTTCTAAGCATGTTTATTTTCTTGATGGCCTTTCTACTGTATTACAATCTTTGCTACAGGTCTTGTCAAAAATGAGATCATCAGTGCTACTGACTCAATATATTGCTGTAATAAGGATATCAGTAATCTATGTGTTACTTCAAAGACAGAAAGAGAAATTTACAATTGCACCTCCAGAACACAGCAGAAGCCTTTGAAGATTGAGTTTTATCAGTGCAGGGCATCTTGTTTGGACAATTGCACAAATACACTGGCCACTGATGCTGGCAAGGTCCATTCGGGGTGTTGTAATCCCCCCAAAGAGCAATGATGTGAACTGCTGGGTTCTTACACTATACAAATAAAGATACACTATTATTTATTCTCATCTCAAAATGTAGCATTATTTATTCTATTTATTAGTCCAGTTTTGTAATGAGACAGTTTTTGTTGGAATTTGAGTGGTTTCACAATTCAGTACATGCCTAAAGCCTTGGGCTGGTGGTGAAGTTAGGGTGAGATGACAGCGCCCTCTACTGGTAGAGTCAAGCCCCTGCAGGAGCCACCTATGCTCCAGTCATGCTCCACACAAGGCTCTGGGAGGGCAAGTCTACCACTGGCAGCGCTTAGGCTAAGGACAAGCACAAAAGCTGGAAGAAAGTATTCTTGAAAGCATATTGCTGTCTATTTCAAATGTTGCTTTCCCTGTCTTTTCATGCATCTTTTTATTGATGCAAGTTTGCTAATTGTTCCTGCCTTTTATAGCACATATAAGGATCACTATTAGCATTCATTGTACTGTAAAAATGAGCAACATTTTGTGCGCTAATAAGAAATGATAGGAACCCTTTTCTCCCTTTTTACTGCCGGCAGTTCTTTTCAACCAGGGGGTTCTGTAATGAGTGAGCAAATCCCTTGGGCCATGACATTTTCCTTAACTACTTCTTAACTTTAGTGTTTTCCATTTTGCAAAATGACTTCAAAAAAAAAAAGAGAGAGAGAAAGATAAGTAGACGGGTTTTCTTCTCTAAAAAAAAAAAAAAATCAAAAGAGAGCCGAGACATCAGAGATGGTTCTGATAATTAATGTTAGGGGATGATTTAAAGCCTTTTACTGAACATCAGAAGTGATTTAGTGGTGCAGATGCCCAGTGTGTTGTATTGTAATAGGGTAATACCATGCCAGATCCATCCACTCATGGACACCAAACCCTCAGATGACAGAAGTTTAGCGTTTAAGTTTGTCTGAATTTTATGTTCCATATATGTGCCTAATTTTAAATTGTGCAACACTAAGCTGATGACATAGCCTCAGCTTACTGTTGCACCATGCCAAGGAGAGAGCCATAGCCCTATTGGGAAAAGTTAATGTTGAATGACCAAGACTCAAAATTCCCACTGCTCTCGGCCCTGACACTCACAGTGTGACCTTCAGCCAGCCACTCTTTTTCAACCTAACCAACTCCACAGGATTGATCACAGCATTGAATGAGGTGGAAAGGAGGAGGAGGAGAGGAGGAGAGCAGTTACTTGTATCTTGTCCAGAGTATCCTCCAACAACTGCCCATCTGTGGCTTTTGTATTCAGTTTTCCTTTAAGCATCCAAAGGTCCTTTGATGCAGCTATGCTGACCAGCCTTTCTGCTTATCGAAAGACATGGATTAAATGATATCAGTGCAAATTTGTTTTAAAAAACCCCAAAACCAAAAACATTTTGATTGACATTTGCTTTGGAGATACAGAAATCTTAATTCTTGTTTGATATCTGTGGAAGTTTAATTCTGTTCTTCTTTTCCTAACGCAGTGGCGGCAGGTAAACAGTGAAAGCAAAGTACTTAAATCTGCTTCGATACAGCAGCCCCTGTGAGGTCTGAGGCTTGGCCTTGGGCTTTGAAAGAGGGAAGGCAAAGCAGAGTGATCCAACTTGTTGGCGAGCCCTCTGAAGCCAATGACTAGTTGGAGCAGATAGGGTACACATCGCTGTTTGGGGAAAGAAGCCTTGTGCCTTCTGACTCATAACTAACCATGCCATCCAGAACTCCTTTCGTCATCTTAGTCCTCATAGGATTTTGAGTTGCATAGCCATTGATCTTCTCTGAGGTTTTTTTGTCTCCTGGGCACCATATTCATGTTAAAAGTGTCCGTTGGTTGACGGTGGCCCACTGGATGTTTTTTCTTTCCTTTTCCTACTTGCATGGAATGGAAGTATTTCCAACACATTGATCTTCACAAACACATAATGGGCCATTTTCATTTTTTAATAAAATGGTGGCCTCTTAGTGCCTAGACACCTACTTTTTTACTCTGCTGTGAGGTGCTGTCATCCACTTCCAGTAGGATCTCCTCTCAGTTATAAGCAGTGAATGAACTGCTCCCCAAGAGAATCTTGCACAGTCACAGTTAATGGGACTCACTAGAAAGTGCATTGCCTTTCCATGCAGCTTCCATTGCATAATTTGCTCTATTATTCTGCTTTGGAAATTTAAAAGTTTCTCCAGTTCATGGTTTTTCATAATGGCAAAGAGAGTAAATCTCAGAAAAAAATGTTATTTCAGCAAATTTCAGGATACAAAAATGTGGGTCTTAAAAGAATCATTGTGATTATTTTATTCCATCCTGTTAGTATCCAACATTTGAAATTTGCAAACCACAAGAGGGCAGCAATGTATTACAAGAACAAAGCAAAAGCACAAGTTTTGCTTACAGTATTAAGAATTGAAACATGGCAGAGTAATAAATAACATTTTTTTAAAAACTGCAATAAAGTATTTATGAAAATTTTCAGGTGCACTGTTTCATTCAAGGTTGTATTTATTTACTTATTTATTTAGTTTATATGAGGATATAGTTAACTGTGACTTCATTGTTTTTGAAAGTGGTTCATAAGCAAATGTTCTGCAGATAATCGCCATTTTGGTTTAGCTGTAAAAAAAAAATGTTATTCTCTTATGGAAGCAACATTATTGTGCTCATTCTTCATATTCCAAGTGAGTAGCTAAAGCTGACTCAAACCTAATTCTCTTACTACTTTGAAAATAAAATAGACAATCCAAGCAAAAAGAATTGCTTGTAAATTCATTTTAGTACAGGCATCTCCAAACTTCGGCCCTCCAGATGTTTTGGACCACAACTCCCACAGTCCTTTGTCATTAGAAATACAGGCTTGGAATTCTGGGAGTTGTGGTCCAAAACATCAGGAGGGCCGAAGTTTGGACATGCCTGTTTTAGTAGAAGAATGTTAACCAGATAGAACAAACATGGGGTGGGGAGGGTAGTTGTGGCATCTTAAAGAATAACTGATTTATTCCACTGAGAGTTTCCACAGATTTTTAATCTACAAGTTAACTTTATGTTGATACAGTAACCCCCTGCCTATTGCGGGGATTAGGGACTCACCTGACCTGCGATGACTGAAAATCTGTGATATGTGGAAGCGGATGCAGGTCGGGTGGGGCCTGGGGGTTGGTGGGTAATCAGATCCCCCGCCGCCGCTCCCCGAGACATCTCAGAGCAGCGCGCACCGGCAGCATTGGGGCATCTTCTCTGGAGGGGTGGAGGAAGCGGCGTCCTGGGCCATCTCCATTGAAATGCATTGGCTCAATGTATTTTGATGGAGAATTTCCCCCCATTGGAATGCATTGGCTCAATGCATTTCAATTGAGAAATTTTTTCCCATTGGAATACATTGGCTCAATGCATTCCAATGGGGAAAAATTTCTCCATTGAAATGCATTGTGCCAGGACCCTGCCTGTCACAGAACCTGACTCTGAGGGGTTAAATGGTGAAGAGCTGCTGGAGGAGCCTTGCAGCTCAAATCAGCAGGCAGCTGGGTCTGATGACTCAGCTGAAAACCTAACTTCTCCTCCTAGAAGGGCCATGAGCAGGATTCTGCAAAGACGTGCTACCAGAAGAGCTAGGGAAAAGGTCTTTGATGCTAGATGGGGAATCAGGTCGGGAAGCCCTGAGTACTAGCAGAAGCCTTTCCAGAAGTAAGGGTGTGTTTCCTGTTTTGGGATAAAGCTGGTAAGCTCACCTTGAGCTCTCTATGGGAGCAACGTGTCATTTGAACTTGCAACCACGTTCCTGTCTGTGACCTTGGCTCTGTTTCCTGACTTCGGACTGGCTTCCTGGACAGCGGCCTGATCTGTTCCCTTGGGTTTGGCATCTGGTTTCCGTGAGATATTCTGGTTTTGACTTGGACTGTTAATTGCTGGGAGTTGGATTCTGTTATTTATCTGGCACTTGATTGTTAGCAAAGGACTTCAACTTGCCTGGCTTTCCACTAAAGATCTTGGCAAAGAACTGAACCCTGTTTGTGTGTGTGCTCTGTGTGCGGGGCTTGACACATTGAGCCAATACATTTCAATGGAGATTGCTGGGGCAGCACTGGCCCTAAGCCAGCGCCAAGCAGCTGGTTGGCGCTGGCTGGGGGAGGAATGGCGCCTGCAGCAAGGGTGGTGGTGCCTTTGCACGGGCTGCTGGAAGGCTTTTTAAAAAGTCTTTCAGCAGCCTGGAAGTGGTGGTGGCGTGCTCCAATTGATACCCCAGCACTAATCAGCTGCCCTAGCATGTACTCTGGTCCCGCAATATAGCAGGACTGCAGTACATGAACCGTGAAATGGCGGGGGGGTTACTGTATCTCTTCTCTATTGATGACTCTCATACATTAGCTCCTAAATCCAACATGACACTATTCACATGAAATCCTAGAGTTTAACTAGATCAACCCACTGCAGAAGACGCGATGTAGCTGGCTGCACAACCAGTTATGGGACAGTGTTAGGGTATTGGAAGCTTGAAATGGTACAACTGCAAATGCAATGCCAGGGAAGAAAAGGAATCCATGGACTTATTGGTATCTATTTTATTAGGATTTAGTGTAGCTTGACAGTTGACTGTAGACACAACAGAATGATTAATCTTTATTTTAAATTATACTGTTGAAATAAAAGTTTTCAATAAGAAGAAACAACAAAACAGTCTGAGACCCAGAGCCAATGGAAGAACCTTGTCATTCCTTACATGGCTGGTGGATCTGAGACGCTCGAGAGGATCTGTGATAAATCCCACTTATGTATTCTCTTTAAAGCACAGACCCGCAAAGGCAGATACTTGTCCACCCAAAAGACTAGACACCGTAACACAAGAGGAGCTGTACAGTAGTGATCAGTATTTTGTTTATAGATAGAAAAAAACTTGATCTTATTTTAACCCATAAGAAAATTGAGTCCTGCATTGCTCTGTGGTCCGTTGTTCATATGCTATTTATATCTATTATGTATTATTCTTTGGTACAAAGCAGTAACTGTGAAATGAACTACAGAACTGCAGTTGTCAAGTAGATATTCTACAAAGATAACTTCATATAAGGGTGGGGAGCTGTTGATTTCTTAGGCCACTAGATGTCAATGACAGGTTGTTGTTTTAAAAAAAACACTATAGGGAAATTACAGAAGGCATAGGTTCATACTTCTGCTGTTGCTTGGTAGTAAAAAAAAATACCAAACAATATGAGATACCAAATGTCATGCTTTCTGCTTACTGAGAGAGGAAACAAATGATATCACTCCTCAGTGGTCTTCTTAAAGGTGTTACTATGACAACAGGCATACTCTGCCTTCTGAAATGGACTCCGTAACAGTTGTACCACTACTTGCAGTTTTTCTGTGGTGTGACTTTTAGACCTTCCACAAATACAAGCCCAACCCAATTACTTTCGTATCTTGCCCTCTCTTCTCTTTCATGTGTTTCTCCTTCACTTTCCATCTTCCTTTGGGTTTGTTTTTGGGTTTTGGTAAGTGGTGTTTTGTACTCAAGTTCACAGTTGCTAAATATGGTTACTACAAACTTCCGAATAGCTGTTTGCAAACCCACTTCAAGCTATAGCATCAAAACACAGTTTTGGAGGCATCCCACTAGCCATAGCTTGAGTGGAACCCGGAATATTTCATATGAAAATCAGCGAGGATAGTTGTACTGTATGTGGAAGGAACAATAGAGATTGCTGGCATGACCTGTTGCTGAAGTGTAATTGTTAACTATTCTTTGTGTGAGTATTATTCAGAATTCTGATAGTGGAGGAAATGTCTTTTTATATGGACTCCCAATTTTACCCCAATCTACTTTTAGGCTTTGTGCCAGTTTCATGGCAGTGGCTGCAGAATGGCATCGTCTTAGACCACAAAGGTCACCGAAACATTGTGCACTTGCAGGGAATAATGTAGGGTTCCAGAAATGCATTTTGCCACTGGTGTGTTTGTTGCTTCTGGCAAGGGTGGGAGAGGGGGAGGGGTATACCAGTACTTATAGGCAAGGGATGGACTTGCTCACAGAAAAAAAAAACCTAAAGGGGAATCTTGAAATGTGTGCTCCTAGTTCGATGTTGGCGAACCTATGGCACGGGTGCCAAAGGTGGCACTCGGAGCCCTTTCTGTGGGCATCCGACATCACCCGTTCACAGCCACCTGTATTCAGTTTAAATTGCTGCATTGGCACTTCACGGAAAATTAGTGGGGTTTTGAATCGCATTTTGGGCACTCGGTCTCTAAAAGGTTCGCCATCACTGTCCTAGTTGTTCATGTTTTTCTTCATCATAGACTAGAATAAGATCTGACAGGTCTTTGCATGGAAATCTGTGTCATTAAATCCACATAGGAAGCAACATGATGTCCCTGGTTTCGTTCTAGTTGCTCACCAGCCTTCTTTCAAGGGCCACTTGAAAACTCCACAGGTTTCCATATGCCACCTACTGGGAAAGATCAAATAGATTTACAGAATGGGTACTGGCTGAAAGTTAAACAATAGGATGGGCCACTCTTTATAATAGGAAGTCAGTGATTTCTTGTTTCTTGGTAGGATTGCATGGGGTTTTATTTCACAAAGAATAAGCTTTTATACGGGTTGACAATGTATAAAGTGTATCTTGCCTGTGGTTACAGGGTAAAAGAAAGATCCAAGATAAGGTGCGTCCAAAAGGAAGAAAGTAAGACCATGTGCATGCCTTTGTTGTTATTCTTCTTTTAGTAGTGCAACTAATGTTCATTTTAAAACCTGTGTTTTGAGGTGGCCAGCTAGATTTGGTGTGGAATTTTTATTTCATTTTACTAAAATAAATTAATAGATGTTGTGAACAATGCAAGACAGGTTTTAAACTAATGCAACTACTGTAGCGCTTTTATCTGCAATGTAGACTCAGTGTTACGGTCATGAGGTCTGCAGTCTAGGCTCATGACCACAACACCTTGCCAAACTTTTGGATGTCTCTGTTTCCTCGACCCCTGCTTCTGGTACTACCTCGCTGAATGAACCCCCCTGAAAAACTCAAAAGCTTGCACACCGTTGTGACCAATGGATGTTTTAGTCAAACTGTGGCTGAACTATGAATATAGCATGGCTATCCTTGTGGTATGCTGATGAAGAAAACAAAGGTCTATTGCAGGGAGGGGCACACAGACAGCTGGGTATATCCTAATAACCTGCTCTACCTTATGATCAATTTTAGCTAACACCATGGCAGGATCTAGTGCCCAAACAATGCCTTGTGAATTCAAAACAAAATGGTTGGCCTCTACAGAAGCCATGATCTTGCAGTTCACTGTAACCCTCAAGTGCAGCTACTATAATTGGAAATCCCATTTATATACTACAGGCATGTTTTACAGAGGAGTAAAGGAAACAGCAGTGTTCTTAGGCTTTGCACAAACAATATTCAGGCTGTAAGTGGATACCAGAACCTGATGCAAAAGTATGGGTGGTGCCCAAAAGTATAGGATTATTCAATATCCTATATTATATATAATATTCTGATTATGTCTTCCATTGATGTGGAGTGATAACTGCAAAAGTGGTAAACAGGTGATTACCAGTATAGTGTATACTGTGTTGCTCTTGTTTTGTATGTGATATACTTGGGTTTATTGCTTTATTACTCTGTGTGCCTACATATGGCTTCCTGGTGGGAAGTGTGTGAAAGGAATTTGAGGGAAGGGAGAGAAGCAAAAAGAGAAGCAGCGGTAGGGGGCAATTTGCCCCACCCAAAGAGCAATTTACTGACTGAGTGAGTGACTCTTGAGAGGTTGGTTAAAAGTGTGTAAGTAACAAAAGAGTACTTTGAAATTGGTCATTGGTACATTATTATGTACCAATTTTTGGAGCATCAACATAAAAATCTAAAAGACAACAAGACTACTTTGTTTTTATATTGAAAATATTGCTTTCTCCTTTTTAACATGTCTGCCTAAAATCCTTCCTCTAGCTAAGACAGTGAAAACAAATTGCATGGTACAGTAACCCCCTCCTGATCAGTGGGATTAGGGACCCACCCCACCCGCGATGCAAGAAAATCTGTGATATGCGGAAGCGAGTGGGGGGCGGGCGGCATCTTACCTCCCACCGCTGCCGCCCGCCCGCGCGGCCCGAGGCTTCTCGGGGGAGCCTGGTTGAGCAGAGCGGAGCGACCCGATCGCTCCATGCTGCCCCTCCTGGCCGCCCCGAGCCTTCCCGGGGGAGCCTGGTTGAGCAGAGCGGAGCGACCCGATCGCTCCACGCCGCCCCTCC
>JAHTLZ010000010.1:8639556-8670129 GCA_023846285.1 Phrynocephalus versicolor | reverse complement strand
TTATTATTATTATTATTATTATTATTATTATTATTATTATTATTATTTTCCGTACTTTTATATGTCTAGGCTTTTGATCATCCATGGTTATACAGCCAATAAACTGAAATGTGTTTTTCTCTAGTTTTTTTCAACTTTTTATTCAGTTGCCCTTTTATCCTGAAAGGAAATAATTCACTTTCCAAGTTACTTAAATCTTTGAAGTATACACTCTCCCAATTAGTGTCTGGAATAGCACCCATTCATTAGGTGTGATCACATTTTCAGCCTCATTTTATGTAGCATACATTAGTATGGGTAAGCTGCTTCTCTCCATTTTATTTATCTGCAGCAGTAAAATCCTTAATTGGTGATTCATCTAGAAACCCCTCTAGAATTTAAGAGGCTTTAAAAATGCCCTATTAGAACCCAAGGGAGAAGAAGATTTCTTCAGCATTGATCTTGACTTTAAATATTATTATGGTGGCAAAGGACCTATATTCCAAGTGTTTCAAGTATTTCCTTTCTAGGAAGCTTTTAGTACATTTGAACAGCAACGTTTTTTCCTGTTAAATGTCTATTGAACATACTGGACTACCTATACAAACATAACTGAGTTATCCTAGTTGTAGTGTGGATACAACACTTGATATTAGCATAGTTAGCATTATTTATTTATTTATAATTTATTTGTACATTTATATACCACCCGTCTTCCAAAGGATCTCCAGGCGGTTTCCAACCTCACCAAAAGGAGTAATACAAAAATATAAACAAAAAAGAATAATCACAGAATCAAACAAAACAAATAAAATAATACACACTGGCAAGACGGTCTTATTCTAATAGTCCCAGGAGACTTTTTAAAAAATCAAATTAAATTATAACTATATGTAACTATATAATGAAATCATGCCCTACCCTAGCAAACCTTGGATGTGATCTGCACATTGGCAAGGTGGGAATGCCACTTTAACCATGGCATTCTAATGCCAGTTTAAGAAAATGAATTCCTAACTACACTTAGATGTCCATCTGAGGAAGCTCTGTGTAGTCAGCACAGTCATCCACGTTGAAATGGTCCTCTCATTTGTGATCTAAGTGTTTCAAATGATCTAGATCTGTGTGTTATCACTAGAGATGGAGTGGCCAAATTCCTGTTGCTTAGCATAGTAAATTTCACTAGAGTAGGCCTTTTGAATCAAGGCAATTTAGTGAGTCAGTAAGCTCAGTTGCTTCAAATAGGCCTAACTCTACCTGCAGCATACTGTGCTAAAGTACTTTAGAGCAATTTATTATGCTAAGCAACAAGATGTTGGCCTGTGTGAAGTGATTTCTACATCTGCCGGCTTAGAGGAAGGAAATATGTGGGTTGATTTCAACTCCAAGCATTATTTTGCATCTGTCAAATATCATACTTTAATGACATCTGTCCTCATGTCACTGAAATAACTGCATGCCAGGACCAAGTGGGTATCAAACCAAGTCTCACCAGTTACAAAGCAGCCAATCCTACCAATAGGAATATACATCTTCAAGTAATAAGATGTATAAATGCTTTATCAGAATATCAAGAACCAATTTGCTCCAAGAGTGGCATGGAACAGTGGAAACCTTGGTACAGAGGTTTGTGCTCCACTGAAATTAAAAATATATATATTTCACCATTTAGGAAAAGCTTTCTGCTTAGCCAGATTTTTAAACTACATATAGCAAATACATAAACTCCAACTCCTGCTAAACGTAATGATTTATTCAAGATGGAAGATTAGTGGCTTTGCAACAGGAAATAGCAAAAGTAACAACTACCTATGCAAAACCATCACCATTACCCTTTAGAACACGTGTCTGCAACCCAACCCAAGTCCCCAGACTGTTAGGAACAGGGGTTCCAAGGTGTCTTGCGAACTGCACTCCTGAGCATGTGTACATCTTTCTCCCCACCTCTGTGCAGGGCTTTTCCTCCCCCCCCCCCACACACACACCTGTTGTGACTGTTTTTGTTTTGGTCATGACAAAACTATCATAGGGTGTGTGTTAATCTTCTCAGACATGCACCACACACATCTGAGAAGAAGCTCTTTGACAAAAACAATCTCTGGTCTTAAAAGGGTTGAGGATGGTTGATCTAGACAATTACAAAGGCAAAAAATTTCTTGAACCTTCTTAAATTAAAAACCTTTATCACTTTACCTCGCTTGTGTATTACTGGTATATGAAGCTGAATCGCCAAAATAAGAATAATATGTGCCTGTACTGAGACTTCCATTTTATCTGTCTCTGAAGACAGAATTGCCTCCTTGATGGAGGAATTGCATAGGATAGGCTAATCTAATCAGCTTGTTTGAAAACCCAGACAATTAGGATGTGAAATAAACCTGGAGTTAAGAATGGAGGCAGAGAAGAGGTGTAGAATGTTTCAGTGAGCAGTGAACAAAATAGGATGGCTTGAGAGAATGATCTTAGTACCTATTTATAGTTAAAAACCTTTGTAGCCTACAGAAATCACACACAACAGATGCAAAAAGACACCAAGTAAAGTCCCAACTAGAAACCCATGATAGATTTGTATTTGAATAAGATTTCAAAAGCCTCCTAAAACAAATAGATTTTTCAAAAGTACAGTGGACCCTTGTATAACAAACAGTTTGTATAACATAAAATTTGTACAACATAAAAATTCTGGAGATAGGGGAAATTTGCTTAACATAATCACCTATGGAGCGAATCCATACAACATAAAAGTGGGATTACTCCATTTTCAATGCATTCCTATGGAAAATTTGTATAAAGGCAAATTTGCTTAACACAATTTCATTTGGAGCGAATTAATTCCTTTATACAAGGTACGTATATGAAAAGGGAACTGGCCCTAACTTCAAAAGAGAGGTTATTCCAGGAGCTCAGAGTAGTGGCCAGATAACCCCAGTTCTTTAGAGAGCAGAAATATCTTTCATGTTGACAGCTGTCTTTCCAGAGGAAGACTGGCTGAAATCCTGTTTCTGTAGTTACACCACCTAAGTCTGATGACATCATCAGCTTGATGCCCTGTAACTCACAGAATGGGATTTCAGTCACTATCTGACCTCTCTGTGGCCTTGTGAAGTATAACTGCTTCAAGTTCCAAAGCTCTGATTCATTTCTTAAAACTAGAATTGTTCGTAAAGTGAGAAGGGCAATACAAACCTAGACAGGACTTTGTTTTACACTGTTTCTGTTCATCTAGATGAGATTGTGGGAATCATGGCTTTATTGGCCCAAAGGGTCTGAACGATTTTCATTTCCAAGGGGCATCACAGCAGAAATGTGTACATTTTTAACCTGAAGTAGCTACAGTGCCACTATATCCAAAGGGTCTTCTTCCACGGAGAAAGTGCATTCGACTACAGATCTATCAGTTTAAGAATATCATGTCATAATATAAAACTGAAGCAGGTTTTAGTGGAACTGCTTGAACTGGATCATTTATTTGAAGTACACTACCTCTCCTTGAACAATAATAGTGTCTTTTTGGTTACACATTTTCTTTTCTTAAATATTTGAATTATTTTTCATTGCAATCCACAGATTATTGCCTATCAGCCGTACGGAAAGTCAGTGGACTGGTGGGCCTATGGCGTATTGTTATATGAGATGTTAGCTGGTCAGGTAAGGTTGACTGCACAATTAAATTTAATGAACTCTTAAAGAAACACTGGTAGAATGTGAAGAAGGACACACAGCGGACTGGTTACATGACTGATTGGGCCAAGTCAGTTTTCCAGTAATTGCTGAAGGTTGTTCCAAAATTACAGCATGTGTGCTGTGTGCATGATGTAGACCTTATCCAACTTAATCTTCAACCAGCTGCTGTGTGCACTCAAGCTAATACTGTTTATTTAAATCAAGGCAAAAGGTGCACACTAAATGGCTACATTCCTAGCTATATACAACCTAGTTATATAACCTAATTCTGTTGATTTATGAAAATGTTGTGCACATAATCTCCTGGCATTCAGCTAAAAGAGAATCTTTCCATTTTAAACATAGTTTCAATCAGGCACTGCTATGGTACCATTTCCCACCAGTTGAAGATAGAGGGATAAGAGCTCATAAATAACCTACAAGTCCTGCATCCTTTACCTCCAACACTCAGTGATTACTTGCCTTGTCTTTCTTTGTGTAATGCAATATCAAAAATATTATTAGCTATAATTGGCTTAGTCTAACAGAGACCAAAATATTTTCACTGTGATTGCAAGTGGTTAGCTTCAATATGTACTTGCAGTGGTCTAGGCAGAAGAGGAAGGTAGGCAGAGGCAGGCCTGCTGTCATCCTTGCAATTCCTGTTCTATCTTGCAATTTCTTCCTTGTCATAGTAGTTTGAAGGCAAAGTATTGGAGCATAGACCTGCATAAGTAATCTGTTTGAAGGCAAAGTATTGGAACATAGACCTGCATAAGTAATCTGGAAATTGAGTCATGGCAACTGGACTTCTTTTCTTGAGAGAGCGAAATGTTTCGCTACTCATCCGAACAGCTTCATCAGACTTCTGCTGCTTAGATGAGTAGCAAAACGTTTCAATCTCAAGAAAACTAGTCCATTTGCCATGACTCAACTTCCAGATAACTTCGCCTGGATGTCTGAGAATCTTCATAGACATACTGTATAAGTAATGCACACTAAAAGAGTACCAGAGTATCCCCTATTTTGGAATTGCTTTGTGAGTGGCTTTTCTACGTTCCTTCCAAATGAGTTTCAGGTGATGGCTGGAAAGAAGGAAAGACCTTTTTAAAGGATCTTAAAAACTGGGCCGGTTTGTATGGGAGAATGCTGTTGAGTTATGTTTGGATTTGTGTTATTGTTTTTTGGTTTGTTTGTTTTGTGTTTGTTTTGTAACATTGTCCCAAATTATGTAGGGCTCTGAAGGCTTTAACCAGCTTTTTGAACTACTGTATGGGCTAGAAACAGGCCCATCACATCAGTGAAACTGTTGGGATGCCACATGCTCTCCAGAAATCACCCTCAGGAATTAGTTCAACCACAACATTCTGAAACAGGTGAAGTCTCCCAACAGGTCTTTAAAGACTGTGACCTTTGTAATGTCATGAATAGGTCATGGTGAGTGGGCCAGAAAAGATGTACAGAGGCCTGGGTTCTGAGGCCAGATCATACTTTTTTAGGAATGGATGTTCAATACTTCATTTCCTAATCTTAAACCATCATCTGAAACTCCTGACCACTGTTTAAATGTGGATATTAGTATTCTCCCAGCTATTCAACTGAGTGTTCAAACACAGTCAATATCTGCACTGCATGTGTGTTGATGAAGACTGATTCTGTCTTGAATGGACAAAATTTCACCCTGTGCATTTCTCAGTGACTGAGAACAGGCACCTTGGATTTAGATAGAAATGAGCAAGAGACAGGGGAGTCATCAGTACATTGCTGACAATGCATTCCAAAGGCTTTGAAAACCTCAGCTAATAATTTGATACGGGTGTCAAGAACAAGGCTGAGCCTTGAGGACATGGCGTATGTAGATCAACACGGAGCACCTCTTCAACTGCCTCAATATAGTAACTAGACTTTTTGAAAATAACCCTTTGTGCCAATAGAGGTTTTTTTTTTTTAAAGACTGGTTGACATGTGGAAGGACAGCTTCTCTCCCACTCAACCCCAGCAATTTTATTTCAATAAATTGCCTCTAACTGCTTAATGGGGCTTTAAAAATATACATACGTCATTGCAGCAGGTAGGATGTATTTCAAGTGTGAAAATGAATAGACGAGAGAGAGAGAGAGAGAGAGAGAGAGAGAGAGAGAGAGTGTGTGTGAGAGAGAGAGAGAGAGAGAGAGAGAGAGAGAGTTTTCATACCTGCCATAAACCATAAGCCAAGCCAGTGTAGAGGACACACACAGAGAGAGAGAGAGCAGTACAGGAAATTTGCAGAAGAATCTACATGCTGCATTTTTCTGTGTACCCAGTGAAAGCAGAGAATTAATGGGAACATCTGTAAAGTTAGTTGAGCAATAGTTCTGCCCTCCTATTGCTCTCCTCTCGCATGTTGTCCCTGAAGGGAAGGGAAGTTCAAAGCCTGCCTGTACCAGCATCTTCCAGTTAAATTTATTTATTTATATGATTTATATACCACCTATCTAGCCCAATGGACACTCTGGGAAGTGAACAAATAAAAAAATACAAATTATAAAACAATCAAGCAACAAAAATATACAATATTATAACTTTCAAATAACTAAATTCATGCCCTTCTGCCCCCATGCCTGATTTGTGCACATGTATAGCTAACTGTCAGCCCTTTAAGCCAGGTTTACACAGACTTCAGATTTCAGCAGCTCTGAGGAGGAGCCTGTAGGAGTAAAAGAAAGAGAGAGAGCTGTGCCTAACTAAAGTGACTGAGATTATAAAATGGAAGATAACTAGAAGCAGGCATAGGGATCTTGCTTCGCCTTGGTTAATCAGCCATTGAATAAATGTTTTGGGTCAGCATTAACTCTAAATTTCTTGTCAAACGTTTAGCATTTGTTTGCTTTCACAGCCTCCATTTGATGGTGAAGATGAAGATGAGCTCTTTCAGTCAATAATGGAGCATAATGTATCTTACCCCAAAGCTATGTCTAAAGAAGCTGTTTCCATCTGCAAGGGGGTAAGTTAGCCAACAAGCTATGTCAGATGCACCTGGTTAAATGTCAAGGGGATTGACCTATCAAGTTTTTATTACATAAATAATGACTACTTCATGTCTTAGTTTATTTGCTCATAGTAAGTAATCTTGGTAGCCAACACTTGGTAAGTATTTTGTTCATTGAAAAAAAAGTAACAACTGCAAGACCCTACAGAAGCGCAAAAACACCAGCACTTCTCATCAGCAATTCAATTTGCAAATTTAAAAATAATAGAAATTAAAAAGAAAGAGAAATTAAAAATTATTATATATTGCATTTTAAAAATATAAAGTTTTTTTGCAAAAAAGTAACAAAAAGACATTTCTGCAAAAAAAATTGGGGGGGGAGTACTGAAATAGAAAAAAATAAACTTGAAAGCTTATCTAGTGGAGAGAAAACTTCTACAGTTTTTGATTGTTGCCCACAAGAACAAAATAGGCAAAGATGCACTTTCCTAATATTAAGTAGTCATCTCTTCCTTTACAACTTGATTTACCAACTTCTTTTGTTATTCAGTCGTTAAGTTGTGTCAAATCCATGTTGGTTGCATTGATGACACTGTCCAACCATCTCATTCTCTGCCATCCCCTTTTCCTTTTGTCTTCAGTCTTTTCCAAGGAGTCCTTTCTCCTCATGAGGTGGCCAAAGAACTGGAGCCTCAGCTTCAAAATCTGTCCTTCCAGTGAACATTCAGGGCTGGTTTCCAGCTTCTACATCTGTATAAACTTTTACTTTAACTGTTTCTCATGCCTTTTGCTTCAGCTAAAATGGAAACGGCAACTATTAGATCCTTGAGGTTCCTGTTATAACTATAGAAAGTCCTGGACATTATTCTTGAATATTTTCTTGGAAAAGAGAGGGATGGATATTAGTTTGCTTGGCTACGAGAAGCATTTGAATGTTGATGTAGCTAAAAAGAAAAAGGCAACCAGCTGTATCCAGTCTCTTTAGGTTCTCTAAAAGGAGAAACTGCTGGTGTTATAACATGTTAAGTACTTTAAACATTATGATCACTATTTTTATTTACCAAGACATTGAGATTTTCATGGCTTCCTCCTGGACTATACATTCTTAATGTACAATACAAGTACTGCTTACTGCTTACTTTTGAGTACTGTTTGTGAATGCTGCTTCTGCTGCCGTTAATCAATAGTATGATTTCAGTAGTTTATTAATCTTTTTTTATTGCATCGGTCAGATGTTTAAAATGTCCAGGCTAAATCCCAACAGATTGTATATCAAATGCACTGAATCAGAAGTCTTGCTGAGTCAACACTTTAATAGATCCCATTGATTCAGTGGATCTACCGTATTTTTCTATAAGACACACTTCCCCTTAAAAATAAGGGGAAATGTCTATGCATCTTATAGAGCGACTACAGTAGTCCTTGCTACATATATATCACACATTTTCATTTAGAGAGAAGTTACCTGCACGGAGCCTCTCCCGTCCCCTGCTGCAGCCCGGATTCCACAGTTCTAATCACCTTGTTTGCAAAGAGGTCTCCTTCATGGAGCTTCTGCCCTCCCCTTCTGCAGCCAGGATCCCCTTGTCCCAATCACCTCCCAACTCTCCCCTTTTGCAGCTTGGATTCCACAGTTCCAGTCACATTGTTTGCAACCCTCCCCTTTTGCAGATTGGATTCCCAGTCCCAATCACCTCCATTGCAAAGAAGCTTCCTCCACATGGCTTCTGCTCTCCCCTTTTGTAGCCAGGATTCCCCCATCATGAAACCTTAGGCTAAACAATTTTTCTTTTTTATGATACATTTTTATTTATTTTTTACATTAAATTACATAAAACAAATACAGTGGAACCTTGACTTACATGCTGCTTGACTTGCAGCATATTTGACTTGCAGCAAGAATGGGCCTGTTTGACTTGAGTCGCAGGCTTTGACTTACAGCTCGGAGCCCCGGCGCAAGGCACCGGAATCAGGTGGCAGCCATGACCCAGCATCGCGGCTGCCGCCGCCAAACTGCTCCTGCCTTCTTCCTCTCCTCCGGCAGCGGCGGCTTCGGCGAGGCCAGCTCCGAGCACCTGGAGCTGGTCCTTGGCCTCGCCGAAGCCACCGCTGCTGCCGGAGGAGAAGAAGGGCCGGGAGCTCGGGGCAGGCCTTGCTGGTTAGACAGTCAGCTCAGTCTTGTAAAAAATCTGGCTGCAGAAGTCTGGTCCACAATGGAAGCATTTTAGTTGGGGAGCTGTACAGTTGTGGGGACTCTAATGGTAAGCATTGAGTTGTTCAGAACTTGGAACGTCAGGTTAAAAATAAGTAAAACTTAAATGTTAGACATTGTTGCTATGAACATGAAAAAGTGGAGGCGTATAACTCGTGGACTATAATTCCACTGCCTCCTCCTCTCTTTGAAGAGACATTTCATTTACATCCCCAGTAGGAATCTCCTATCCCAGTCACATTTGTGTTAAATTGCTGTTTTCGGGGGTCGTTTTCATCATCTGGAACGGATTAATCCACTTTCCCATTACTTTCTATGGGAAAAGTTCGTTTGACTTAAGTCATGTTTGACTTAAGTCCAGACCTCTGGAACAGATTAATGACGTAAGTCAAGGTTCCACTGTATATTGCTTGTCTCCTGACGTGTTGCCAATTCAATCACAGTTTTTCCCAACATTTGAGCCCAGTATAATTCATAACTCCTTTCCCAGCTTGAATGAGGATACTTTCATACGTAGCTTCCTTACTATCTCATCCATATTCTATCTATCTTTACTTACATCTATTTTTAATACAAAGAATATAGTCTGTCTAATCTCAGCAATCTATTCAATCTCACTGTTTAGCTCTTCAGTACTAAGCAATTTAGGATATATTTGGCTAACTATATATCTTTTATATATCATCCACAGTATAATTACTTATTCTTCCAATGAGTGCCTCATTTCAGCAATCATCTCTAGTCATCTCTAATTCAAGTTAATATTTTATGGGCTATTATAAAAGAGCTACCTCCTGGCCTATATGTTTCACTTTATGCATATATGTTCTTGTCTGTGCCTAACTGCCACTATTCTTTTAAAAATCTAACAGATTAACATTTATTTATATATCGGGTTTGTCTTCACATTTCCATTTTTTGTTCCCATACCATACCAATTATCTAGTAGCCTTAGATAATCAGAATACTGAAAATAATTTTATGTAATAAATTCACTAAGGCAAAATCTTTTTTTTCTTTTAATTTTCCCTTTTCCTGCCAAGCCCCTTATCTTCACAAGTTGTTTTTCCCTTGTTAAATCCATTTTCTTCATGGATTTTTGTATTATCTTGATAGTAATCTTGATGGCTGCTCTGAAAAAGTCCCAAATTTTCCTCTTTGTGGCACCCATATTAAGTAAAACAGATGTGCCTATCATATTCCATAGACTTGGCACATCTAAGGCCTTAGCCTGCACCATTCTTGTCATATTTGTGTTCATGTTGAGATCTGTTACGGTATAGTCTTTTGATTTGAGCTAATTTCAGTTTTTCCCAGGCATTTCATGATATCCAAGAGTTCGTATTGAGGTCTAGCTTGCATAGTTCCTGCTGTTGTCATATGTAGCTTGGAGTCCAGTGTCTGCTCTGTTTCTGTTATTTTATCAGGATTGGATATCTTTGTATCTTTAGAGTTTGGGTCCAAGATGTCTATTATTCATTGTAATTTGGCTAACAATATATTTGTGCATTCTTCTTCTGAGTCATTTCTCCAATCCATTGTGTTTTCCATTCTGGGTTTTTGGGGCTCACAACAAAAGTTAAAATTGCTTGTAATTATAGTTTTTACCAATTAATTTCCAAAAGGGAAGGGTATGGAAGTAGATAACTGATTTAAGTCCAAGAGGCAAGGAATAGCTATATTTCAGCCTTTGTTTTCAAAACAAGAGATTATCTCAAGGTCAAAAAAGAGTTCTTTAACAAACAGCTTCTCCAACGCTGCTCTTAAAACTGCGTTATTAAATCCAGCAGATACCAAAAGTACAAAAAGCATAAAGTAATTTCTTTTAGGGTTGCATCTTAGTCACCACATACCAAAGAGTAGAAGAACATAAACTAATTTCCTCAAAATAAAAGCAATGAAGCAGGGAGGATATAATGTAGTGTGAAGAGAAAAAAAAACACTTCTGTTCTTGTCTTTTCAAAATATTCACCTCTTCGCTAAGAGCCACTTCCAGAAGAGAAGTAGGGTTGATACTTATTTGAAGAAAGCTATCAAAATCCAAGGAGGGTGTTCACATAGGTAAGGGGGGGATCAGATCTACTCACTACATGCCAAATATATACAGCTTATTTACAGCATCCAGCACCAATAGCTGTGCCTTTGCCAGAATGGCATCTGTCTTCCCCCAGTGGGTGGTAAGGCATTTTCCTGCTTCTACTAAAGTTCGCCGCCTATCTCAGCAATGGCGAACCTATGGCAGTGGCACTTGGAGAGCTTTCACCTGGCATGCGACATGCTCCCTGCCCCCCTACTTCCCCCTCCGCTGGATCAGCCATGAGGAATTTGTGGAGGAACAGGAGTAGGGAAGAAGCAGGAAGGGGAAGAGGCCAAGCCAGGGGACAAGGAGTAAGGTGGGGAGGAGGGGGAGGGAGTTTGAAAATCCTGCGCCTTTCCCTTCCATAGGGCACATAAGATGCAGGGTTTTCAAACTGTCTATGAGCCTCTGAAGCAAGCGGTGGCCATGGTGGCTCAAAGACAGTTTAAAAACCCCTTCGCCACAGCCCTCCCCGCTGCTTCTTCACCTGGCACGCAGCTTTTTCAGCCCCGGCAGTCTTGATTTATTTTGGGGCCCGCTGAGGTGCCGGGTCACCGGGATCCAGGCTCTGTGGGGCTTGGGGGCAGGGCAGCGGGCAGCGGGCAGCTGCAGCCTCTCCAGAGGCTGGAATCACCGGCCTTGATTTATTTTGGGAACTGCTGAAGGTGCCAGTTTGCCTTCCGCCTTCCATTCCTCCACGGCCACTGCTGGTGCTGCTGGAGCCCGCCTGTGGCTGGGATGGGTGGCTGGCTAGCTAGCTAGCTGGAGCTGTGGCAGAGTCCTGCTTCCTGTTCCGCCTGCCCACCCGCTACTCATGGTAGCCGCACAAGGAGGGAGGATAAGCTGGAGCGATAATGCTCTGGCTGGGGAGGGGGGAATGGAGGACTAGCCGCCACTTCTCCCCCTGATTGCTGCTGGGGTGATGGTCCCCTGACTGGGGTGGGGGTGGGTGGGAAATGAGGACATTGCCACCGCTTCTCCGAGCCTGCATGTGCCGCTGGGGTGATGATCCTCTGGCCGGGAAGGGGGTAATGGGAGACTTCACTGTCACTTCTTCCCCCATGGCACATTTTTAATCTAAGATCTTTTTTGCCTTGAGGTACCACTTTATTCAGAGTAAATTGCCATATTGGCACTCGGCGAAAAATAAGTGGGTTTGCAGTCACAGTTTGGGCACTCAGTGTCAAAAAGTTTCGCCATCCCTGGCCTATCCCTTCGTGTCTGCAGGTGCTGCCTTTTCTTCGTTTGCCATCCAGGGAAAACTTACTCCTTTAGGGGCCCCTTTATCTGGAGGAATTCAGTTTGATAAGCTGTAGCAGTTATCAACTTGTGCAGCCGGAACCGGAACTAAACATTTTTTTCTTGTTTTCCTCCTCTAAAAACTAGATGCATCTTATGGTCAAGTGTGTCTTATAGAGTGAAAAATATCATACTTTAATTGAATATAGTCTTCATTATCACATTGAATAGGCCCACGTCACACCATTAATGAGGCTTAACAGTTAACCAAAGAAAGAAAGAAATAAACATCTTAGCAAACATTTATATAAATCTGTTAATTCTTGCAGATTTAAGTAGATGCTTGCTCTGTTTTCATTTCATACAAAGCAGCCTTGAGAAGTATTCGGGTGTTCCATAATGCTTCTGAAGGCTGTTTCATACAAGATTAATTTGCTCCATAAATGGATGGTGGAATATAGGTAAGTAATATATCAAATGGAAGTAATAGCCACTCAAGAAAACTCTTTTTCTTTGAAAGAGCATCCAAATTATTTTGCATCTGAATGTGCTGTCACAGCTGGTTTTCAGACTCATTTTAACCTGTAGATGGCATCATTTCCACAATTTCCTACTTAGTCATTTTTAGTTTGACTGCTCCTGTAACACTGCCTGTGTAAACCTGTGCTTTTAGACTCAAACATTTAGAGACACACATTTGTCTATATGCTAAGAAAAAGGAGGCTCCCTGTTCAGTGTTCCAATAATCTTTTGTGAAATACAGATTAAATAGTTACTGCTTGCTGCCTGTTCAGCTTGTTCTGCCACCAGGAAGAAATCCATGCATATCACAGGAAAATAGATATTGGCACTGAGTAGGAAGAAAACTATGTACATTCTGTACTATGGTTAGAAGCAGCTTCTGGTACCAACGGCTGGTCAAGTGGGTATTTATTTAAGTAGGTCTGGTGATTGGAGATCTAAAAATAAATTCAGTGTTTTTGGAAAAACCACTTATGCCTCCCCCTTCCTGCCAATCTTATTTCATTCTTTCTTCCTATGGACATAAATAAAAGGATAATATGCATTTTGTTTTTCTCCAAAGTAAATAGCAGCTAATGACAGCAATCTTTATGCATGAACTTGATTTTAGTAAATTGCTTTTTCTAGCTACATTTTCTTCCCTTTTCTCTCATTTCAGTTTTTTGTTTGATTTTCAGATTTGAATTGTTTTGATTATACTTTATTACAAACTGTTTTGGGAGACTAGGAGTGAAAACATTGGCTATACATACGGTAAATTTAAAAAGTTTAATTATATTAATTAAAACTGCTACATAATGTAAATATATCTATGTGCCTTCAGCATTCATTGGTCAGATACGTAGAGACGACTATGGAAAATATCTCAAAGATAAAAACTGTAGCATTCAGATTTCACAAAACTGTATCTCTGACGTGTATATATTTAGCTTCAGAAGACCACCTGATAACATAGTCACTCCAGGTACAAATATATATCATGTTTTCTTTCCCAAATATCACTTTTTCTTGCTGCAGATAATAACATTTGATTGCTATTAAATATGCAGTTGAAGACACAGATTGATGTCACCAAATAGGTGATTCCTAGTTCTTTTGCATCCCATATACAGATAAAGAGCAAAAGGACCCCATAAGACACAATACTAGGTGCCAATGAATATACTTTATTATCCATTAGTTACAGAGCTAATAATTGGGGTTTTCATTCACACAATGCATCCATACATCCCATTCATACTCACCATGGCAGAGAAGAGAAAAGCTCTTGATCAGCAATTTCCAGGTTCCAAAGCAGATGGCCACTGATCCCAAAACATTGATTTCAGAGTACAAAATTCTAACTGCTTGGGTTCTCTTTTTATATCTTTCCTGGGCAGCTTGTCAGCTGAGCATGAACACTAGACATTTCTTTGTCCTTTCCTGGGTTGATGGCCACCATCACCCATGGAATGCCATCATGGGTTGCAATTAGTTGTAATTTTGCATGTCCTTATCCCTGACAGACAAGTATGCAATCCTCCTATTCTTGGGAAGACTCCTGTACCAGAATCTTCCTTCACCGAACTCCCAAAACTACTAACAGTAGATGAAGTTTGACAAAAGGCTGAAAGCATCATTCAAGGGATCAAGGCTCAAAAGTTGAGCTCATCTCACTGCAGAGTTAGAGTCTCATAGTCAAGTTACCAAAGTCCTATGTTGGTCCATCTTCGGCTCTCTATCACACACACACTGGTTCATGACCTTATTCCAGGCCAAGCATGCATACACCTTACATACCAGCATGCATACACCACACATTCCCAATCCTTATTACACTGATAATATACTGTTTGCCCAGAGCAGTCCCTTTCAGTCTTTGTCCCTCCAGCTGTTTGGGGTTTCAGCTCCCAGAATCTCTTGCCCTTGGGCCAACTGAGTGGGGCTGCTGAGTGTCGAACTCCAAAACAACTGGAAGATAAAAGGTTGAAAACCACTGGTCCGGAAGGCAATCCAGATGTTTTCCCCTAAATCCTCCATCAGCCCCATCCTGCATGGTCATTGATAAGGCTGTGTGTGAGTGACAGTCTGCAACCTCTGAGAAAAGGCAAAGACTCCACCCTGTTATAAACCTTAAAGGTAATGGTATGTATCCAGCTAAGTTAGTATCCTTACTAGGGTAATGACACTGCTTTTTTTTTTGAGACATATGTGGCCCATTTTTAAAACCAATATAAAAGGACATTTAGAAGCACATTACAAGAACATATCTCCACCACTTAAATGCCGCAGTCCAATTTGACCCTGCAGTAGTAAAGCAGAGCAAAATATATCATCATACAGTATTTATAAAACGAGCATCTTGTTTCCTATTGCCAGTTATTTTTACTTTAATTATTTAAAATAGCTTAACCCCACCTTTCTCCTTAGAAAAGGACCCAAGGTGGATTACATCATTGAAAGACAATATTTAAACGAGTATACAAAGTTGGCATACAACATTAAAAGGCAAGTTTTAAAGCTAAAAGCACTTCATTATAGAAACAGTAAAAAGGAATAACCACTTTGAGAAATGGGAAACACAAGTAATATGAAAAACACAGTCAAATCAGTAATGCATAACAAGCCATCTAAAAAGATTTAGCAGCTTTTGGTGTAATTTTCAGTTGCTGTTGTTATCAGGTGTGAGCTCTTCTGAAGGTAAAATGATGTGTGGAAGCAATTGGTTGTCTCTTGCAGCTGTTCTTGGGGGGGGGGACACTTTTTCACCATTGGTCTGTTTGGCATCTAGTTGATGACTAAGCATCCTGGAAAACGTCTTGGATGTGGTCCCGAAGGAGAGAGAGACATCAGGGAGCATGCCTTCTTCAGGAGAATTGACTGGGAGAGACTAGAAAACAGAGACATCCAGCCTCCATTCAAGCCTAAAGTGGTAAGTGAGACAAATAATGCCTCCTTTCCCAGTGAAAAGCTTCGTGCAATATCAGGTAACCCAAATGGACCTAATAAGTCCTAAGAAAAATGAATGCTTTTATTCAGCCAGATTCTGATCAGAATGCTCCTACTGGCAGACAAGAGGGAAGGCAGCCATCGGTTCTCTTCTCCTACCACTACTGCCATCTCCCGTATTTTAACCACTTGGTGCTATAATAGCTTCTAAAGTTTCTGGATAAAAATGAGATCTGATCATGCCAAAGTGTGTGAAGCCCAACTGCGCTGGCAGATACCCTGAAGGCTCAGGGTGAAAATGGGGGGGACCCTTTTGTCTGCCTATTTATAATTTTTCCTCCTCTTGGCTGTTAATAAGCTCTCTAACGTTTGTGTGTTTTCACATCCTTGGAGTGAATTCACCTTAATGCTATAATTCTGGAAAAACTGTTGTTTCATTTAAAAATTCTAACAGATTTAAAAGTTGATCAGGAATCAGCATCCTGCAGCTGGAGGTGTTTTCCCGCTTATGGAGTTCAGTGAAGGTTCAGTAACAGTACTTGAACTCACTTGTCCCTCTCCCCAAACAGAATGACTTCCAGAGAAACATGTTCTGCATGTCATGTTAAAAAAAAACATTCAAAGTGGAATAATTGCAAATCTGAATAGCAGCAATACTTTTTAGCAACTCTGGATGAAAATGCCCTCTTTCCACTTCAGTGTAGGCAGCTGAAAGAGTCTTTTGCACCTCATGTACCAAGGCTGGCCTGTGCAAGATATATTTGATGGAGGTTGGGGGAGAAATAATTGTAGTCCCAAAGTCTTTTAGTACAGAACAACCAGGAGAATTGAAAAAGAGCTCTCCACCACCCCAACCCCCAAGCATCTACTTTTACTCTGGAAGCTGGAATTTCATCAAAACACCCATCAAGTTCAAGGCCTTTATGCTTGTCACAAAATACTTTGCCTTTTAAAAACACAGAAAAGGGGTAGTGCACTGTATAATTTGAAGTGCTTTCCACTTTATTGTTATAAACAGAATTTGAGGCAATGCATGGTGGCGTAACAGAACAGCTGTAAAACATTACTCTGCAGGGTGACTGTGATTCATAGCCATGGCAGTAAGCTGTGTTTCCTCACCCTAACTCCCCATAAATGTAGTATATGGTGCTTGTGCATTTAAAAGATAGGTGGTTCCTTGCTGCAGATGGAATTGAGTTTCAGCATATTCTGAAAGTACCTGTATTAGATATATGGAAGAGAAAAGAAGAGCTAGGGGACGTTTACTGCTGGTGTCAGCTCTAGTAAGCTGCTGTTGGCAGAGCAAACATTCTCTGAAATGACTGTGTAATAGTTAGTCTCCTGCACAGTCACTGTTGCTACCTGGAGAACAAACTGAATTCAGATTTATGCACTAGAGCTAAAACATGGATGACTGAAATAAATTTTCAAATGCAATTTTCCACCTAAACCCGTTTAAAAATTCATAAATAATAAATGAGGGGAAGCCAGAGTTCACGTCTGGAGCCAAGCATGATGGGTAGGCCATTTCAGTGCAGCTGTCGAAAAGATTCTCCTTATGGAGACTGCCTTTGTTACTGTTGAGGCAATTGTGTTTTTAATTCTTTTTTTTTTTTTTTAATATTGTGAGATGCTTTGGGTCCCCCTTGCTGGGAGAAACGTGGATTATAAAAACAAACAAGCAAATAAAATGTGTAGGTTACAAAGTCCATTGCACAGTTTTCTGAAAGCTGTAATGCTTTTTCAGTACTGAGGTAAGCCACTTACCTAAAATTATCTGTTTTGATTCTCTCCCCCTCCCCTTTTCTTCCTCACAGTGCGGCAAGGGTGCTGAAAATTTTGACAAGTTCTTTACCAGAGTACAACCAGTGTTAACACCACCTGATCAGCTTGTCATTTCTAACATAGACCAAACAGATTTTGAAGGGTTCTCCTATGTGAATCCCCAGTTCATCCACCCCCTGTTACAGGTTGAAGTATGAAAATGGTAGACACAAAGAAGCCACACAATGAAAAATTGTTCGTACCTTGGAGTTTTTAGACCTTTGCCTTCTTTATTCCATTGGGTCTGAAAATTGTAAGGGTAAGAAATGTTTTTTTTTAAAAAAAATACAAAACCTAAGGTTTACAATGAGAAATATACGGTTTTAGGAGATTACCACATAATACCCAATGTATTTCATCTAGAATTCACTGCTGCTTCTAGGTTAAACTTACAAAGCTAGCCTTTGACAATTTTATAACCTTACTGTTTCCCTTTGTATCCTGTAACTTTGAAATTTTCCTTTTTATGGAGTTAATAACCAAGCTAAGCATTTCATCTAGGCTTGGGGAAAATACTTAGTCATATGAAAATATGGCTGAGATAGGATGCATGCATGGCCATGTGGGACCCGGGCCTCTCAGTGATCTGCCTTGGTGTCACATGACTGGATGAAGACTTGAAGATGTAAAATAATTGGAACAGAAAAAGGATATGAACAAAAGAAATCCCTCAGTGTTTCAAATGAGGAAGTACTTATTAAAACAAAATGATCACGGTCATAATACCATCTGAAATATGTTGATCAGAGCTGGAGACACATATAAAATTCTCACTATGAAATGGGGGGTGGAGGATATATGGGACTAATGCTGACTAGACTCTGTGATGAACTAACTCAAAAGTAAAACAATGCTGATATGTGTGTTAATTTTAATCTCCATGAGATTATACTGTGATCCAGGGTGCCATTTTAATGCTTAATTTACACTGCTATTCAAGTTTATGTTGTGCCAGTTCTAAGACTTGATTTGAAAATGCTTCTCATCATGACTCTGAAATGCATCTATACATCCCTAACTCCATGGTTTATGCTAATTTATTTAGTAAGCTGCATGATGAGTATTAAAAGTGTTTGTACATTAAATTAATAGAGGTGTAGGGTTCAGAGTCACTTTGATTTTCCAATACAATTAAGGATTTTTTTTAAAAAAAATATTGTTTTAACATTGTCTGAAAAGACCTGGAACAGTGGGGCGGGGGGGGGGGAGTGAGGATTGAAAACCAACTGAAGATGTTTTCTTCAGCTGCAGTCATCCTGAAATTGTTGAATAAGTTTTTTGAATATGCATCATGCAATGAAGTTTGCATGCTAATCATCATCATCATCATCATCATCATCATCATCATCATCATCATCATCATTGAATCTATATTATCAATAATTGTATCACTTATGATGATAGCAACATTATACTGCATTTCAATAAGACACAACTGTGCTATATTTGTGAAGGTTCCTGTTCTGGATGGCAATTTCTTTAGATTTAGATTTAGTTTTTATTATTACTCTCTTTTTTGTTTAGTTTGTTTAGTTCTGCATAATGTTGATACTTTAGGGCAACCTGCCCTTTATTCTTCTATAAATCTACTGCTAGGTTCTCATGACTACCTAAAGGTTTTCTACAAAGCACAGTGAAAGGTAGAATGCGTGCATGTGAAACATGCAGGCGTGCAAGTTTTTGGGATTTTTTTTTTTTATTGTTTAAAAGCTGCCCCCAAGCAAGATCTCTGCTGGTGCATGGAAGGGTATCTCATCTGTCCCTGGAATCCATTTTACATTGGTTGAGCACCAGATCCTTAAGTAGATATTTATTTTTATTTCAGGGCATTTAAAGAGCAGCTTGAGATTTTTGTATTATAGGGGAGGAGGACTTGAACAGGACTTTGAGAATAACTGCCTGCTGGCTCAGAACATGTACATTTCTTTCACTAAGAGGTGGCTATAGTTGGGTGGTTATTATACATCCATTATTTCCTGCAAAGGAAAATAAAAATAAATCAGACCTATATGTAATCAATGTTTCTCAGTAGTGTTCTAGTCCTCTTTTAAATTATTCATATTTTACCCCTCCTTATTTATTTATAGAAGATTCTGTTTTTTAAGATCAGTAAATGTTTATTTCGCATGTTTAGCATGCAGTGGGATAGGTACGCACTTTCCCTATGTTATTTCCCTTTGTGAGAATTATAAAGATGGATAGATATTAAATGTGTGTACGTCAGTGCCGGCATCTTTTTTGTGTCTGTTGCTCAATGAAAGGGCCATCTACCTGCCTTTTTTTGTATAAAAGTGAAGCGTGGTCCCAAAGTGAACTACTTCCCAGAACATCAGTAAGAATAATCAAAATGAGATTTCCAAATGATATTTTAAAACGGAGTTGACTGCACAACTCTGAGCTATACCAGACGATTTCATTAATTCTGTCTTGAAAGATTTTACTTCAAGTTGATCCGCAAGGACCAATATTGGCACATTCTACTACTTACTCCTTAGCAATAACATTCTGTACTTTTTTTTTCAAAACACAAGTCCTTCTTCCTCATTCAGCACTTAGATAGGCATATTGTTCAATGCCACTCCCTTTTCCAGTTTCCTAGAACAGTGGTTCCCAGCCTTAGGTAATCCAGGTGTTCTCAGACCACCAATTCCCAGAAATCCTGGTGAGGACAGTTCGTAGTAAAGCCTTCCAGAAACTGCAGTCTGAGAACACCTGATTTACCCAAGGCTAGGAACTGTTGTTCTAGGAGATCACATAGGAAAAAATAGATATGTCTCTTCTAAAAGTTTTCCTATACCTAGTCTATTTATGTTTTTAGTTTCGTTTAGTCTGGGTTTAGCATCTGAAAACCAAACAAGTAGGTAGAAATATCTGTACTGTAGGGATTATTTGAGTAATGTCAATAATTAAAGCACCTGACTTAAACGGCAGGAGGCATTTGCGCCGTGGAAGTAAACATGGTGTTTGAAAGCTGTAGGAGAGAACCATTAGTCTGAATAAGAGGCAATCAACAGGAAAATGCAAATGTATTTATTTTCCAACTATAGATAGGGGTATGGAAAGAAGACTGTTCAATGTAGGTGGATGAATATAAAAAAGTTAAATTTTAACAATATTCAGAATCCTGTTATTTGCATTCATTGGGAGAACTATAAACCTCAACTGTTAAGAATCAGCACTTGCATTTTCTTGTTGCAAACCCGTTGCATGAGTTTCCTAAAGAAACCTTAGAACTGCAGAGCTGTAAGGGATCCTATAGATCATCAAGTCCAGTCCCTGGCAAGGAGGCACAGTTGGGGAACTGGAATGCCCAACCTCTGCTGCCTCAGCCAGACACATAACCCTCCCTGAGCTGTCCAAAGCTGGAATATAACCAGACCAGACAAGCACCAATTTCTTAAGTAGCAGCAACCGGCCACTAAAATGTGGGACTTAATACCACTGCAAATATTCTGTTGGATGCTGTCCAGGAGAAGTGTTCAACTAAAATTTGACACAACTGCTATTTTTATTTTCGTCTTTTTCTAAAATAAATAACCCCCCATTTTAGAGAATGTCATGTCTGCCATTATTAAGCAGATAATTTTGAATGCTCAGCTTGAATGCTTTGTGGCTTATCTGTAATTGGCACAGGCTGGTATATATATATATATATATATATATATATAATGGGATACTATATATATATATATATATATATATAAAGTATCCCATTTGCTCAATGCATTTCCTGCCATTGGAAGAAGACAGTTAGATCAGTGATGGCATTCTTGGGAGCATCATTAGGCACAGAAAGTGACTATCAACATTATGTGAGGAAAATGTATTTAAGGACATTTTATTCACAGAAATATCTTATTTTTTTAGAACATTAAACACAGCCTGACACAGTCAGGTTTATTTTGGTGGGACTGAGGTGTGCATGTATTGAGTCACAATAATAACTTTATCATGTTGCCAAAAGTGAATATGCCATGTTCCTGGACTGATAAACAAGATGACACTTCTCTGTCCTGTGGAGCAGATGATCTGACATATAGAGTGTAAAAAGTCCTATTCCATTGGGGGGGGAAAGGTCCTTGCCTCTGTGGAAAAACATCAGCTCTGTACATTAATGTCCCAGCATTTAACATGAAGCACTTCTAGTTTAAAAGAATCCAATTCCAGGGAACAGGAAAGTATATCCTTGAGCACATGGAGAACTTGTGCAGCTCCAGGTAGATGGCGCTGAGTTGGATAGACAAATAGCCTGACCAGGTATGTTTTTCTGGCTCTGAGTGCTAGGTGAGAGTGAAGGTGGAGTTTTGAGAAGGAATGGGAGAATAATAATCTAGAAAAGCCAAATCAAGAAACGGGTATTAGATGATGATGAGTGGAATTTAGATTATATCATTAATGTGGAAATGTATCATAATAGTAAATAGAATCCATGATGAATAGATCTTGGCAGGAGGGGCCTGTTATTGGTGTGATTGTCCATTTATTTTTGTTTTCTGCACGCTCGACCATGGTGCTGTGAAATCTAGTCATTTCTTGTTTATTCCTTCCCTAGCCAGCAAGTAAAGTAGTAGTTTTATATATACTTTCACTGGATCTAAAATTAGCCTATTGCAAATCTTGCTCTTCTAAAGTCTCACCATAGATCCAGTATGAAGTATTCAAACTTCTTGTATAACTGGGAGGTCACCAGTTATACAGTCGTTGGTGTTTAGCAAAGTGATAAACATTAAGAGGATGCTGAAAGGACTTGGCTGAGAAAGTATTTTAAACATCAGTGAAACAAGATACACTCCAAACACCTAGTTTCTTTGACAGCAATAATTCCCTTTCCAGGACAATCTTGAAAACACTTTGTGCATCAGATGGAAAATATTAAAATTATCCTGGCCCATAAATACCTGCCAGGATACACTCATAAGAGCCAAGACAATGAATGTAACGTTCTCTTAGGCCGGACGCCTCATTCAGTCTACAGTCAACTAATAAAGAGAACGTATCTTCTCAGCCTGCAGTTTAACCATGCATTTTTCTTGACTTGAAAGTTAAAATGGCATATCAGAACTTTAGTGAACATCTGTTGATCATTCTGCTGGTATCCTGTAGAGTTATTTCTGCAATTAGAGACAGAAAACAAGGCATATCGTCTGGGAATTCAACAAAGGTTTTGTTTTTACACTGGTGAAATGGGTTTAAAGCATTTTGCCTTCTGCATCTCTTAATTCAGTAATGGTCAAACTTCGGCCCTCCTGATGTTTTGGACCACAACCCCCCGATTTCTAAGCTTAGATTGCCAATGGCAAAGGACTGTGGGAGTTGCTGCCCAAAACATCTGGAGGGCCGAAGTTTGGACATGCCTGTATCCATCCGGCTCCATATGACAGTAGCATGTGTCCAATAGTGGAGCATGTAAAACAGCACCGACATTAGAGTATAACAAGGGATAGTGTTTAAAGTGTTCAGGTTATAATTTATGCCTTTCAAAGAAATTGGAATGAAAACTTTGGGATTTGTTATCCATGTTGTCTAAGTAATTCACATTAAATGATTGTCACTGGGAGTTGAGTCCCCCCTCCTTTTATCTCTGCTTCTGTGTAGCTACACTGTAGCTACACTGTTCAATTGTAGCTGTGTTGTTTGATAAATCAGGAAAAGGTGCAATACGGTAAAGCAAAATCTAGTGTCAAATGTCTTTCAAATCCATAACCACAAGATCAATTTGAAATATTTAAATTAATGACTTGGCACTGGGAATCATGACTTCGTATTTTGAATGGATAGTTGTGCCACTGAAACATCATTTTTTATATCTTTATAATGGATAAGAAAACATAGTGCTTAAAAGCCCAGCTCCCCTTTAATGGGAGGTGTTCTCCTGGTTCTATTAGTTATGGGCTCTAGGAACAATGGACTGACTCAGCTCTGCAAGTGACTCCCTCTGTGGCCTTGGGCAAGGTAGTAAACCTTTCTGCCCCACTTTCCCCATATATAACATGGGGGTGACAATACTCATTCCGCACAGGATGTTGTCAGCTACCAAGGTTCCTAGTACACTTCTAATGCGGAAAAAAAAATCTATTAAAAGTATTACACTTCTTAATAAGGAATTGATTTATGTCAATTTACCTGAAGATATTATGCTATTTGTACTTTTTTATACCATTTTAATAGTATTTCTGCGGGGTGGGGGAGACCTGATACTGATTTAGGAGCTGAAGCATATATAGGACTACAGCAGGCTGTTTTTTTGCAAAATCATAGACAGTTTTTTTATTCCTGAGATTCAGCTCTATAGAAATAAAAATGTTAATACTGTGCAACAAACTTTTTCTGTGAGGGTATTTTCACCATAGATATATTCTTGCAAGGGGAAGGAAAATCACCATTTTGAAGTTAACTAATGATGTGGTGGGGGGAAGGAATCTTATTCAGCTAGGAATGCAGTCTGGTTCCAAGATATGCCATTCTTCTTCTAACATTAACTGTTGTGACTATTTGCGGGGGAAAGAAAACAATATCAGCCAAACAGTACCAGAGCATGGATTAGTTGGACTATTTTGTACAGAACTAGATTCTCAATATTCACACATGCCACTGCGAATTTCTTCTAAGAAACTGGAATCTATAGGTAGAGGTTGCACATAAGGACATAGAGGAAGATCATGGGAATCACCCATTTTCAACAAAAGCACCCAGGCTTTATTCTTTCAACATCTTTAAGTGTTCCCTAGGACATCCCGTCTGGAGTGGCTCCCCATTCATGTATTACATAAGAACATAAGAAGAGCCATGCTGGATCAGGCCAAGGGCCCATCTAGTCCAGCTTCCTGTATCTCACAGTGGCCCCGCCGAATGCCTCTGGGAGCCCACAGGAGTAGATATCTATCTCCTGATACCACTCCCCTGCATCTGGTCCTTGAAGTACCCTTGTTTTAAGCCTGGAGATTACACATCTCCATCATGGCTTGTAACGTGTGATGGACTTTTCCTCCAGGAATCTGTCCAAGGCCAGATGCCATCACCACATCCTGTGGCAGGGAGTCCCACAGGCTAACAACGCACTGGGTGAACGCGCTGTCTTGGGTTTTCCATAGCTTTTCCTCCCCTTGAAGTGAATTGGGAGACAACACCAGAGTTTAAACCACACATGGTTTGCTTGAGCACCCTCAGGGGCCCACCAGAGATCTGGTGAGTTCTAAGAAATCCGCTTTAAAGAGCCCCCTCTTAGTTACCGTAATTGGCTGCTGTCTGCTTAGGTCTCTGCGAGGCTTTGCACCTAACATTTCAGATGTATTCTGCTTGGGTAGGAGTTCTTAATAGCATAAATTGTTCTTCAAAAACCTTCCTACAGTTTTCCTGCAGTTAATTAATTTCCATTACTTAGGAGAATGCAAGCTAGTCTATTAAAAGAATTGTGATTCTTTGTTTTTAAATGAAAACTCTTTTTTTAAAAAACCCACCAAAAGGGTTATGTTATTATGGCTGGATTGCATCCCATAACAAACTGACTTTTTAGCATGCAAGAATGGAACCTGGAATGTTATGATATCTGCTATGCTTCTTTTGATGAATGTCAGAACTGATAAAATTTTACATTTTGATATAATACCAATTTCAGGCTGTTTTCTGTTTCAAAGAAAGGAAAGTGTTTTTTTAATCTTTTTTTGTAACTGGGAGGCACTGTAGGGAAAATCAAGTGGCTGTTCATTTGGAGAAGGAAATATAAAAAAGAAAGAAAAGTATAACAGGCAAGATTAATGTACAAATGGTTGCACTTTTTCCTGAATCTTAATGATTACTCTTTGTTTGCATGACATTGTCCCCCCTCCCCGCCCCATTAAATATTAACAGTAGTTTGAAAAGCAAGTGAGTACGAATAAAGATGCTGATAAGTATGTTGTGGAAGAGTCTCTCTTTTTCTTCACTCTCTCTCTCTCTCTTGGACCAATCATATTGTCTTAATCAGTGATGTTGCTTCAGTTCAAGAACATTTCCTCTGTGTAATTCACTGTGTAAACTTGTGTTTTCAAACGTTGATTCAGGAAGATTAATGCTTGATTGCCACTTGCCCTTCTCCAACACGAGGCTTCCAGTACATCTACGGATCTACTATAATGGAAGTACAAATCAGGTGCTCTGTGGACCATATCCAACAAGCTGCTTCCACATTGTTGGCATCTGCTTTCCCCCCAAGGACATGCTGTAGTCAAGAATTCGAGATACAAGTTAACTGAATGTGCAAGGACAGAGAGGAGTCTATTCCCCCCAACCCAAGCCTTGAATCCATAAAGAGAAACTCTCTCTGTATGGAGGTGGCTTCAACATATGACCAGAACTCCTGCGAAAACAAGAGTTTCTGGTTGCCTGGAAGATCTCACAAGTAGAGAAAGACCACTTTAGCTTTCCCCTATGTCGAGATGTAGGGCCCAGAGGGTGGGGGCTAAACTGCTGCCTCTGCTTATGGTCAATAATGATAATCTCACCAGGGCAGAGCTGGAAGGGACCCTACGGATCATTGGGTCCAGACCCTCTTTAAGGAACATCTGGACCAGCTCACCCTCTTTTACAGAGGCCAGATGTTCCTGGAAGAAAATTATGTTATGATCAACACAATAAATAAATAAATAAATAAATAAATAAATAAATAAATAAATAAATAAATAAATAATCCCAGCAAGGTAGCGTAGTTCCCAGTGTGGTCAAATATCTGATTAGCCAAGGTCAGTCACTGGGGAGTGGAACTTATAAAACCATGCCTTAAATGTCTCATTTATCTTAAAAGCCTAATTTAGGTTTGCTATAAGTCAGTTCCAACTTCTAGAACACAGAGACGCACACGCACACACACTCACACGCACACACATGTAGAAACAGGGAACAAGGCACCAGCACACAGGCCACAAGGATGACTGTCATGAAGGAGAAATGTAATCAGAAATATCACCATCACCATACAACTTTGTTCTCTTGCTGGCACTCAAGGTCACCAAATTCAAGGACTTGATTCTTAAAGGTCAATTAAAATAATATTCTCAAGCTGTTAATTAGAACTAAATAGCCATTAGGAGAACATGTAAAACCTAGCTAAATAATAGCTCTGCCAAAACAATAAAATAAAATTGAGAAACTGTCATCCTCATTTTTTTTATCTATTATATACTATGTAAAGCTTTTGCCCTGCATCACATGCTAAATAATATAACTGGATATTGTATATATCATTTTGGGCAGCAATGTGTGGTCTAATCCATATGGTAGCAATCCTTGCTTTAAAAAAAAATTAATTTGAGAATGCTCTTTCAACAGCATCCAGCTGGCAAATAGTACACGTTCAGCAGCTCAGAAGGACTAGTAAGAGCAGAAGGAAACTAATCACCCTTAAAAGAATTGTCCATGTTTCACAGTGTTCTGTGTACAAATTGTTTATCACGTACTGCAAATTGCAAGAATAATTGCAGACATAGTTATTTGGCATCCAAATTAATGGGGCGTATTCTGGCATATCGTCATAATATTGTGGATGTTGACCGCATTGCTGGATAAAGCAAAGCAAAGCAAAGTGTTCTGCTTATATACCACACTATACCACTTCAAGTACAGTGGAACTTTGACTTACGTCATTAATCCATTCCGGAGGTCTAGACATTAGTCAAACATGACTTAAGTTAAATGAACTTTTCCCATAGAAAGTAATGGGAAAGTGGATTAATCCATTCCAAACGATGAAAAAGACCCCCCAAGAACAGCAATTTAACACAAATTTGACTGTCTAACGCAAGGGTCCTCAAAGTCTTCAAACAGTGGGCCGGTCCACCACCACCCAGACATCACTGGGGGCTGGACCACAGTAAAAAAAAAAAGGCTGACATGGAAAAAAAGGGGGGAGGGGGCAAGTGGGTGGAGGGCCCCCCATGATCGGCCCATGATCAGTGCATCTCTGGGGCCCTAGCTATGCCTCCTGCTCCAGATCTCCACCTGAGGTGCTGCCACTGGGATCCCTCTGCTGTGCCTCCTCCTCCTCCTCCTCCTCCTCCAGTGGCAGCGGCTGGAGTGGCATTGTGTCAGGAAGGAGGCGGCAGCCCAGGCAAACTCAGGCCCCTCATCACCTTCTGGTGGCCACTCAAGATGAGGAGCAGCAGCCACAGCAAGGGCGGCAAGGTTGGCGCCACTGCGTGCTGATCCAGCTGTGCACCCTGACCATCACTTCTGCACTGTGCCCTGGAGGGAAAGCTGCCTCCTCTCTTGGCCTGGCCTTACTTGGCGTGCTGCAAGTGAGAGAGGGAGGGAGCAAGGGCTAGGAAGGAGGGAGGGGAGGCAGGAAGGCCTGCCCAAAGCCACCCAAAGGCTGTGGTGCTCTGTTGGCTTGCCAGCCCACCCATCACCAACTGGGGACAAATGCAGCCCCGCCAGCCTCCCAGGAACCAGGCCCAGACCACTGTTGGCCTTCCCTTCCCTTCCCTTTTTTTCTCCGCCACCTCCACGGAGCAAGGCAGCAGCTCGGGGGCTGGGTGGGCGGGAAGTAGCTCCATTCCCCCCTCGGTTGCCTGAGTCCATTCCTTCATCAGTCCACTCAGAGCCCGCAGCACAAGTCAAACAGGCCCCTAGTGGATGCAAGTCAAATATGCCGCAAGTCAAGCGGCACCTACGTCGGGCATCTACTGTGGTCTCTGGGCGGTTTACAGTTTTAATCACAGTATGCAGGCTACACATTGCCCCCCACCCCAGCAAGTTGGGTACTCATTTTACTGACCTCAGAAGGATGGAAAGCTGAGTCAGCCATGAGCCTGCTACCTGGGATTGAACCCCAGATCGTGAGTACAGTTTTAGCTGCAGTACAGGCATTTAGCCACTGCGCCACGCGGATAACCCAGAGGTTTAGTTATCTGCCTGTGGAGTCAGAGGTTGGATGTTCAGTCCCCCACTGTGCCTCCTTGATAGGGTCCCTTTTAGTTCTGCAGTTCAAAGATTAGTAGTATAACCACACAGAAAGTCTGTAAGATTATTTCCATTGCTGCTTCTTTTCCCCCCTTTATGAGCACAGAGCTACTATTCAAAATATTTTTACCCCACCTTTCTCCTTAAAAAGGACCCAAAGCGCCTCGTTAAAAGACAATATCTAAAACTAAAAATCAGGTTTACCATGACTAAAAAGGATTAAACAAATACAACACTAAAAAAGGGAAACAAAAGAAATGTCAAAAACACATTCAAAGCAACAAGGCACAACAATCCATTTAACAAAACCCACTCAGGCAGCCAATCCCTATGGGAAAACTTGGCTGAAGAGAAAGGACAGCAAAGGTAGGAACAACCTAGCATGCTGCGCGAGGGAGTTCCAAAGCCTGGGAGGAGCAACAGAGAAGACCTCCTCCAATGTTACTATCATCAAACACACTTGTGAAGGTGGGGAAAGTGAAAAAAGGCCTTCCCTGATGAGCTTTGATATCCAAGCAGCCTCATTAAGACAGAGATGGTTCTTGAGTAGTTTGGATATCTTGGTTCTTAATTTATAAGGCTTTTATAATGTTTTCAAAGTCCAGCACTTTGAAAACACTTGTGCATCAGATGGAAAACATCAAAATTATCCTGGCCCATAAACACCTGCAAGGATACACTCATAAGAACCAAGACGATGAATGTAATGTACAAGAAGCCATTGTTCTCTTAGGCCGGACACTTCATTCAGTCTACAGTCAGCTAATAAAAAGAACATATCTTTTCAGAAGTACTCCTTGTAGCAACTTTCTTCCTCTGTCCACTTTCGTTACTTGAACGTTTTTGGAACACACACACCCTCTCTCTCTCTCTCTCTCTCTCTCTCTCTCTCTCTCCCATCTCTCAACAAAGTCTCATAACTTTGTCTTCGTATTTCTACATCTGGACCATAAAATACCATTGTTTCTTACATTTGATTTCAGTTCTGATCACCAATGTTGGGGAAGGGATCCATTTTTCACTAAACACTTCCTTTGTTGCACCTGCCTGACTTGAGAATTTGCTTTTTCTCCCCCACATTGGAAATGGCTGTGGACACAGTTTCTTTACAGTTGAGCTGTGATTCATCACCCAAATGTGTAATAATCCTTTCCTTGCATCCTTTCTCAGTAGCACTAAGAGGTCCTGGTGGGTTCCATACTGCTATGCATTTCAAATCTGATCAAGTGCTGAGAGATTCCATTGACTCCAGTACTTGGCCCAGCTTTAGTTTCTTCTGGAAATATCACACAACTAATTAGCAGTTTCTATTATTTTTGTTGTATATACAAATATGCACATTAAACAAAGGAAGAAATCCACAGTTTAAGATTCCAAAATTTCCTGATTCCCCATCACATTTTTGAAGGTCAGTCATTACCTCCAAATCCTTCCAAGGGGCCACACCCCTCTATTTTTTAGTCTTATTCATGCTTAAATCATACATCTACCACCATAAGGGGGGGAAGAATTAAATTCTAAGAACATTAGATTGCCACAGCTTCCCATTATGGATGGGTATTTGGATTCAGAATTCACCAAATAATGCCATATTAATGTTGTTCTGAATACATCCAAATCCAAAATTTGAGAAATTCATATACCTGTAATAATCCCTAACATTTGGAGTCCCCTTTACTCCTATCAATCAGAAAGCAGAACACTGGTTTTCTCCTTGTTAGAGGAATGCATGAAGAAATCTATTTCTCAGGCATCCTGGAGTGATTTCTTAGGAAATGAAACTTAACTACACTCTGACACCAAGGGCAGACACTGAGGGCAGAGAATTCAGTGTCCCCCAATTGGGATTGCCCTGGTTTTCCTGAGGGAGGGGAACTGGGGTAAGAGCAAAACTGGATTATTGATGTATGTCTGGACCAATTAACTTCAGAAGTAGGCACAGACACCAGATGGGTTTTCCCCCATATTGTTTTTTCCCAATGAAAACGTGGGCATAGCTGCTTCTAAATCCCCTGAGCATTTGCTGCAAAGATAGACTCTGGATGTATTTGGAGCCTGCACTGCAGCAGGTTTATTTTCTGTGTCCTTTTCTAAACCCTCGTTTTATACCGTATTTACATTCTGTACATCTCATTGCACATTCCTTACTTGATTTAGTCCACAATAAGATCTTGATTTGTAGATTTATAGTTTAGTATCCTTATAATCCAACAAGAAAATATCAGGCAC
>JAHTLZ010000010.1:8609882-8639546 GCA_023846285.1 Phrynocephalus versicolor | reverse complement strand
TGTGTGTGTGTGTGTGTGTGTGGTGTTCACGCACACATGCATTTATTGGGAATGTTCAGCTGCAGCAGAATCAGATATTGTTCTTCTTTGGTTAGAGTCTGCAGGCCATGTGAAAGGGGGGTATGACAGAAGTAAAAGGCACTTGGGGAAGGCTACAGGAAGGCTGATTGCACCCTCTGCAGCAGCTTCTACTGGGAGGAGAGGAAGAGGGAGAGGAAGAGGAAAAACACAGCGTACAAGTGCCATGATGAGTCTCTGAAACTGCATCTGTCACCCAGCTAGCTGCCTTGTTCAGGATGGACACTATGAAACAGCAGCTGGCAGCAGTGCGTGGTTTCTGTCTCTGCCCAGTTCTAAGCTGGGAACAACAGGAGTGAACCTCAGACACGTTCCAGCGATGTCTTTGTGCAATCCAGCCAAGGCAGGCAGGGCAAGGGGCCAAAAAATGAGGACACAGAAGGCCCTTTGCTCCCAAAGAGCCAATGTGCCCGAGAAACACAAGGATGGCATCCGCACTTAGGCTGACAATGTCAGGGTGGGCAGCAGCAGTGCAGAAAAGTGTTGCTTCTGTAGTTGGGGAAGGGAATTATGATGACAAGTGCAAGACATTTCATATCCAGGCTGTGCAAAATTCTTATCACCTTCAAGGAAGGGTTTGCCAAATTGCCAGCAAATTTCTCCTGGGCAAATCACAATTGTGGTTGGTGGGAACTCGCCTTCAAAGAGGGACACATTGGATGGGAGGGAGAGTTGAGAGAAATCGGGGAACACTATATCAGAAGTATGTGGCACCAAAATCAGCCCTCCAGCCACACTTGCACGCCAGTTGCTAGAACTAGTTGTGATGACAAACGAGCACTCCCTGTTAGGAACATGCAGTGAAAAACCTGATCTCCCAAGGAATCACTCATCTGGAAGCATTTTCAGGGGTGTGCATTGCAATGGATGGTGACGTGGCCGAGGGCATGTGCTGCAGGGAGGTGCTCAAACGGACGGGCAGGACTTGATCTGCCTCTCCAATAGTAGCAAGTTCGCCCACCCAAAGACTCAGCACAGGGAAATTGCTGCTGGCAAGGGAAGAAGGTAGGGTGGGGGCGAGTGGCTTCTTTACTGTGAAGGGTAAGAGCCATCAGAGGGCAGAGGTGGAGCCACCAGCCCAGGGAAGCAGGGAGGTCAATGGGCAAATAGCAAAGGTGGGAGGCAGCCAATACCTGACCCATATGTCAATAATATACTCCAGGCTACCCTGGAGGAGCTGGTGTGCATGTGTGCCACAAAAAGCCTTCTGCAAATGTAAAAATGCCAGGATGACTCTGACTGATCATCTAGGGGAGATGATAGTCTTGCATGATCAGCCATTCCTTCTGATGGAGAGCAACACTAATTTCCATAGGTTTGTGGCAGAACTGGTACCCCAGTTATCTATCATGACCCTTAGCCTCAGGGTGGTGCCAGATTTATCTGGAGGTGTCAGGAAACTGGTACACATCAAGTGGCCAGCATACAAGTGGTCTCTTTTGCAATTGACATCTGGGATAGCCAGGTGCAAAACATGCCAAGCTTGCCCTAATGGGACACGGATGGGAAGTGCAGGCATCAGGCACAGGGGAACACGCCAGGGCAGGATAGAGGTGGGCTCTGTTGAATGGGGCTGTGATGAAGAACATACACACAGCTCACAACATTCACAAGGCTCTGACAAACACACTGCATCAGTGGAGCTTAGCCTGTTTGTCTCAGACTATGGGACAAATATACTGACGAGGAAGATGAAATGGGTGTGGTTTATGGCCTCCACTCTCACCCTAGTAATTTGGGGTGCTTTGGGATGAGCCAGAAAGAGGACACGGTCAGTTCACATTGCTCATGCCTGAAACCTAGATCCGTTGAAGAACCTACTTTCCTTTAGGTGAAATTGACAAAAGCTCAAAATGCCTCTATATGACTATTTAGACATGGACTTCGACCACACTGCAGACCAGCCATAGGCAGATTGAAGGAAAAGGCTAAACAGAATAAAGAACTTTAATTTTAATGTGCCAGATACTTAATTAATAATACAATTATGGTAAGAGACAGAAGTAGCATTTCATACTAATTAAATGAATCCACCCAGAAGTACTTAAATTAAAAAGTTTAAAAATAGGGACAAGACACAGCCTCCTGTCACACAGAGGCAGGGCACTCAGTCAAACCCTCGTAACCCAGAGAGATTAAGAGAGCTCACCGCACGTTAGGTCCACTCTGAACCTCCCTCCTATGGACATGGGTCTTGGGAGGCCTCCTGCAGTACAAGCTGTAGCCACCGCTAAAGAACTGCAGTCTGTGGGGCATGCTCTGACCATGATGTGTGCTTTGCAGGGGTGGTGGTGATGATCTGAGGTCAGGGTCACTCTATGGCCGCTATGATTAGAAACTACCCAATGTGGTGTAGCAGATATTGGAATGGACTAGGGGTTGGGAGACTTGGGTTCGAGTGTCCACTCAGCCATGGTAATACGAGGGGGGGGGAGGTGGAACTGGTAAAACCATTCCTTAAATACCTCATGGCATGGGACACAAACACAAACCCCACGATTGGAACTGGCTTCCTCTTCCTCCATGGATTACTCCAGTCCCTTTTCAAAGCCAGCCAGGTTGACAGCCCTTGCTAGATCTTAGGGAAGCAAATTCCCCAGTTAGTAGCTGACATCCCATGGCACCTGAATCTTCCTTGGATCCCTTTTTAAAAAGAGAAGCTATACTGACTGCTTTCCCCTTCTCCACATCAGAACTTCCGTGATCCTATCCAAGTGTAAACCAGAGAATGTCTTCTGGCACCTTAAAGATTAGCTAGGCTTTCATAGGCATACATTTTCGTGGATTCCAGATTCTGATGGGCTGGAATCTATGAAACCCCGTGACAAATAATATTTGTTCATTTTGAAGGGGGCCCGGGACTGTTGTATTTTCTGCAACAAACTGAGATGGCTACTTGCTCAAAATTGATCCAAGTGTTTTTTATCCATTGGATGCCATGATTAATATTTTCTTTTTCCACAGGAGTGGGAAGAAGAAGTATTGTCAACAGTTTTAGCTACCCTAAAATCTGGGTTATACACGCTAGACAACAACAGACATCTTGACCTCTCTCAACAGAGGTGGGGGGGGCCTCAGGCACAGTCTATCTGCCACTTATCAGGCTGTGATTTCAACAATACCTAGACAAATCAAAAATACTTCACGCCTTCACCACCAAGGCCATAGGTACATGCCTAAAGTGGCATGCAATGTACCTGACTTAAAGCTATTGAGACAGTTGTCTACCTAACGAGCTTATTCAAGCCATTGTTCATCTTATGAGTCTATTTCAGACCAGTGTTACCTCAAAGGAGAGGTAACTACCCCAAAAATAGGAGTACAGAACAGATCGAAGATTTTTTTTTTTTTTGTGGAGTAACATAACTTTATTTAGAGAACATGAACTCATGGGTATCATGGAGGAGTGAGACAAAGAAAGATGTTCAGGAGGGGGCTTTTATGTGGCATAGGAATTGAAACCTATTGCTAACGTTTCATTGGTTACTCACAGAAATGAGACAAAGCAGAAGAAACGAAACCTAAATGCAGATAGTAATGACTTCACTAGCAAACTATTTCCTTAGAGGCCAGTGTAAGGGGGGGAGCGTTAAGCATAGCTGCATCAGGTAAAATGGCACTTTTCCAGTCTCACCAGGGTGACAAGAGGTCAAAGTGAACTATAAAATGGCTTCTTCAGACTGATGAAGCTGTTTTGATGAGCAGCAAAATGTTTCAACCTCTCAAGAAAAAGAAGTCCAATTGCTATGTTTCAACTTCTAGATATACTCACTAGTATGACTGAGAATCTTCTCAGTGGTCATTAAACAGGTAGGTTAAGTGAAGAGTGGCTATATATAAATAGAATCCTAGATAAAAATGAAGATACATATTTAATTATTCTCGGATTGCATGCACATAAAAAGATATTACCAGCCTAAGCTAGGTAGCCGCTTCCATAGGAGCTCTGGTCAGTCACCCACCCAGCAGTCCAACAATTCCTGCACCATAAGAAGTATTCCCCCTTCTCCTTCTTTTTCTTGAATCTCATTGACAGGTCCATGAAAAAAGCAAGAGGTAATTTAGCACCCATGGATTTGCAGAGGGTAGGGTTTATCCAGATACGGCCTGCTGCCTGACTTCTCATCCAGACAGCCTCACTTCCTTAAATGGGCAGAATAAAATATGCCAGGTCTGGGTTCCTTCAGCATCCCAGGCAAAGAGAAAGGGTTTCACAAGACCATTTGCCTGGAGAGGGCAACCCTACCATGCAGCTGCCTGCTGTCTCTAAGCCTGTCTATTCACCAGATGAAGGCTGGACTCCTGCAGAAGTTGGACAGCTCCGAGTTGTTGGGTGGGTGGGTGGGTGGGAGAGATACCAAAGCATGAGATAACACTTTGGGGAAGTGCCTTAATGGAGGAGAATCAAAGCCTGTCCCCTGCTGGGGAGATAGGAGAGGAAGGATTGCCAGGATACACAAATTGTCTGTTGAAACAGCACCATCACTTATTTTCTGTAGTCAGTTGCCTGCTGGTTGAAGAAGGATGTGATTCCAAAGAACAGGAGAGAGGAATGGAGATGGTTGTGTTACATATTTTTGCCAAATCCCGTCTGAATTGTGTAAGCCACTGGCCTGTGGCACACATCATGTCCAACTCTTGTCCATCTCATTGTCACCACAAAGCAGTAACATAAGTCATAGGGCCTTTTCACACGACCCCTAAGATCTGCTGGCCACTTAAATTCGGACCAGAGAGCTTGGGGGTTCGTTGCTCTTCCTGCGTCCCCACCCCTCCGCACTTCCTTGTTCCTGTCTGCGTGAGGGGAGGGAGAAAAAATGAGAGGGAAAAATGCAGGCTCACCTCCGTCTGCCGGTCGAAGCCCCGTCGTCGTCCTGATTCCTTCTCTTAAAGGGGCAGGAGGCAAAAAAACAAAAAACAAACAGAAGCGAGGAGAGCCCGGCATTGACCAGATTACATCCGGATCTGGGGATTTTCACCCTCCAAGAGCAGGTACATGAAAAGTGCGCTGGGACGCACTTAGGTGGGCGTGGTCGCACTTAATTTCCTGCAAACTCCGGAGCTGGTGGGGAAACAATTGTAAGCTCCAGAGCTGGCAGCCATTTGCGGCGGAGTTTAGGGGTCATGTACAAATACCCTTTGTCTAAAGTGGCATGCAATGTACCTGACACTCTATGGCACAAAAGTAACTTGAAAGCTGCAATTAGATTGCAAAAGGAATACACTTATCCTTCATTAGCTTACAAATATAATGAAGTATATTTATCCCATTGTTACTGGGCAAAAAACGAATTGTACGTAACTTGTGACACACAACTAGTTATGTCCAGGCTCTGAACAAGGGAACACCAACTATTTTATGTCATCATTTTCTTGTGTCAGTTAATACCCTACTTTCATTAGGTAAAATGCCTATCTCAGTCATCCAGAAGACATTTTTAATCACTTTGTTGATCCAAACACAGACACAGCTAGGATGCCTCATAATTTCTCTCAAAAAAGGCCACTGAAGACCCCCCCCCCCAAAAAAAGAAAGCATGGCATCTTGAATTGTTACCTTCTTAAACCACACCAAAACCAATAAAATTTTATAGAAATACACATAGGGTGTGGCCATTACAAAATGCAAATAAACGGCTAGGCTATAGGTGATACCTTTATAGGCCACTAAAGAAAAATTTTAGAAATCACTGCACGCTTTCGTGGATAAATTCCACTTCTTCAAGGCAAGTACCAAAAGTCCAAACATGGGAAGATGGGTTTTGCCAGGAGGGTAATCTTAGCTGCCAAGTTCTTGGCAAGATGATTGTCATCAGGCACATCTGTCTTAGATGAGGCAGGAAGCAGCAGGGCTGTTGTAAAGCTGTATCTGAAGCAAATGATTTGGTTTCACATTCCATCCCTTCAAATAAAGGGTCAGAGGTCATGCACATGCACCAACACCTCCTCTCCATTTGGCTGTTCTTCAAAACAGACGTGAAAGGTAGGGTTGATACCTCTCCAGGTCAGGATGATGGCCTAGCTTCGTTATGAGGGATACATATCTCTGGAACCAATAGGCTGCAACTTGTTTAGAATTCAACTGCTTTCAGAAAAGATGCTGAACTGAACTGAACTGTTTTATAATTTTTAAATTGTTTAGATATCGTTTTATTATGTTGTTACTGCCTTGTATTGTGCCACTAGTTGCTTGTCAACTTCTGTAAGCCGCCCAGAGTTCCTACGGGAAGATGGGTGGGGTATAAATTAAATTAAATTAAATTAAATAAATAAATAAATAAATAAATAAATAAATAAATAAATACATACATACATACATACATACATACATACATACATACATACATACATACATACATACATACATACATACATACATACATACATACATACACACATATGCTCAACTTGCTTATCACCATTTCTCCTCCGTTTTTTTTTCCTAGTCTCACAAATAATACTAAATTACCAACCATGTTCTAGCAAAGGTCATGCACTCTGTTGGATTTGCTGCTTTCATCTACTAACACATACTCACCCACACACTGTAATACCAATGTGATAAAATGGCAGAGAAGAGGCTGCTCAGAAATGTTCTCAGAGAAAAAGAACCTGTTGCTGTGAGAATACTGAACTTCTTATAAATTAAGAAAGATGTTTAGGGGAATCACTTGCAATGCTATTCTTCCCAGCTCCAGCAGACCCTACAGACACATTCATACCTTCCTATAATGAAGTAAAAGCACAGAATTCCATTTGGGGATAGGACTAATAAACCAACTTTTAACAATTCTAGAATACTGAACATGGGTTTTCTTAACCATTCCTTCATTACGTTCTAGCAACCACTTCCTCATCAGTCTGAGGATACTGGTTTCTTGGTTAGATGTCAAAACTAACAGCTTGTGACTCACAGCCCCACCCCACCCCCAGGCAACTGCAATGTGATCTGCAGATTCATACTCCATTATCTTGTGGGCTAGCCTCCTTCTAAAATGGCCATTGCTCTATCACAAAAAGGGGTGTGGTGGCTCAGTGGGCTAGAGCACTGAAAACTGTCGGCTACAAAGTTGGCAGCTCAGTGCTTCGAATCCTTGGTGCCATGTAGTGGAGTGAGTTCTGGCTGTTTTCTCCAGCTCCTGCCAACCTAGCAGTTCAAAAGCATGTAAATGCAAGCAGATAAATAGGTACCGCCATAAAAAGCAGGAAGGTAAATCAGTGTTTCCTTGCAGCCATGCAGGCCACATCACCATGGACTTGCACAACACTGGCTCTTTGGCTTCAATACGGCATTTGTGTGTCTAAGTGTATTTGTGCGCTTGAGTGTATTTGAGGGGAGGGGAACCAACATTCTACCCACTTCCACCTCACCCAGTGCCTTATATAGATCTCAGGATCAAAACATTCATCTATACCTGATTTAGAGGGAAATTTGGGGATGTCCCTTTTTTGTTATTATGTTGTTAAACCGAGTCAGAACAGACTTATAGAGGCCCTAATATGTAAGATACTTAAATAATGGTTTTACCAGCCACGCTTCCTTAGTGAGGTTCCATGATTGAATTGAGTTGGAACCCAGACCGCCTGAGTTCCAGTCCATCAATCTACCCACTACACCTCACTTTCTAAATAAACCTATCCCTGGAGGGGAAAGGAATTACACTTTTATAGGTGGGAGTTCAGTTGCATGGGAGAACACCCTTGTATGGAAGTAGTGACTAGTTCACTTCATGTCTTCTCCTATTAAAAGCTAGCAGGCAAGATCAAAGGTCTCTGCCCTAGATGCTAGAGACTAGATTGGGGTGGGTAGATAAATGCTCTGAGCAGATGTCGGATAGCTACATCCCCAGAAATAAACCACTATTGCCAAATTAAACTACATTTCTTCTAGAACTTTCTTAGCATGCACACACACACGTTCAAGTGGTAACTTGCATGGGAGCCAAGGAAAACACTCACAATCCCAGCACCACAGATAGACATTTCAGTTCCTCTCAGGTACAGCAAGTTCCACTGAAGTCAATTCACGCCTTCAGCTTAGAGTTGTCAAGCATTAAGAAAACAAGTGACGGCATGAAGCCTCTTGGGACCCAGCCCTTCTCCAAGAATTTTTACTAGGGGCTACTCAGACATGACTCCCACCCATCAACAGAAAAGGCTGCAGGAACTGATATTTCACAGCAGCAAGTTCACTTAGGCCTCATACCATTTGAAGCTGTGAGCTACGTGGAACACTCATTCATGCTCACGTCAAAAGCCAATTATGACTCTGTGCAAGGGGTTACAGAGTCAGGCCTGTCCCATTCTAGTTCAGGAAATGTAGCCATCAAGGTGCCTTCCTATCGCCCCACTACATGAATCCCATTTGGTGACACTAGCAGTTAATGGAGCTCAACCTTATGCATGCCCTTTATTCAACTCTCATTACATTTCAAGCACATCTTTATATTGGAAGATTCTTTTTTTTTTTTGCATGATAAGAAGGAATGCTTATTCAAAAGCAATTGTTAAAGGGTTCTTAGACCAAATATCCCTATCATTTACTGTTATTTTTTCCTGGGGAATGGAAACAACAGTGAGGCTACCTGCATAATATTGATTGGCAGTGATCTTCATAAGCCTGATTCACCAGCAGCCACACTATCAAATCTTTGAATTTTGGGGTTGTTGTTGTTTTTGAAGGCTCCAATGGGAACAGCACTTGTCAAGAGCAACTTCTTCAGCAAAATGGCATAGACATCTTCTTCAGCAGAATGGCATAGACATCTTCCAAAATGTTTAAGGTTGCTAATATCAAGACTTCGAAACTAATAACTCTTAAAGTACATGTTTATTACAACAACAACAACAACAACAACAACAGTTTATTTTTGGCTTACTTCCCAGCTAATTTAAAAATCTTTTGAGGAGACTGCTCACCGTTTTATTCTTACTAGAAGTTATTTCTCCTCTGTTTACTGGTTGACCTTGGCCTAGTTGTAGTTTTTAAGGATCATCTACCCAGCAGGGTTGTTATGGGGATAGAGCAGGGAAAGGAGAACTATGATCTTAAACTCACTGGAGGAAAGGTGGGATTACAATTGCAACCAAGGCCCTACAGTGTGGTACAGTTCAACACAATGCCAGACATGACATGGCTTATTTTTATTGCTTTAGAAAATATATACATACCACCTTCTTAGCTTCTTCCCTAAAGAAAGAGGAAAAGACAGCAGAACTTACTTCTGAGGAGGGATGTCAAGAACTGCATTATCAGCCTTTCCCCTCATAGATAATCTTGGAAGCATGCTGAGTGGGATTCTCTTCCAAGTTCCAACCATTTCCTTGTGGTGGAGGACACTTTACCTTCAACAGCCCTCTAGTCTAGTCTCCTTGTGATGACTAGGTATAGAGTACAGATCTTTAAAAACAACACCTGTTTTTTAAAACCCACTAACCGCCCACCCCCACCCCCCTTGGCTAAATTGGTCCAGGTGTCATCAGTTTGGAGAGCTTTTCAGACACTGATTGCTATGGCAACCCTTAGCCTCAGCTGCTTCCATTCTCTGGCACTGCTATTTCTCTCCCTTGAGCCCCTTCCCCAGGGAAAGGAGAGGCAAAGTGCATGGGTGTAGCAGCTTACCTTCTAAATTCAAATCTAATGGGAGTGTCAGCCTTTATTCCGTGAAGGCGAGTTCTGTTAGGGACTTGACCGGCTGTCCCAAGACAGTATTTTCCTGCGTAAGGACACACAGACAGAACCTACACCCCTTTGAAGACACTCTTAACTCATCCCTTCCCCAGGTCTACGGCGGTATTTCCAGTTCTGTGTGAAACAACCTATTTGTATAAACAGGAAACATGCAAACAACAAGATTGCATCACATATTTAATGATGCAGATAATAGAGAAGAGCGTCAGTAGCCATCAATAGAGTTGAGTGGTCGGCTTAATTTTTATTTCTCCCTTTATTTCTCCCTCAATACCTTTTAAAATGAACAATACAGGAGGCCTGCTTTTCTACATGTTCCTTCCTCTGCCCCTGCCCTCCCTTTTCCCTTGCTATTATATGCTGCCGCCACCACAGACTTTGATATTTAATAAATTACTTTGCAGCAGGAAAGTAAGTAAGTTAATTTCAAGGCAAAGAGCATAATCTCTTCTGTTGCCACCAACTCACCATCTTCTTTGGATTTTCTTTCCCTTTCTGCATCTCTAAATATGATGACTGAATGCCAGATTGTACATGAGGTAAATACCTCTGTCTTCTGTGCTCTGTTCACGGGTAGCTTGGGAATGCACAAATCACCTCTGATTCAGTTTGTCTTTCCAAATTTATCCAAAGACAGTGCACATCCTACACAGTAGATTCAGATAATGGCAAAATACTGTACATAGTCTTTTGTAAAGTCATCAGTTTTGTATTTGGGAATAAAATAATGACTATTATGGAAATAGTGCTCCAGATATAGAGGGATGCTAATAATAATAAAAAAATAATGTCCATATTTACAACACTTTTAACCACAAGCTCAGACTGCATTCTACATGTAAAGATGTGTAATGGTCAGAGATGACTAAAATTACTTTTCTAGATCAGTGGCCGTGGTGAGGGATTATGAAAATTACATCTAAAAAAAGGTTATTTCACTATGTTTGGTATTACCCCCTCAGGCCTCAGGTGCGGCTGACGGGAAGAACAGGTGCCATTAAGACAGGACTTTGGGAAGCAAGTTGATTGACCACTCACAGAATAGGGACTGCCAATTACATTAGGGGTTCATACAATTTCAAATGTAAAGAAATGCATGTCATTGTCTAATGAGAGGACGCCCCATTGAACCATGAGGACTAGAATCAATCAATCATTATCTGAAGTTGCCACTCTTGGAAACAGGAACATGACCATTTAAATTTTCCTGTATAAAAGAGGGGATGTACGAAGAGAGCATCTGTGGTCTTCCAGATGTTGTTAGATCACAAGTCACAGCATCCTTCATATGTTGGCTAGTGCAGTGGTTCTCTTGGGTCCCCAGTTGTTCTTGGACTAAAGCTCCCATAAATCCTTGCTAACATAACTAGTAGTGAAGGCTTCTGGAAGTTTTAGCCTAAGAATAATGCTGCTGAACATGGAGCAGTGTTTGTGTGAATCTGTGGTTTCCTAACTTGGAAACATTTTGTTCAGAGCTTTTACTTAATGCACGCTTGAAAGACCACTAATTTATAACCATTAATAGTGCAATAGCTGTGGTGGTTATTTTTAACTCCAGATCCTTTAACCAGAAGCTATGCAAAGGATAGTTCTTTTTAAAAGTACAGTATTTGTTTGTTGTACAGGAGAGTCTCCAGTCCACTGTGAATGAAAGAAGCAGTTTTGCATATTTGAAGTTTTCCATCACAGTTGCGGGAGTAATGTAGTGAATATGACAAGCAGGCTTTGAGAGCAACAGTAGCCCGCCTTTGCCATCTAATCTCTGAGCTCAAGGAGTTAATTATTGCTGCTCATGGACATAAATTGATGTTTCCATCAGCCTTCGGAAATTCCTTTGGAAAAGACAATTTTGCACACCAGCTTTTGCGCTCCTGGGGGTGGGTGAGAAAGTTGTTTTTCCAAAACTTAATAAATAGGGAATGGGGGACATCTTGTTTTGTCCCCGGGGTTGCCTTTCTAGCCCAGATCACTAGGGAATCTATGTGTCTTTTGAAGACAAGAGCATCTTTCCTTTAGGTCTTGAGGATGCATCACATAACAGTGTCACTGCCAGACTGATGTGTTTTGAATTCCCCTATCCCACTCCCCTTGTTTCTGTCATAGTTCACTGCAGACACCTCTTCTCTGGAATAACCTTCTCTCTGTTTTCAGAACTAGCTCCAAATTCGTGGACAACAAAAGGTCATTTCCAGGGGTTTTCTTTCATTACATCCTTTGGCCAGCAAAAGTTAAGTATGTCCTCTGTAAGGTCTAAGGCAGAGCATCCCAATGACATTTTGGGGTATAGATCCAAAAGCCACTGAAGCCAAACGCAGTGCTTCTAAAACTCTGAACCCAGGCAGTTTCTTGTACTGCATAGGCTGTCAGGGAATTTCACACTAGAGGTTTCCAGGTGGTTTTGCCTCTCTAGATCTTAGTAAGGACCTTGGGTTCCTATGACCACACAATTGTCAACATTTCATACCTCTCCAGACCAGTCAGACTACTGCAAGCAAAAAACAAATTGGGGGGAAAAACTACACAGAAAGCAGCAGGCATTATGGTTCATTCATACCTGAGATCACTAGAACCGAGAAGCAGGTTGAAGCCGCATGCCATAGTTTCTTCAAGGCAACCTTAGGCAACACATGAACAGACAGTTGAGACCACCCACAACTAGAAACTAAGGGGGGTAAAGCACCCCACATACACACACCATGGTCTACCAGTCACCCTAGATGCATCTCTTCCTCTGACATGAGAGGATGGCTGCCACTCAGGCTGTGTAAGATGGCAGCTTCAGCATTAGAAGGATAGCATAAAGGATAAAGTATGTTGTATTATTGTAGCATCATGTTTCCACCACCCTTCAAGTGGCAAATTAGCATGCTTTTCCTTGTAGATTGATTTTTTTAGGGGGCTAAATAATTGATTTCCTTCTCAAGGTAACAAAATGACACCACTGAAAGACCCTGACTCTGGAAGGATATTATTTTTATCACCTGATAGCAAAGCTAGCTTCTTATATACTTCATTGTACTCTGGGGCAAACTTTTTTTAAGAATCTAGAAATGCAACAAAAGTCTTTCTCACCAATGGGTGGTATTTATCATCTTACAAGTAAAAGTGTTCTGCTTATATACTGCCCCATACAACTTCAAGTAGTCTCTGGGAAGTTTACAGTTTTTATTTACACTAATGCAGCCTACACATTGCCCCCCTCCCTAGCAAGCTGGATACTCATGTTACCAGCCTTGGAAGGATGGAAGGCTAAGTCAGCCATGAGCCTGTTACCTGGGATTGAACCCCAGGTCGTGAGCACAGTTTTAGCTGCAGTGCAGGCATTTAACCACTGCACCATGAGGCTTCTGTAAAGCATTAAAGTAAAGTACTAAATGAGAGGCAGAGAGTGTACACATGCAGGCATGCATGTGTGCACATGTGTATGCACACACAGTACACACACACGTATGATATGCACACATTGCATCAAGCACTTGTACATTTTTAACACATTCACATCCTGGCATACAATACGCTGTACTTCCCAGATGACTGACAAAATTTCAGTAAAACAATAAACTTTAAAAGAACAAGCAACACAGCAACTAAAACATTTAGAATTAAAAGTGTGTGTTTGTGTGTGTGTGTGTGTGTGTTGTTACAGTTGTGACCAACTCTTCGTGACCCCCATGCCCATGGAGTTTTCTTGGCAGGAATACTGGAGTGGCTTGCCAGTTCCTACTCCAAGCGCCTACAGCACCTGGTATTCCCTGGTGGTTTCCCAACCAAGTACTAACCAGGGCCGACCCTGCTTAGCTTCCGAAATCAGGCGAGATCGATGTGCTTAAAGCAACATAAAATAACATGACAGTTTAAAAACAACCAAGGAACCTTCTCTCCAGTTTTGTTTGTAATTGTTCGCTTCCTGAAATTTTATCACAAGATGATTCAGCCATATGAACAGTGTGCTCAGAGACTAGCCAGACTGGTTGGCTTCATCATACCATGGCCTGAAACATATAATAGATGTCAGATATACTTTGATTTGGATTCCTGTGTTGTGGAGGGGGTTGGACAGCCTTATTTTCTTCTTTTCCTGCATTTTTCCAGAACAATTGTCACCCAAAATGGTCTTAAATGCACTTAAACACTGGGCTGTCTGCAGATGTTGTGTCATGTCTTTCTCAAAAACCAGTGGCCCTCACGTGGATTCCCACAGGCTCCATCACCCAAGAGTCTAATTGTGCAGTGAGCCTCCATAACTTTGAAGAGTCTCTCTGGAGGAAACGTTCAGCCCAAACCCAAGGATGGTCGTGAAGTTCCAACACCAGATCACATGGAGCCTCATAGCTCAGTGGTTCAACTGCTGTACTGCAGCCAAAACTGTGCTCACAACCTGGGGTTCAATCCCAGGTAGCAGGCTCATGGCTGACTCAGCCTTCTATCCTTCTGAAGTCAGTAAAATGAGTACCCAGCTTGCGGGGTGGGGGGGGGCAATGTGTAGCCTGCATCATTAAATTGTATACTGCCCAGAGAGTGCCTAAAGCACTATGGGGCGGTATATAAGCAGAACACTTACATGGGAGGATCAGTCCATGGGGTATGCATGACCTGATCCAGAAATGGAGGCCAGGGTAAGATAAAAGGATGAGCCAGACTGGTCGGTGGGATCCCCAATCATTATTTCCCTTGTCATCCTAGAGAACAGGTGAATATTTTGGGATGTCTTGGAGGCTCCCCACAAATGGCTGGAAGCCGCACAGACACTCTGTTTGCAAGCCGTGCTTTAAGGCTGAAGTGTACTTTAAAACATTTCTCATTGCTGAAACTTTGTGATCTGTAACCACATTTGGCAGCAACAGGTTGGCTTGAGAGACTCCATGGTCCCATAAATGGGGGAGGGGTCCAACAGCCCACAGATCCTGTGTTGCCCACCCTTGCTTCTCTAGGGTTGCCCGAAGGAAGGACCAGGTGTGTAGCACACATATGTGCCAACATGCCTGTACTCAGACTTGCTTACTTTGTAGCAAGTAACATTTATGTTCATTCATAAGGGAAAATCTGTAATGGGAGCAACATCATGGCACTGTGAAGACAACTTGAACCCACAGTCAAATGGCCACCTTCTGATAAAATATGCTGCACATGAGCTCTGACCAGACCTCTGTGTGGTGAATTGAGCCTCTACTATCAATCAAAAGAAGAGCATTTTACTAGTTTTAAATCAATACTTTTTAAATCTTCCAGAAGATGGTTGACCTGTGAGGCATTGCTTGCAAATGGAAGCACAGATCAGCCCCTCATCTGTGGGAAATTAGTCCTCTGTAGCTCTTGTACCACGCACACCAGCTGTTGCTTTGTACCTATGGTGTTCACAACCACTGTGGAAAATTGCCATGATGAGGCAGAATGCATATTTAATTTCTTTAGGCAAGTCACCAAAGAGCTTGTCAACTCAGGCAATAGCCAAGGTGAATAACGAGGCCAAGGCGTTTTGATCTATTGTTTTATTTTAAAGACTCAGAATAACTGATATGTCAAATCCAAGGCAACGGCTCATTATCGCCCCAGCTTTGGTTAAGTTGTCCCTTTTTATTTTTGTCTGGGGAAATCTCTGCTTTGCTGAATTGCACTGAAAGCCACAAAACTATATTTATCTTCAGCACAGCCTCGCCATTGCTGTTTAATAAATAAAGATTCGTGCCTACGCCTCGCATCCTGTTGCCTAGACTTCTGAATGATCCACTTCTGTAGCCCCAACTTTTTCAAAATGGGAGCACTTTAAGAACACACGGCTTCGTGGTTAAGAGGATTGCAGACACAGGCTACTCAACGTACCATCATCAACCTAGAATCCAACTGGTGTTTGCATAAGGTTTGCAAAACCCTTCATGGCTAATTCCCACTGACGGATGAGGTGCCAGGGTTTCTTGGTTGACTATTTAGGAGGATTCCATGTAAAATTCCCCTTTCTCTCGCCCCACCCCACCTCTGTAGCGATGGGAGGCAGGTAGCTGTGTCTTACCTTCACCTTCTTGTTTAGGAGCCTTGGAAGGTGCTGTCATGGCATTGGGCTGATGACCTAAGGTAGTGATGGCAAACCTTTTAGAGACCGAGTGCTCGAACTGCAATTCAAAAAACCCACTAATTTTTTTTTGTAAAGTGCCAATACAGCAATTTAACCTGTATACAGGTGGCTGTGAAGGGGCGATATCGGGTGCCCACAGAAAGGGCTCCGAGTGCCACCTTTGGCACCCGTGCTATAGGTTCGCCAACACTGACCTAAGGTGTGTGAAAGTCCTGCCTTTAACCTTCCCAACACCCATTAAGTATGGGTCGTTAGCTATGGCCTTGGTGGTGAAGGTGTGACATATTTTTGATTTGTCTGGGGATTGTTGAAATCACTGCCTGATAAGTAGCAGATAGACTGTGCCCGAGCCCCCCACCTCTCTTGAGAGAGTCCAGTTGCCATGACTCAACTTCCAGATAAACTCACCTGGATGACTGAGAATCTTCACAGACATGCTGAGAGAGGAAGTAAGTTATATAAATCAATTCCACTGTGTCTCAGGCAAACAGCAAGTCTTCTTAGCACACCGCACATGTTAATACATCAGTTTCCTATAATATGTGTATAAAACCATTATCTCCCTTGACAAACTCTGACATCTGCCCTGGAAATAACTCTTGCCATTTCTGAAACAGCCAGAGTTACCTGGCAGACAGCTATTCACCCTGGCGGTGGCCTCTAATTTTAAGTAATTAACATCTTGATAGTCTCAGTCCTGTGTTCGCAGTGCCTTGTCGCTTCACATATCACCTGTATCCTCACCTGGTCACGATCCCCCACCACTTTGAGGTTATGGATCAACATAGAGAGCTTAGCCTGAACACCCTCATGCAGCTGAGCACATGGATTTTGAACCCCAAAAGCTCACACAGAAAGAAATATGTTCATCTTGAATGTCCCACAATATTTTATTCCTTGTTGTGACGTGTTTTTTCATACCACACTTTCCACCTTTCATTTGGCCGCTGTGCCAAGACAGACAAACAGAGTGATGTCTTCAGAAAATGCAAGGGAGGTGGTCTTTCCCGTCTGAGAGAAAGCAGACTTACTGTAGGCCAATCCGAAGAGCAAATCTTCCACTTTTTAATACAATTAACACCAGAGGAGTCCCTTCTTCTGGTGGTGATTAACCACAATATCTAGTCCAGTGCTCATTCAGAAGGATATGATTTCACTTTCTAGATATATTTTTCTCTCCTCATCCAAAGAAATATAGGCTATCCATTTTGTTCCCTGTTGCTTTCATCTTCTCTCCACAGCTTTGGAGCTACTTCTTTTTTTTATTATACAGTCATTTCTTACCTTGGAGTTAAATTGGTCACCCTCAGTATTCTGGATCTCAGTTGGCTTGACTTCATTCCAGAGCAACACACGATGTTCTTAGCAAACAATTCAATGGCTTCTCAGATTCAAAATGCTTTAGAAATAGCTTTTAAACTGCAAAAGGTGTACTTGTTCTCCTTCACTATATGTTCCAGAAAGGAAACTGTGCTTTTCTGGTGGAACATGTTGGTTATTCAGAAGCAAGACATGATTCTTATTTACTATCAAAACACATTTTTTCTTTTATCTAAATATCAGTAACCCCCCAAAAATGTTTCTTCCTCTCTTACAAACATAATTTGTGGCTTGCACTGGAGTGCTTTTTGGCTTGATGCTCTTCTGCCCACTGGAGGAGGGTCAAAGCATGAGGGAGACCATCTCTGGAACATAAGAAGAGCTCTGCTGGGGCAGACCAGAGGGTTGGTCAGCCCTACATCCTCCCTAGGTGCCTAGCCAAATGCTATAGGAAATCACCAATTTGTCTCATCCCTTTTCAAAAGAAAGTCCACGTGGAGGCCATCACCTTAAGTTATGACAGCATGCTGCACACTTGACCTATGCACTGTGTGATGAAGTAGGTCAGGGGTGTCCAAACTTTTTGCATGAAGGGCCAGATTTGTTGAGGTGAAAATGTGTGGGGGCCGACCATTCAGCCCATTTGGCCCCCAGGCCGGACTTTGGACAACCCTCTAGGACAGTGGTTCTCAACCTGTGGGTCCCCAGATGTTCCTGGACTGCAACTTCCAGAACCCCCTTCCAGCACAGTGAGTGGTGGAGGCTTCTGGGAGTTGCAGTCCAAGAACATCTGGGGACCCACAGGTTAAGAACCACTGCTCTAGGACATGCAAGGAGGTGGGGAGGAGGCTGCAGCAACGAGGGAGGGGAGGGGAGGCCAGGCAGGTGGCTAGGGGGATGGACAGAGGCAGGCAAACCATAAAATTGTAAACTGACATCTCTATCTGGTATGGGGAGGGGCCAGCTGGCGGGGATGTGTTACAGGTTGAACTGGTGTGGAGAAGAGGCTGCGGGCCACTCAAAATTTGAAACGGGCTGCATTTGGCCCCCCGGGCCTGACTTTGGGCATGCCTGAAGTAGGTGCTTCCTTTTTTCCAACCTGGAAACTTCCACCATCCTGTTCCACTGGCTGACTCTGGGTTCAAGTATTAGGGTTGTGCCATGTTAACTCTTCTGTTTTTTAAAAAATGGTATTCCCTGGCACTCCCCATCCAGCTGCCTACCAGAGAAGCAAATCCTTCAGTGGAGAAAGAGCAGCAGAGTCCTCACCTATTTTGGAAGGAGTTCCACTGAAATGTTTATATTACAATGGTGGAAGAACCTTGTGGCACAGTGGTTAAACTGCTGTACTGCAGCTTTAACTGTGCTAAGGACCTGGGATTCAACCCAGGTAGCTGGCACAGTTGACTCAACCTTCTATCCTTCCAAGGTTAGGATGCACCAATATGCCATGTTCTGCATGCAAGTGTGTGTGTAATAGCTAATCTGTATTCTGAATTTCTTTGCCTTTTGGGTAGGGTTGCACCATAACGTTTTGGTTTTTCTGAGCCTTTATGTATTTCTTCTTAAACATAAATAAAGACACACCTTTCTCACATGCCTTGCTTTTTTAAAATAAAGAATCCCAAAGTGTGTCGTCTTTTCCCATAAGGAATCTGCTCCATTCTGTGCTCCTTTTGTTTGCAGTTTAACACACATTTGCCAGCTCTTCAGTATTCCGAAGGCTACATTACATTCCAAGTGTGCTCCAATGATAGACTTGTGTGGAAGCATGACATCATTGGCTGAGACATTTTCAGTCCTTTTCCTAATGATCTTGACTAGGGATCTTGCTTGTATCACAAATGTTATCTGCTGAGTCAAAATGTTCATTGAGTTCTGAGCACAAGTTGCAATTGCTGCTCAGCAATTGCTGGCTTGGCCCTCCCATATGTAAACAGGGCTTTGCAGTTTTTCACTTCTGAAAAATACATTTACTTTGACTGTTTACTTTCCACTTGCCTTGAATGGAGAACTCTTCTGATCTGCTGCCATGAAAAAAAAATGGGGCCATCTCCACGGGGAGCCTTGCCTACCTGAGGCTCAGCCTATTCCACTTCTACTATTCTCATTGCCCTCTTCACCCGAGGCCAAAGGGGTTTTTCATGTTTGTGGGAACACTTGCCACCCTGCATGGGTGTGAGGCAGAATGCCTGCGTTTCTCCATGCAGCTGGACATCTCCTCCCCCTTGCTCCTTCTACTCTTTTGCCCTCCTGACACATCAGCACAGGACAAGCTAGGATGGAAGCTGTGGTACCCAGTAAGATTTTCTCTCTGAGAAAGGTGATCACTGCTTGGACCACCTACCCTCTGTGTAGGAAAACTGAGTGTTTGCCAGGCTCCTTTTGGATGCAGTTGGAAATCCACAGAAGGCCTCTTGCCTCACAGAAGAAACTATGTCCAGTCAACACCAATCCCACCCAGAATAAATCTATAAATCTATAAATCTATGACACAGGAGCTCTTATAATGGCCATGTGCCCCTCTGGTTGTCCCTGACCTGGAGAATGAATGACTTCCAAAAGTCCTGTCACGCCTTGTGCAAATTCAAGGTCATGGCTCCCTCTTTTCCTGGTCCTCTCAGCTTTCCCCAGCAAGATGACCTCGGGCAGTGAGATTTAAATCCCTTCTAGCAAACCTCATCTTGTCCAAGGGGTCTCTTCAATGCAGGCCTAACCTGGCATGAAGCTCCAAGTTGGGAACAATGGTTTGGAGATTTAGGAAGAGCTTTTTACAGCTGGGAGCACCAAGGACAATCTGGACTCCAGACTCCCTCAATTCCTGCTAGTCAGTTTTCATACCAAGGAGGGTTGCAGAGAATCAGGCAGGTCAGGCCTGGTAGACAAGTGGGTATTTAAAATTGTTATCGGTGATGTCCTTTGTTCTACACCACCCAGAGTGACCTTGCTATCAGATGGGCTGTATAGAAAGCAGACAAACAAACAAACAAAGATCCGTGTGCACCTGTTTCGAAATTAAGCGATGGGAGAAGAAATGCCCTGTTTAAAGAGACTCGGTTTCAATTCGGGCTTCAATACTTTTCAGGAGGGAAGAGACCAGGATGAGATCTTGGGGGAGAGAGGAGGGCGGGTTACCCCAATTACCCCACCCACCCCACCCACCAGCCCAGTGGGAAAGCAAGGTGCTTGCAGAGGAGCGCGGTGGAGGTGAGGGGTCCGTCCGGCGCCTGTCCTTCAGCGTCACCCTTGCCTTTCCCCCTTTTCCACCGCCGACTTTTCCGTGGGGCGCACAGCCCCTCCGTCCGACCCGTGGACTTCAGTGGATGAGCAGGCGCCTGCCGGACCGCGGGGAAACCTTCTTAGAGGGTGGGGCGCGGGAGAGGCGGGGCGCCGGCTTGCTGCAGCGACGCACTCCTCTGCGGGGAGGATCCGCGGCCGCGCGCCCCCGCCGCCTCCCCTCTTTTTCTGGCGCCTCCAAATCTCTTCGCCTTCACTCCGGGGCTTTCTGACACCCCGCGATTTCCCTCCCTTGCCCGCCCCGAAGGCGAACCGTAAAACCCGGCGCTGGAGCACCTCGCGTTCACTCCACCTCCTGCCAGCGCTGCTCGGGAAGCTGCCGCCGCTTCTCCATCCATCCATCTCTATCCATCCTGCCTGCTCGCCTGCCTTCCTTCTTCGGTCGCGATTTAGGTGAGACGCGGAACGCGGGACCGGCAAATAGGGCGGCGGCGGGGGGGGGGAGTGTTGCCTAGTTGCCGGATCTCAGCAGTGTACGTGTGTGTGTGCGTGCGTGCGTGTGTAGTTCCTCAAAGTCACTTTTTGTCCCAAGATAAGATCAAGAAAGCTGGAATTGGACGCTGACGGGATGATCACAGCCGGTGCGTTTAGCACAAAGGGAGATGTTAAAGTTGGTCGGTGCCCCTTGACCGTGCCAAGGGGACTTGGATGTAACGTGTGAATGCGAATGGACTCCGGTGCAGCTTTGGATCCCAGCAGCGGGCATGGGTATCATCAGCGGTTTCTTGGTGGGAATATCTCATGCATGCATCCCTTTCCCCGGAGGCGTGGGAAGTTGCCCTGGTGCTAGAGGCAGGACTGCCCAGGTACCACCGAACCTGGGGGGTGGTGGGTGGTTATTCCCTGTCGCTGTGATCGCTTTATTAAGGCACATGTGCTTTGATGATGGCCAGAGCATGGCCAGTTGGAGAGACAAGGATGCTTTCTGGGTTCATATGGGCAAAGCTCGTCTCTTGCTGACTGAACGTGTGAGAAGGCTCCTCAGTGGAATTTGTAAATTGTCTCCAGTTGACACGTGCTGGAGGTGATGGGGATATTCTCTGCCAGCCTTTAATCTCCAAGCAGATTTCCTTTGACCTCTTGGGCATATGGGAGGTACCCACTGATTTTGCTGTTGCTCAGTATGGGAACTAGCTTTCTAACGAGGTGTACAAAGAGACAAAAGGGTAAGAACAGAGTTCTTCCTCCTGTAATAAGGTTTTAAACAAAATATAAACAAACTGAAATCCTTATTAGAGAAACACCTTTATCAGACTATATCAAAGGCCGTGTGGTAAACAAAACAAAATATAATGGGTAGGAAGGAAAAATGACTAATGAAGCCATGGAGTTCACATTTAGCCATTTACTGCTTTTAGATAAAAAGTGTGAAGCAACAGGAGATATGTAAATTCAGCACGATGATCTACTGAGGGGGCTTCAGGTTGTATTTGGGTTTGCCCCTAGCTACTAACATTAAGAAACAGACAAACAATGATTGGACTCTCATATTTTTGAAATCTGGTACTCGGAATTGTCTTCATCTGGTGCTTCCTAGGTAGAAAACTGGAAAATAGGAACAAGGCAATTTTCACATCAACAAAGCTAGATATAATTTTAGATGGTATACTGGGATTGTGGGGGGAATGGGTGTGGGAGAGAATGGAAGACCAACTGGACAAAATGCCCTCAAATTATTCCTGATTTCCAAAGGATATGTGATGCTCAAGGAGGGGTCCGCTACTGGCACCAGTGGCAAACCCTTCTATGGCTCAGCAGGGTTTTGAACCCAGATCCTCTGAGACCCTGCCTAGTCCAACAGTCAGTCAACTACTCCACACCAGTTCTCAGTGACTCTCAGGGTTCATCCTTGGAAAAAAGGCATCCTTCTCCAGTCTCTTACCCACCCACCCCCGCCCCTGTGTCTCCGTGGACCACCAGAAATGAATCCCTGTGGTTATTACTGGCATGGTGTCATCTTTCTTTCCACATCAGCCGGACTGTTGGGTGGCATGCGACAATGGATGATGAACTAGGGTGTGAACCATGCTGGTAAACTGTGAGAAGTTTCTGTACGTCGTTGGGTTCAGGTGAGATGGCCAGAGCTGCACTTCCCAGCCACTTCCACTCCACGATAATGAAGGCATGCCACCTTCAGGGGCAGCCAGGCTTGAAGGAGGAGACACATTCTCAGAGCCATCGTTATGAAGCTCCTTCAGTGGGAAAGCAGACCTGTGGCCCCACTGGCCTCCACAGGGGTTTTTGGGGTCACTGTCGAGGTGCAGCTGCTGTCCATTAGGCAGAATGAAGTGGCTGCCTCAGATAAGTTATTTGGGGCGGCATAAAAGGACAGTATAATTTTCAGACTATTCTTGCTATGTTATTTACAATCAAAGAGGATGAGAGCTGCCTGTGGAATTTGCTTCCCGAGAAGCTGAAATAGCTTGGCTAACCTTCAGTGCTGCGTACGCAAGGAGCGGGAAATAATTTGGTGTTTACCTTTCCCACTAGCAAAAATGTCTTGCTCAGGCTCCGAGTGGAGCAAGTAAAGGTTTGACAAAACACTTCCGCAGGCTTCGCTCAAAAACAGTGAACATTATTACCACCTTCCCTTTGCACGCAGTTGAGTTTTACTTGTAATGGTTCTTTTTATATAACATTTGATGCTTGTGTGAACATTCGGTGCCCCGGCCATTGATCTATGCACATTACATTCACAGGATTGTCCCCAAAGTTATTCCATGAACACCGCAAGTTGTAGTAGAACCAAGTGTATTAGTAGTTGGGATGCTGTGGGACTCAATGGGGTTCAGAGGTAGAACCTCCTGCCCCTCCTTCTTGGCATTCTTTGTGTTATGGCAAACACAGGACTCTTAAACACAGGATTTAATTTTACTGCTTTACACTGCAAACTGGTTTGGAGCTGTGAAAATGTAAACATTTTGAACCTTCGTCCCTATGCGACTCATTTAGAAGAATGTAGCGTATGTCAAATGTGATATTAAAAGAGCATACTGCAAGCTTAGAAACTTTGCCAATTAGCTGATGGTTGCTTGAATAATGATCCCAAATCCATTTCTTGTTGGAATGAAAAGTTTGGCTACAGCAAGAGTACACCAAATACAGGCAAGATATTTTATTTATTTATTTAAAATATTTTTATCTGACCTATCTCGCTAAAAAGGACTCGATGTGGCTTATACAATTAAAGACCATATTTAAAAACTAAGTATACAAATGTTTTAAAAAGAATTAAGCAACTGTTACATTAAAATGGTAAATAAAGTCAATACTGAAAACACAAAACAACAAGGCAAAGCAATCCAATTAGAATCCCCTCTCAGATAGCCAGTTGTTAAGGGAAAGCCCACTTGAAGAGAAAGATCTTCACTTGTTTGCAGATGGACAACAAGGATGGGTCCAATCTGGTCTCCTGTAGGAGAGAATTCCAGAATCTGGGAGCAGCAACAGAGAAGGTCTTCTCCCATGTCTCCACTAAGTTCACCTATGGTGGGACCAAGAGAAAGGTTTCCCCTGATGTAAATAAATAAATACCTGGGCAGTGAGATTTGAGGGCAGTTAGTGAGATTTGAGTCAAGTACTTTACAGAGGTGCTCCATGAATTTATTTTGTTAACTGAAACCTACTCTTGAGTAGACATAGTTCATCTTTTAAGCCATGCGGACTTCAGTGGAAGAGCTTACTTTCTGAAGGACTACAGACCACTAGAAGGTAAGACTCAGTGAACATTTTCAGGCTAAAACAGTCTCTCTTCGTGCCACGATGCCTCCGCTCCAGCTTCAGTCTCCGAGAATTAACAGTCTAATAAATGGAAAGCTTTAGATTGTAAACACATTAAATCACATTAATTGATGTTCCATATAGTACAGTTACAGCCCGCAAAGTCTTTAACTTTGGCAGTATCCACCCTCCCAAATGCATTTTATCATGGTTAAAATACCTTGTGGAATTTGTGAGTGGCATGCCATCCTAAAGAAATTGAAGGAAGAAAGAGGATTCCCAGTATGGTGAGTAGTGGGTAGAGTGATGGTCTTTGGCTCTGAAGAGCAGGGTTGGAATCCCTCCTGGCCATGAAACCCCACTGGGGTAAAACCATTCCTTAAATATTTCACTTCCTTGAAAACCTCATTAGGGTCCTTTGAATTGTAAGCTACCCAGAGACCTTTGGATAGTTGGCGGTATATAAGTTGTATGAATAAATAAATTGTGGCTGGTGCAGGCAGGTTTGACCACATCACCCCAATCTAAGCCTGCCTGCATTGGCTGCCCATTGCCTCCCAAATTAAGGTTCAAGGTGTGGGTTTTGACTTATAAAACTCTCCACGGCTTGGGACCTGAATACCTAGTGGAGCGAATCTCCTTAAGGTCACCGGCGGCCTGTCCCACCATATTGTTGCAGGCATTCTCGCTACGGGCAGCCATTTTTAGCGAGGCTCAGAAATCGGTTACCCAGAACTGAGCCTTCTCCATGGCTGCTTCTGCTCTATGGAACAAACTCCCCAGCAAGATAAGCCTTGCACAGTCCCTGCCCACCTTCAAAAAAGCACTTAAATCCTTGCTTTTTAGAGAGGTATATGGCGACCGAAACTGATGTCTTATTTGTTGATTATGTTTTGTTGTCCCTTGGGTGTTTTCCCCTAATTTGTTAGGTGTTTGCTGGCCGCCTTTAGTTTAGTATTTTTTAGTTTTAGTTTTAGTTTTAGTTTTTCAATTTATTAGTTCTTTTAGTTCTTTCCCCTTTGTGGTTTGTTTTATTGTTTTAGCTTTGGCTTTTGTTTTATGCTACAATTTGTCTTTTTGGTACTAAATAAATAAATAAATAAATAAATAAATAAATAAATAAATAAGTTTCAGCATGATAGCACAGAATACATAAGAGAAAACGAACAGAAAAATAAAACTAAGAGGAGATGGGGCAGCTAAAAGCCCTATGGTTTCAAGCAATCCCCAAACTAACAGTGGTCCCTCATGGCTGTTTCTTCCACCTTCTCCTATCTGCTGTCACACTGGGTTATATTTCCTTCTTCAACAGGCGTGAGCACATGCAGACTGCTTATTAAATCTGCCAAAATACTGTACCTATATGTGTGCCGCTACTATTTTATACAGCTGCAGTGAGGCTAGAGCAGCAACGCTGGTGGGTGGTGAGAACAGCCAGGCAGCCAGCAAGTTGTGAGGGCAATTGACTTGGAAAGAGAGCTGAAACAACAAGTCCCCATCTTTCAGAGGTAGTCACTTGCCAATTGGTTCCTTTCTAACTGTTAACGTTTCCCCTCTTTGATGGGAGGATATCATAAAGAATCTGCCCCGGAGACCTGCAGGCTGCAGCTCAGACTTAGAACTTCAACAGAAACACACCTATATCTCCTTAATGTCCCATAGTCATGGTTGTATAAGCCTAGAGTGAGATGCATGAGTTCTTGGCTTTTGTTTGCTTCCTTTGCTGCTGAAAACTGCCCATCCACTCAAGGCACACCTTGGTAGTTGAACTTCAAACATGCTAGATCTGAAAAAGGAAAGGAAGCTTCTTTGATGCACATGTTTGTTTCCCCGTGGATTGGGAGAACTGGAATTTAAAAGGGGCTTGGCAGATTCAGGGACTGCTTCGAGCACTTCAGGTCCATTGCACAAAGATACGCCAAGTACACATCAAAGATCGTAAGGACCGGGTGCTCATTTGGACTGCAATGAATTCCACATTTGCCTGCTTCTTAGGGTGTGTCCTTGCCCATGTTTACCTACAGATGCAGGTATATACAGAATTGCTTTGCATTTAGGTGTGACAAGGACACAGACATGACCAAAAAAGGAAAAGGAAAAGGTTTGAAGCCACTCTAATCAGCGCTGATATGTGGTAAGTAGGAACCTATGAAGTCCTTCAAAGGCCAAAGGGTGGCTTGAAACTGAGCAGCACTTGGTGTGTGAAGCCATGAACGTTTTTTGAGAGAACAATGGGAATTTGGGTCAATGACCCTTATCAACAAACATTTGACCTTGTTGTCAAGTGAAGTATAAATAAAATCAAATCAAGCCATGTGTTTCAGGGGCTGGATTGCTGAAGCGGCATGTTGCAACTGCTCATTACTGACAGCTGCTGTAAATGGTTTAAGGCCACTAGTACAGCCCACCCATGATTAAGTCATAAGTAATTACTCTTCAGACTGGAGGTAGGAATAGTATTTTAAAATGTAGGGGTTTTCTTTCATAGAATCATAGAGTTGGAAGAGAACTCAAGGGCTATCCAGTCCAACCCCCTGCCATGCAGGAACCCCCATCAAAGTGCTCCCGACATATTTATTTATTTATTTATTTATTTATTTATTTATTTATTTATTTATTTTTAAGACTTGTATACTGTCCGTCTTCCCGGAGGAACTCCGGGCGGTTCACAACATAATAAATCAAACAATAACCAACCAAACAAATAACAACAATTAAACAGATGATATAAAATACAGCCCTAGCATAAAAATGGGAAGCAGATGGCGGGAAAGAAAAAAAATTAAATTAAGTCACCAAACGCCTCATATAACCATCCAGCCTCTGCTTAGAAACCTCCAAAGAAGGAGACTCCACCACACTCCGTGGCAGCATATTCCACTGCTGGACGGCTCTAACCATCAAGAAGTTCTTCTAATATTTAAATCATATCTCTTTTCCAATAGTTTGAAACCATTGCCCCGAGTCCTAGTCTCTGAAGCCATGGAAACCAAATCAGTTTCCTCTTCAATATGGCATCCTTTCATCCTTTTCCTTTTTTGGAAAGGCTCTTGTCTGTATCACAAAGCTGGCCCTCAGACGGACTCCCCTGATCATCTCTGAATAAAGTATTGGTGGAAGATTGTTTTCCATTGCTTTTGTTCTCGGTTAGTATGATGCCTGAGGAAGGGTTGCATCTGCTGAGGGGAAAGAGGAGCCCCTCAGACAGGTGCCTTTGAAGACATGGGCGCCTTAGACGTTATGAAGGTAACTAGAAACAGAACCACTAATTCCATTCTGCTGCAAGAACATCAACATGGCCCCACCACTGGCACTGTTCTGCCAAACCTCTTTTGTTTCCATGTCTTCTCATCCCCTTGAATCCACAGAATATTACATGTTGTGGCTAATTTTAGTGCCTCTTTTGTAGGTTGGGCTGCTTCACCCTGTTCTTTCACAGTTTAATTTAAGCACAAGAACTAAGACTGTGTTGCTGCCTACACAGGCTTTCTTTCACTAAGACTAGGTTAGGAGGGCGATGGAAGGATCGATACCACCCAGGAACTTCAGATGCATGTCGGGGTGGGGGTTGATCTGACAGATTCAGCTGGAGAAAGGCCCTTCCTTGGCTCTCATAGTGACTTCCAGAAAGACCAGCATGTCTCATTTGACCTGGGCTTTTGTGAAACCCATCCGGCAGTACCAGAGGAAGCAGGCGGCAGTCAACAAAAGCTTACGCCAAAGAAAAGGTGCTAGTCATGGAGGTGTAGCAAGATTTGTTGCTTTTTAAATGTGATATACAAATAGGCATCTCAAACACAGGTCCAGCCTCAAAGTGAGCAAGCTGGGCAGCCGTCTGTGGCACTGAGTTGAGGGGGTTACCCAGCTGAGCTCAGTCATTGTGTTTTTGATTGTCCTATATAAGAACTGCTCCCCCCCCCCAAAAAAAAAGAAACACTGAAAGCAGAGTCTGTGACAGTCCTGCTGTGTTCTGTGGTGCATTGCCATCACTCAAGAGTGCAGCTTTTTGGAGTTTTGGCTCAGGTAAACATGAGCCCAGTAGTGGAGAAAGATCTTAAGTGATATTGCTCTTCATGGATAATCTAGTTATCTCTCAGGAGCCACTGTTACCACAGGACAGAGGAACCCTAGAACTGGAGCAGGGAAAGCCCAGCAGCAAATAAGAGGTATCTTGCTCTGGACCCTTTCATAAATGTTGCTGAAGAAATGTTTGGGTGTGACCCTGATATGTTTTGTATTCCCCGGGAAGTCATATAAAGTGGTACCTCGGATAACGAATTTAATTTGTTCTCCAAGGCAATTTGTTATCCGAAATGGGATTTCCCATTGAAACGAATGGGAAACTGATTAATCTGTTCTGGAGGTCTGAAAATAAAGGCAAAAAGCTAGGGTTTTTTTCTGGCCTCTTTATAAAGAGCACTTTAAAGGCTTGCGGTACTGGAACATCCCCCTCCCCAGAACACTTCCCCCAAAATGCAGTGCAAATATGGACAAAAGAAGGCAGCAAAGATGACCCCTAGCCTGTTCCCGCCCAAAGTGCAATGCAAAGCAGTTCAAAGATCTCCTGCCCAAAGTGTAATGGAAAGCAGTTCAAAGATCAATAAAACCAAGCTCTAAAACAAATGCATTGTCGTTCCCGCCAAATGCACAGAAAAAAAAAGCCAGGACGATTCTCAGTTCACCTCTCCACATTGCAAGAGAAAGCAATGCAAATGGACAGGAAAAAGCAAGGAAACCTCAGCTCCCTACCTTTCCAAGTTCAGAAGGTCCAAATCCCTCTGCAAATAACACACTCCTCCCACCCCTCCACAAACTACAGGGGTGTGTGTGCAATGCATCGTGGGTACACTTTTTTTTTGCAAGGTATGGTGAAAAATTTGTTATCGGAGGCAGCCCATAGGGAACATTCATTATCGGAGGCAGCCCTGTAACTGGAAATTCCCATTCACTATCCGAATTATTCATTATCAGAGGCATTCGTTATCTGCGGTATTACTGTACTGTGGTGACCCTGCATAGCTGCAGGGCTACTGGAAAAGGAGAACTGGAGCAGCTGAGCCCAGGTCCCTGCAAAGCAAGGCTCAATTCTGGTGCATTCATTCCATCTCCCCTTACACAACAGGGGGGGGATTTGTCTTGGTTTGAGCCTACACAAGGGGGCATGCTAGGCTGTCTTGGATAAATCATGTTCATCCCAACAGGGCAATCCCTGCTTCAGCAAGCTGAAGATCATGCCGGATCCCCTTTGTCATTCTCACGGAGTCAATAGTGCAGGTAGGAGGCCGCCAGCAGAGCCCAAATAGAACAATACGGAGACTTGAGAATCTGAATGCAGAAAAAAGCTCTGTGAGCCAAGGGTTTGGGATTTGGAAGAAGTACTTGGGAGGAGCACAGCCTGGCTCCTCATCTCTCGTCTCTATTTAAGAGAGAGAGAGAGAGAGAGACAGACAGACAGACAGACAGACAGACAGACAGACAGACAGACAGA
>JAHTLZ010000010.1:8584865-8609872 GCA_023846285.1 Phrynocephalus versicolor | reverse complement strand
AGACAGACAGACAGACAGACAGACAGACAGACAGACAGACAGACAGACAGACAGACAGACAGACAGACATATAAAGCATTCTACTTGATCCCAGGGCAAGTGAAAATACTCATAGGTAGCCCTGCAAGACTGCCTGGCATGAGCCAAAGGCATTCCTCAACAAGGTTGTTATTTGGTCTAAGACCAGCCTTGCTTGCCCTAGCAGTTTTTTAAGACTGTAATTTAAGAGAGGACAGTGCCCAGAACCTAGGCACAGATCAAGCAATAGGTACCTAGAAGACACTATACAGCTGTTGACTGGAAAGAAGCAGGTGCATTATAGGCTCAGCAAACTATGATTATTATTAGTCATCTCCCCCTCCACTCTTTCCTCCAGGAATAATATAGCATGAAACAGCTCAGAGAACAGGGGTTAAAAAATACAATGTTGCCCTTGCAAACTTTACACAAATTCCATGGCAATGTAAAAAAGGCTCCTTATTACATTTCATGAAGACTGTAAGCGTGGTGATGTTATAGGTTTATTTGCAATAAAGTACATGGCCCTGTTCCCATTTCGCCTGCCTCTCTCCAACCAAAGCCCTCTGGGTATTAAAATGTGGGGGACTGGCTGAAGGCTGTCTGGTGAACCCCATGGCCACATGATGTTCATTAGACTTTGTGCCACGGTCTAACAACTAAACCACTCTGATGCACAATGTGGTTACTGTCCCTTGAGCTGCCACCAAAGATGCCAGGGCCAGCTGTCTCCTCATGGCGAGTTTGGACTGCCAGGATGACAGATATTTTAAACAGGGGACAGCCACGATCCATTTGGCCCAGTGTGAGTAAGATAGCAGGCTCCTTGTACCTGGCCATAGACCTGCCAGGGAATTTAGTGGGCATGGCGGTGCCCTGGCACAGGTGGTTCGTGAACTCAGATCAGATTGCAGACTGCAGTCAAAATGCAGAAAGCTGCCCATGCGAGGACCACTCTGTTGGGTTTCTGGTTGGCCTCAGTGATGTTTCTTTTAAACCTGGGAATTGCATCATGTGAGTCTTACCCCATTTGGTTTTTCCCAGCCCCCCACCCCGCTTGGTTGTGACATCTTGCAGATGTTTAATGTATTCATTGAATTGGACTAATCTTCTCCTGGCAGAATGTTTTCGCTGCAAAAAGCAGCAAACTGAACCTGCCCCTCCAACTTTTGCTCACAGAACAACACACTATGCATTGCCACACAACACTGTGCACTGATTGTAATACTTGGCAATAAACCATCTCCTTAAGACTGACTGCATCGCACCTTGAGTTAGGTACCTGGCCATAGAGCCAGAGACTGGGGGTTCTCTCTAGGAAACCCTGGAAAGGGTCACTAACTATCATAATCACCATCATGGCTCACCATCATAATTGTCACTATTTGCCTAGATTACAGAATTTGTTAAAATTGGGCTGCAGATCTGAAACCTTTGATGCTGCAGCTGCCTATAGATTTTAAAATACATGGGGAAGGATAGGACAAAACACATGGCGGTGCTATGCTGGGGAGGAGCTGTACCTCAGTACTATGGTTTTGTGCCCTTTGAACACAGAAAGTCCCAGGTCCGTTCTCCCCAGGTAGAGTTGGGAAGGAATCCCACCTGGAAGTTGTGGCCAGTCGGTGTGTGGTCAGTAGTGGGCTTGGAGGACCACAATTGATCTGATTCATGGTGAGGCACCTCCCTCCCCTTCTTGTGAGGTGGACCTCCAGAACCTCACAGCACAACAACCAGGGGTTCAAGCAGAAATCCCCTATGCCCATTTCTTAAAAATGTCTCTCTGGATAGGAGGACTGCCACAGTGTTGTGTCTCCTACACCCAACTTACCATCCTGCTGCAGTGGAATAGGTTAAGCTCAGGAAGTAAATGCTTACAGTCATGATATTCCAATGCGGGATAATTATCTTAGCAAACTCCCATTGAAATGGCACTTGATGCACAATACGTAGGTTGGCAGAATGGGGTATCGTGACTGTTGGCTGATGTTGCTTCAGGTTCAGTTGAAGTTGGTGCCTCAAGAGCAATGCAAAAGCAGACCCATGTGTTCAGTTTTGTAGTGCTATTTGGCCTCTTAATACTACCGCATCTTTGAAAAGCCCTTAGCAAGGGCAGTCTCTCTCTCTCTCCTTTCTGCAGTGGGCAAAGGGTCTTTGCTGATGCTCCTCTTGAATGAACCGTTTGGTCCATTAGTATGCAAAGGGCAACAGTGCTGTCACAGAAGAGGCAGGGGTCGATGTCAAAGATGAGCAGGGCAGGGCTGTGCAGGCAACAGATGTTACCCAGTGATCTAATAAATCCCACTGCTCTCTGCCTTCCTTCCTTCCTCTTGGTGTGTTTTTTAAACATAAGCACAGTGTCAGAAAAACTGAAGCGCAAACTGGTTGAGAAAGACAATAACAGTGCAAAAAAGTGCCTTTCGGAACTCTTTTCATTCCAAAACCGAGTGGCTGAAATCCAGTAGTAGGTCACAACTCGAGCAGGTCGACTTGACTCGGTGGAACCTCTGGAGGAGTTGATTCACAAAACCTCCACCAATTCAATGGGTCTAATCTAGCCGCAAATTGCTATGCTAAGGAACAGAAATTCAGCCGATTCCAGTCTGTGTGAAATGTACTGGAAACAGAGCTGTGTGTGCTCTGTCATCCTCTGTTTCCTTGCTAGTGAGCACTGCTTGTTCTGTTCTTCCATCCCACAGGAGTTCTTGAATTTTAAAGGGAGATAACCTGGGCTCCTCCAGATGTTTTCTATTTTTTTTATTTAAGTAATTTTATTGAGTTTTTTTGGGGGGGCAGAGGAGGGAGGGTGTGGGGGAGGGGGAGGAAATACACTATAAAAATTACATTTAGTATATCAAGCCAAAAATAACAGTTTAACATGTTCACAAATCACCAAATACTATCATAATATTAATAAGTTTGTTACTTCTTGCCATCTTTTCCGGGAAATCTCATCATAGTCTCCCTTTAGAAAACCGGAGAGTCTGTCGATTTCAATACATTCTCTTATCTTTTTGTGGAAGTTTTTCTCTGTTGGCACTTCTGGTTGTTTCCAAAATTTCGCATACAGTATCCTTGCTGCAACTATTACATGATGAAGTACATATTTCTGGTCATATGAGATGTTAATATCTACTATATTTAATAGAAATATTTCTGTTCTAAGCTCTAACTTAATCTTCAGGAATCTTTCTAAAAATAATTTTACCATTGTCCAGTATGCCTTTGCCTCTTTACATATCCACCACATATGATAAAAGGTACCACTGTCATGTTTACATTTCCAACATTTGGGTGAGCAATTATACATCTTAGATAAACGGTGTGTGTGTGTGTGGGGGAATGCCATCTATAAAACATCTTGTAACAATTTTCTTTAAAGGCTATAGATTTAAAGAGTTTAACTGTATTCCACAAAGAGTCCCATTTGTTTAGATGGATAGAATAACCAAAATTTTCAGCCCACCTTATCATAGTATCTTTGACTAGTGTATCAATCATTTTTTCATTTAACAAATTACTATAGAATTTACTGAGAAGCTTTGAATCACCAGAAGATAATATTTTGTCAAGTGGAGTGTCATTAGTCATAAATCCCCCCTCTTTAGTGAGATTTTTAAAGTGTGAGTATATTTGTTGGTATTTCCACCAGTCTAACTTGTAACCTTCTGATACTATTTTTTCTAGTGACTTCAAGGAGAAATCAGCATTCAGAAGTTGTCTGTAGGTTAGAGATTTAAGGCTTGCACTTGTATGAGGATTGGTAATCGCTCCTAACGGAGACAACCACGTTGGTGCTTTAGGGTAAAACTGCTTTTTTATGGATAACAATATTTTAACTAAGGCATTCCTTATCCAATGCTTTTTGAAAAGGGTAGGTATATTACCTTTATACCATAGGTAATGATGCCAACCTCTGTCCAAATCGTGACTCTCAAGCTGCAGTATTCTATTATTTGTCATCAAAATCCAGTTTTTGATCCAAGTCATAGCAGCGGCTTTATAGTACAGCACCAAGTTGGGCAGGGCAAAACCACCAGTTTTAGTTCTGCCCTGTAGATAGACATTTCTAGTCCTTGCTTTTTTCTTTTACCATATAAATACACGTATACATTTTTCCAAGTCTGAATCCTCCAGATGTTTTCTGAGGCAGCACACAGTCTCCTTGAACTTTGACTGTGCCTGTTTGTGCATGGATTAGAAGATGATGGCCTTGCAGACCCATGAGCTAGGTGGTGTTGCTTGCTGAAACATTTTCTGTGCCATTTTCTTCCTATCCCTTAGACATAACCAGAATAGAGCCAGTAGTATGTCCCCCCCCCCCACGGTCTGATTCCTGCCATATTTGCCATTTTGTATGCCTATACTTGGAGGGCCCTCTCCTGTTCCTCATCTACAGAGTGCCTTCCTAATGTTGACTCTGCTGACAAAAAGATCATCTGAAGATCTCAGGCCGACTATCCATTGAAGTTCAAGGGCACAATGTGCTGCCCAAATGCAGAAATGGTGATGATCTGCTGCTGGTTTTTGTTTGTTTGTTTGTTTGTTTGTTTTGGTGAGGGGAAGTAGTTGTGCAACACTGTAAAGACAACTGCAGGGGTCACCTGTTAGGGAATGTTCCCCTATGCAAACATTGGAAAGTAATCTGAATTGTGTTAAGTCAGGGGTGCCCAAACTTTTTGTAAGGAGGGCCAGATTTGGTGGCTGAGAATGTGTCAGGGGCCGGTTGCTCCCCAACCCTGCCACCCCACTGCAAGCCCCACCTACTTTCTTTAAAAAAACATGGGGTGAAGGAGGGGGAGGGAGGGGCGGGCCAGCCAGCCGCGGGCCACGCAGAATGGCCTGACGGGCCGGATTTGGCCCCCGGGCTGGACTTTGGGCAGGCCTGTGTTAAGTTCTCTGGGTTGCTTTCTGTCTTCTAGACTGTTTTAGATTCTTCCAAGATCCCAGAGATCTCAGGGATGTACAAGGTACAATAAAAATACGCCAAATCAGTGGGGTGGGGTGGGGGATTAAACTTAGCTTAAAACTGATGTAACAAGGCAGGATCTGAATCAGTCGAAATAGGTCCAAGTACAAGAAAAGGGATTTTTACAAAACTTGATGAGGAATTTCTTAATAGCAGGGGCAGATCTTTAATAACACAGATTGGCATAGAGCACAGACTCTTTTTAAAAATAAAAAACTAGAGGGCCTCTTATTTGATGCTGTAATTGGGGGGGGGGGTTCCTATGTCATCAAAGGGTTGGGCAAGATGAGCGTTGAGGTCACCAACTTACAATTTCTGTAAGTGGCACCAGATTTTCCCCACTTAACATGTTTCCCATGCAGAATGTGGACGCAACCACTTGTAGTCAAATGAGCAGGAAGTCTATGAGAAAAGGGAAAGGCACTACAGCCTTCCCAGTCAGCCTGGCCGCCATGGAAGCAGTCAGCAGATAAGATAAAGGTTTTTTTAAAAAACAAAACAAAACAAAACAAATTGCTGGCAAAGCAATCTGACCATTCTTCTCATCATGAAGAAGGGTGAGAAGAACTGAGCTTTCCAAATATCTGTTTCCCAGCAGGTGCCAATGTCCTTGGCATGAAGATGGCAGATGTGTAAATTGGAGTTCCAGAACCAGCTCTGACATGCCTTTAGAAACGCAGCAGACGGCACCAGAACATATTCCTTGCCTTTATGTTTAGCTCAGCCTTCTCCAGTATTCTCAGGAAACCTGTTTCCTTGTGAAGCTTTGAGAAGCAACTTTTAAAATGTAAAGTTATTGTTGTTTTTAAGGGTCCCTGCTGATTCCCATAGCCTAAAAATAGGGTCACGTTTTATCTTGATTGCCTTCACGCCAGCCCCCTGGGAGAGATGAGCTTGAGTAATGGAATACTGTAGTTCAGGACTCTGCAAAGAGCAGATTTTGGATGTTTTAGGAAGGCAGCATATAATTAATTTGTCAGTCTCCTGGGCTGGTATTTTATTGCCTGGAAGGGGCTGAAGCACTGGAGAGGCTTCCTCTTTGTGTGTCTCTGTATGTGTGTGTTGTGTCATTACAGTTGTGACCAACTCTTCATGACTCCATGTCCATGGAGTTTTCTTGGCAAGAATACTGGAGTGGTTCCTGTAGCAGGCGTTAAAAAAGTTTGCCTGATCTTGACTCTGGTAGTGAAGGCAGGGGTTCCCTTTTGCAGTTTTGTTTCAGGGAGAGAAATGTCTGGGGCTAGTCGCCCTGCCAGGAGCACCTCGTAAGGATCTTCTGATCCCTGCCATCAAGTCCATCCTCGGTCTAGTAGCAGAAAGTGAGGAATCTGGCTTTCATTCTCAAAAGCTCTCTGTGTTAACTAGATAACAGCTAATGTTGTCCCTTGACCAGTGTTGGCGAACCTATGGCATGGGTGCCAAAGGCGGCACTTGGAGCCCTTTCTGTGGGCACCCGACATCGCCCCTTCACAGCAAGCTGTATTCAGGTTAACTTGCTGTATTTGGCACTTTGCAAAAAATTAATTAGTGGGTTTTGAATTGCAGTTTGGGCACTCGGTCTGTAAAAGGTTCACCATCACTGCTGGAGAACCAGAACAGTATATCATGACTTCAGCAAAGCTTTTGATAAAGTGTTCCATGATATTCTGATTAACCAAATAACTAGGTGTGGGCTGGATAGAACAATGGTCAAGTGGATACACAGCTAGCTTATAGAAATCAAATTATCCTCAAACTGGGAGGAAGTAACAAGTGGAGCACCCCAGGGCTCAATTCTGGGCCCAGTGCTCTTCAGCACTTGTATTAATGACCTGGTTCAGGGGGTACAGGGAATGCTCATCAGATTTGCAGATGACACAAAATTGGGTGGAAGAACTCATACCCTGGAACAAACAAACAAAATTCAAAAGGATCTTGATAGGCTTGAGTACTGGGCCGAAAAGAAGAGAATGAAATACAACCTATATAAATGAGAAATAGAAATCAAAGACATGTTTACTAGATGAAGGATATGAGCAAGAAGGATCTTGGAATCATCAGAGATCATAAGCTGAATGGGAGCCTACAGTGTAATGTGGCTATAAAAGAGAAAAATACATTTTTAGGCTGCATGACTAGAAGTAGAGTCTCCAAATTCAGCAAGATACTAGCTTCCCTTTATCTGGCACTGGTTAGGCCCCATCATGAGTATTGTGTTCTGTTCTTGACACGTCACTTCACAAAGGATGCTAAGAAATAGAAAGAACTTCAGAGGAAGGCAACAAGGACAATTGGGGGGCTGGAAACCAAGCCGTATGATGAAACACTGAAAGAACTGGGTATATTAATCTTGAGAAAAGGAGACTGAGGAGAGATATGATAGAACTTTTCAAATACTTGAAAGGTTGTCACACCAGCTATATCCCTCTCTGGAAACAAAGCACATGGCCGCTTTGATCTGGCAACTCATAAGTTAGATGACCACAGTATGTTGCACAGAGTTGGCCTTGACAATTCTCCAGGTACAGTTCATTTGAAATCTGGAGGCTGTTAAGTGAGTCAAGTGCGTTAAGATACAATCTTCATGTGTTTGTACTGGAGAAGCTTCAGTGGCAGCCAGTTCACTTCCAGGCTCAGCTGAAAGCGCTGGTGCTTGGTTCAAAAGCCGGACATTGCAAGTACTTATGGAACTCTCCTTCTCCACCCAATCACTGGGTCACGAGTCAAATCAGAAGCTATAGTTAGCATGCCATTAGAAGACAAAAGGATGTTTTAGTATTTCGGCCACTCAGCCCCCTCTGGGTATTCTGTCTGCAATCATAGGGTAAATTAAGCCCTGAACTCCTGATGACCAATCACAAAACAAGAGCAAGCTAATTTGCTGTCTGTCTCCATGGTGGCAAGCTTGCTGTCCCTTTTCCCTTTCCCGTAGATTTCCTGTTCATTGGATTGCAAAATGTTGCAGTTCATCTTTTCCAATCTCTCGTGAAATTCTGACCAGACAACTTTTCATACTTGAGGTATGGCTGCTTTTTGTGGCCTCTAGCTGAGCCCTCAGGTTACCGTAATTCATTCTTCTAGATCTGAACAGTATCTGAAAGAAAAAGTGTTGTGGCTAGATGAGAACTTTCTTGGTTGCCATGCCTTGTTTCTGAAACAATAGGTGTGTGAAGACTTTGTTGCCAACTACATTTTGTAGTTATTTTCAGCACTGGACAAAGACCTTTTAATTCTTCTAAGCTTAACATACAATAATTATGTGTTATTGCTCTTATTTGTAACTGCCTTTTAAAAATATTTTTTCTTAATTTTTTTTATGAGAACATCATTTTTAAATTTCCTTCTTGGCATCCCAAGAGTACTTGTGTCCATATTTAAGAAATCAAGTAAAATAAGCACTTGCATGCAACAAATTAGTGAATTCCATTGGGGCGATAATGTTGAAAGCTCAGCAGACATTGACTGTATATTAAACAAACTGTATCTTCAGGAAGGTGCTTCCTGTGGTTTTATATTGCACCGCTGTTGGTCTGACACAGATACGGTCTATTCTGGCTATACATTTGTTTATATGGCTTTTTAAATGTAAAAAATAAATAAATAGAGCACAACCTCATGCGAATTCACATCTCCGCTTCTGCAAAAAGGAAGCAGGGTGTGTGTGTTTCACCCGCAAGCAGTGCTTGAACATGGTTGTGAAGGAGAAGCAGAAGCAGAAAATCACTGGAAGTGGCACAGCTATTTGAGATCATGTTGTCAATGTTCTCCTGAGCAAGGCTCAGAAAAACATACTGGGAGCTGATTAAAGGCTGCCTCAAAAGAGAAGCAAGCTTAACAAACCATCCATCTGATGAACTCAGATGAAAATGGCTCAGGTCATGTCCAACAAGGGGTGGGCAGAGTTGGGTTAAGAGACTGTGGGGGCTATGCCTGCGAGCTCCTCTCCCAGGTCCTGGCAGGATCTCGTAAAAACTGGTTTAAAAGTTTTCCTTTACTGGATTCTGTGCTAGCTTGTCCTCCGGCCTTGCCACTTTGCAAGGAAAGGGCTGCCTGTGCCCAGCACAATACAGGTGCCATGACAAAGCATTGTGCCAAGTAGGGACAAGGATTGTGGATAATAAGGGCATGGTTGCCTCCTCTTTGCACCCTTGTGGTACTGGAATCCTACATTGCTCAGGAATGGCTGTGGCTTAATGGCAGAGGACCAAAGGTTTTGCAGGTAGAACATTTCAAGCTGAATCTCAGGCATTCTAGACGTTGCTGACTTAAATCTTGGATAGCTCCTTCTAGTCAGCTCAGATCAACAACTCAGTTTAATATGTACAGTAAAGGTAACATAAGATATCCAGTGTGGTATAGCTGATAGAGGAATGGCTGAGGACTCAGAAAGCCAGGATTTAAATCCCTGCTTAGCCATGGAGCGGGGAGAGGAACTGGTAAACAACTCCTTAAAGATCCCACTTACCATGAAAGCCCTGTTAAGATTGCTGCAAGTCAGTTCCATCTTGGCAGCACATAGCAGCAACATTAATCTTAATACATGGCACCCTCTGTTTTCTGTGGAAGTTCCTGTAAGACGGCCAGAGCAAAGTGAGAGGGATTACTTTTTCTGGCTCTGACCTGCTTCCTGGGCAAAGGCACACATGGCATATTTTTGCTCTAGTGGATGTAAATCTGTAGTTAGAACTGTGTTAGAAATGCTGTGCAGAAATGAATGTTTTTGGCTTCCGGTTTTGGGAAAGCTATATTTCGGATGATAGGACTTTTAAAAACAACAACACAGGGAGGTCTTAAGAGTGGTCTCTGGTTAAAGAACTGGTGGTGGAGTGGGGGGGGTGCATTTGTCAACTTAACAAGCAGTCTTAATAGAGAACTTAAATGGAATGGAAAGGTGGCTGGAACAAGGCTAGGATTCCCCTGCCATATGCCGTAATCATGTGCATCTCCTGTACTGGTAACATTTTACTCTCCATTGCTTGTAATCCCTTGCCATTTAACCTACATAAGGCTGCCTAGTACAGATATTACTTAACTCCGGGTTCATTTGCGGTAAAATGGGCTTCATGGAAGCCTGAGCTTTCCCCCCTAGAACTAGAATAACAACAACAACAAAATTGGGATAATCTGATTTCATAGAGCAAAATATATAACATCATGGCTAGTACTTTTTACCTTAAATAGTGATGCCAAATAAAATTTCAGGGGTGGAGCATACGATAGGCTTGGCAAGGAAATGAGCTATGATCTTGTACTCACTGAGCTTGGAAGGCACCCCACAAAACTCAGTGGGGCTTTCTTCTGAGGAGACACATGTAGGATGGCACTACAATTTGTAGTGCAAATTTAGAGGAATGTGATGATGGAGTTGGGAATGGGCTGGGTAATAAACATAAGTAAATGGAAGAACTAAGAGAAGTTAGTCTAGATGCAAGGAGTGTAAGCAGTGACCATAGGATTAGGAGAGCTACTTGATTGTAAGCTGCCCAGAGACCTTTGGGTAGTGGGCGATGTATAAGTTGTAAAAATAAAAAAATAAAAAACATTACTTGTCAAAGAGGCAGTTTTCCCCATGCTGTCTTTGATTTCAGTTTTTATTCCCCCCCCCATTATAATTTAATCTCTGTTTTCTCTTCTGCATCAGTGTTCTCTTTAAAGTTCCCGTTTAAGGCAGACATTTGCAATCTTGAGTTAACCTAAAGTGCTGAAGGCAAAGTAGGGGTGCTGGATCATTAGAATGTAAGCATTTAGAATAGGGATGGGCATTTCATTTCAGAACCAATAGGTTCTGAAATCAACCACGCGAGCCCAGGTGGTCTTCAGAACTGGCTGATACACGCAGATCCATTTGTTTTACCTTTCTCTGTCTTACGCAGGGTTAAATTCAAACGAGGAAGCATGCTCCAATGTCATCTGTGCTTGATCTGTGATGCTGGCCAGTCAGGAGCTGTGCAGGGACAGGCATCATCCCGCCTCCCTCTCTGATTAGCCAGCAGCATGAAGCAGGAAAGATTATGTTGCAGCATGCTTCTTTGTTGGATTTTAACCCTGTGTGAGACAGAGAAAGGTAAAGCAATTGGATCTGCATTTATCAGCTGGTTCCAATGATCTCCTGAGCTCGCATGGTTCATTTCATAACCTACTGGTTCTGAAATGAAATGCCCATCCCTAATTTGGAATATAAACAAAAATGCTACCCTGACATTATGAAATACTACCACCACCAATCGTGGAGAGCAGACTTGTTTTATCATGTTTACTGACCCCTACTGTGGGTGCCTGGAGTTGGAACTGGCAAGCCACTCCAGTATTCCTGCCAAGAAAACCCCATGGACATGGAGTCATGAAGAGTCAGTCATGACTGTAATGACACAACACACACACAACACATAAAGAGAAAAGCTATGCTGACAGTATGACATACAAAGATCAGTGTGTGTGTGTGTGTGTGTGTGTGTGTGTGTGTGTGTTGTGTCATTACAGCTGTGACCAACTCTTCGTGACTCCATGTCCATGGAGTTTTCTTGGCAGGAATAGTGGAGTGGTTTGCCAGTTCCTACTCCAGGCGCCTACAGCACCTGGTATTCCCTGGTGGTCTCCCATCCAAGTACTAACCTGCTTAGCTTCCAAAATCAGGCAAGATTGGATGTTCTTAGGGCATCTAGACAACAATAACTGTATACTAAATGCATTGGGAATGATAACTTGTTTGTTTGTTTGTTTGTTATATTTCTAGACCGCCCATCTTCCAAACAGAACTCTGGGTGGTTTACAATTAAAACAAGGCAACAGAGATACAGAAAAGCAAAAAAAAAAAAAAAAAAAAAAAAAAAAACTAATAAAATAAGAAGGGACAAGACCCTCAACAAAAGATGGTGTGGGTGGCAGAAAAAAATGACCCTCATGACCCATCATTTCTGCACATATAGAGAGGCTTTGCATGGGCAGCCCTGAGTTTTCCACACATTTATTTTAAACACTGACATAGATCATGAGGTATGAAAGCTTGCTTGGTCTAGGAATTATATTCTAGAAGTAGAAATCCTATACCCTCTCAGACATTTTTCTTTGAACCCCTGTGTTATTCTGATAACTGACTTTCACATCAGAATGGACTGCAGAAGAGAGGATCTTTTGCACTAGTGGAAGAGTGGATGTCTTTGGATTTGTTCACAAACAGCTGAGCTCATTGTCAAGGTTCTCTCCTCATCCATCATGTTGGTATATACCCACTGTTCATGAACCTTATGTCCTCTCCTGTCTGTGAACAGGAGAAGCCCACTGAGTCTGGTAGATGCCTGAGTGAGGCTTACTCAGGTGCCGTGAGGATTACATGTACTGTTCTGTATATGTGTGGGTGTTACAGGACCTTGGATAGCAGCAAGCACCGTGTTTGGTGATGACTGATGAGAGAACTACAAAGCTGGAAAGTAGGATAATAAATTGTCAATCTTCTCTATTACATTCTTGCTGTTCAGTTGTGTCTTCTGTCCAGTGTTGGTAGGGTGGGTGGCAAACTGCTCTACTTTTACAGGGTCTGTATATGATCTAAAACCCAGGCCATCCAGGGCTGTCGATTGCATAAAGCAGAGTCCTGCTTTAAGGGATACCAGCCCTCCATTGCAACAGAGCAGAGCAGTGGGAGTCTGACGGATGAGGTGGAAAGAAGAGGCACTCCCTCCTGTTCACCTCCCCCACATGGGGGGGGGGTTAAAATGAATACCATGAAGAGTGGAGTTCAGCCATATCCCTTTTCCCTTCTTGGACCTGACCATCACCTTCTAAAGACACACTCCGCTGATCCACTGTCTCTTAAGGGCGCTTTTACACAACCTCTAAAATCTGCTGGCAAATTAAATTCAGACCAGAGATCGTGGGGTGTTGTTCCTCTTCCTGTGTTCCCACCCTTCTGCATGAGGGGAGGGAGAAAAAAAGGGAGAAAAGAATGAAGGCTCACCTCCGCTCACCTCTGTCTGCCGTCCGAGCAGCCCCAAGCAGCCCCGTAGTGATTCCTGTCTCTTAAAGGGGCGTTGGGGACAAAAAAACAAACAGAAGCCTGGTGTCCACAGCTTTACAATCCACATCGGAAGATTTTTTACCTCCGGAGACCAGGTACTTCTAAAGTGTGCTGGGGCGCACTTAGGTGGGCGTGGTTGTACTTTATTTTGTTTAAAGTTCGCAGCTGGTGGGAAATCAATTTTAAGCTCAGCTTTGGGAGCCCTTTGCCTCGGATTTTAGGGGTTGTGTAAAAAGGCCCTTAGTCAGTTCCTTCTTTGTGCCTTTTTGTTGCATTTTGTGCCATTTTGTTTTGAGCAGGAACCAAAGAACGTGAGGCCTTGTTGAGGACTGGTCCATGAAGAGAATCTCATTCAGGGCATGTTGTTCTCCAAGGGTCACCATTATGGCCACTTTATTTTACAGTGGTACCTTGTATAAAGGAATTAATTTGTTCCAAATGAAATTCTCTTAAGCAAAATTTCCTTTATACAAATTTCCCATAGGAATGCATTGAAAATGGAGTAATCCCGAAACGCGACCATTTTTATGTTGCACGGATTCGCCCCATAGGCAATTCTGTTAAGTAGATTTCCCTTATCTCCAGAATTTTTTATGTTGTACAGATTTTATGTTATACAAACTGTTTGTTACAAGGATCCACTATATACTATTTTATTTACTTACATTTTTACCTCAACCATCTAGTGGCCAGGTGGCTAGGTATCTTACAACATGAGAACATAAACATAAACTGAAATTCAGTAATGATCAAATTAAAGCATCAGATTAAAAAGAAAGCCAAAACTTATAGTAACTATATATAAAAATAGCTGATGTAAAAGATGGTGGCAAAACAGAGGCCTTCTCGTTGACTCTTGTGTCTGCGGCTCAGTATTTGGCGGGCTTAAATCAGGTTCAGCTTTGTGCCCCATGTTGTTCCTCATGTTGGTCATGATGCCATGGGAATCTGCAATACATAGAACCAGCTCATGTGAAAAACTGGTTACCCATTTAGCTTTCCCTGCCTCTTTCAGTGGAGAATATTAGATGTGGATGCTGAACAACAATGAGAGCAAGAAACAATGAAGAGAACTAATTTGGGCAGAGAAGATCTTCATCAGATAAAATAACAATTGGATGGATGATCTGGTCACATCGTTTGCAGCAACTGAGAAGATCGTGCAAATTGGGCGACCTCTACCATCTAGCCAACCATCCTGTTGATAAAGGTGTTTGGGTTAAACATGTGCTGTAGGTGCAGATGGGAACTAGGTTTGCTGAACACTTTCAGACAAACAAGAACCTCTTGTAGGATGCTAATGGAAAATAAGCTGAGCCCAAATGGTCTGAATTGGTAAATGGCAAATCTAGGGAAGAACAGCCTTTTGGGGGTGGGGGTTGTTTGTTTGTAACTGAGTATACTGATATTCATAACTCACTTGCACTTTAGGTCTGTGTGCACTAGATTTGAACCAAGATAATTTCTTTTAATGAAACGTTTTGCTTCAGATAATTTTTAAAGTAGCAGAGCAGAGGAAGGTAGATGACAAGTGTTGAAGTTATGTTGAGGTTGTTCATTTCTATTTTGGCAGCCCTACTTTAAAATTTTACATAGCATTTTCAGTTATTGGTCAAAATCCTGTCACTTAGCACAGTAAATTACACTAGAGTAGACCCACTGAATTAAATGGGGATTTGGTAAATTACAGTAGCTCCTCCGTAAGTGTCATTGATTCAGATAAGTCTACTCTAGTTGTTACTTTAGTGTCATAAGTTAGAGGAGTCCCGAAGGTCCCCTCTAGTTTTCAGTTCTCCGTGTACGTGTAACTCTCCCCCCTTCCCCAGCTGCACAAGTTCTACTGTGACTGGACCAAAAGTGATCTCCAAAATACATTAGAATTCATTTTTTTAAAGTCCATGTTAATTATTTTCTATCCTAAACAAAATAAAACAAATATGTTGCTTGTCTCCTGTCATGTTACAATGTCAGTCACAATTTCCCCAACATTTCAGCCCAATATAATTCATATCTCCTTTCCCATCTTAAAATAACATACTTTCATACTTAATTTCCTTTATATCCCATCCATATTCTATCTTCACTTATATCTATTTCCATCTAATACAAAAGATACAGATAGCAAAATACAATATTGAACTAGCCTGTCTAATCTTAACAGTATACTCATTCATGGTATTTAATTCTTCAATTAGCCAAATAGGTTAGAATATTTTTAACTGACCTAATATACAATAAATGTCATAAACAAGGTATAGAGTATTTACCTATTTTTCTAAGATATACCTAATTTCAAAAGGGTTCTATAACTCGAATTAGTATTTTAGGGGCTATTATAAGAGAGTTACACCTTGGTTTATAGATTTCACTTTATATTTAAAAGTTCCCATCTATACCTAACTACCACAATTCTTTTAAAGGTCTAGCAGATTAACTTTTATCTATATTTCTGGTTGGTCTTCACATTTCCATTTACCCTTTCCCATATCATGACAATCGATTCATAGCTTTAGACAATCAAATTCAGAGAACAAACTTTTTACGTAATCGATTCATTGGAGCTCATTTTAAAGACACAAAGGGACATGCTGTAATTTTGTATCATTAAGCTGACACAAAGGTAGGAAAGTTCTTCCAAGGCTGGCTTAAGCCACTTTGATGCCTGATGTGAAGCATAAAAAATGGCATACATACCCGACCCACTAGGAGTACCCAACACTAGGTAAACTGTTCTGTCCCATGAAGCTCAAACATACCTCTTTACCCAGCTCTTACAATAAAAGTAACAACAGCAAAGTAAATAATTAAATATTTGTTGCCATTTCATGACATTCATAAATCTTCACCGAACACAGGCAAGTCATCCATCTCACTCTACCTAACAGTCTACCTAATTGATCTGAAACTGACACCTGTGTTCAGCCTCTTTGCTTGAAAATAAGTACCAATAATGCCAACTGAACTTGTGTGTCACAGAAAGTACTGTTAAGTGTTTGTTTGGCTTATTTTTAGGTGATCCTGTGTGGCTGTCAAGGTCAGAGCAGTAAAATATAGACTTTGGGGGGGCGCTAGGCAGTTATTTTCAAGAAATCATTTAGTGTGTATTGGTGTCAGCATTGGCATATTTGCAGACCTTCAAAGCTGAAACTTACCTTCTGACAAAAGTAGAAAGCTGAAGAAAAGAAAAGGGGCAGCACCAAGACAGGTCCAAAGTGATCATTTTTGAGAAATCCCTACCAGAGAGTGTTGAAATGTTCTGGTGTCACAGTGAATGGGTTGTGTGGTTCATAGCAGTTCTCTCAGCATTTGTACCTCTCATCGCCTAGCTGATTGTTCTTTATACATCCCTTTAAGGCTTAGCCTTAAGAAGTGGTTTTAATTATGTAGATATTGATGTAGAAGATGTGTGCTGTTATGACTTATGTGGCCCACACTGTAGGACCTGACTGAGATCTCTTGCAACTCTGGTGCCTGAGAGCTTTCGGACTGTTCAGGAACCATCCCCCTTGGTGAATTTCATAACAAGGTGTTTGGCAGCATTCTGTTCCACCTCCGCCTGCTCTTGTACTTTCAAAATTAGTCACTTCCCTTCCCTGTTCAGGAATGGGCTCCAAGTTTTATCAACTGTCATTTGCTTCTTAGTTTTCTTGTTTCTCTCAGCTGTGATTCAGGAACATCTTATGTGTCTTGCCCCTTGCAGTTAGTACTGGATAATGAAGACATGGCGCAAAGGGGCCTGAAGTTGTTTTACGCCTGTGATCTTCTGGCCATCTAGACATTGGCCTCAGCCTTTATATATTTATTTAAGGGAATAATCAAAGTTTCGTCAAGGAGCTTCATGTCACACACCCCAAATCTGTCTTTCCTCCCCTGCTCTCTTCCCCCTCAGCACATAAAAACCAAGCAGCCATTTTGGAAGCCACCAAGAGAGTGAATTCACCTTTCAATAGTTTGCAGGACCCTCTGCACCATTAAGCACCACAAAACACCCCACATTTTCAAGACTAAAAGTGCACTTCTGGTTTCATTTTTCCCCCCAGGGAGCATTTTTTTTTTGGCAATTTGAAAATTGCCTCAAGACCTACCAAAGGTGACCACCTAATATATACTAACAAGGTTTTCCCACAGAATGTCACAGCTTTTGAATCAAGCTGACTATAACAAAACGAGACCTGCCAGCAACATTTATTATAGCATATTGAATTTTTCACTCTAAATTGGCCCTGGCCAAACACTCCACTGGAGATCATGCCTCTAACAACCTATTTAAGATCATTCTTCTTTCTTTGCTTCCAGTGTCACCTGTAATTTGAGTTGTGAAACAGAATTAACTACTGGTCTTGACCTCCTTCATACTCCTTATCCTTACCCATATGGGGTAAACTTTGACCGGGGGTGGGGGAAACTCCAGGCATTTGGAAAGGTCCTTATTTTTATCTGCTAAAAAGCACTTATTGTACCTTTCAGGAGAACATCTTTTTTGTTTAAAAAAAAAAACATTCACTTTTTCCTTAGAACGGCTGCTTTTTACAAGGGTCCCCTTTGTTGTATTCACATGGTACATTCACCTTTAGAGGTATTTTTCCTCACACATTTAAACTTGACCTACTTTGGGCCAAAATGGACATGATGTAGTGAGCCGCTGTGAAGACTTAGAATCCTTAAGATCATCAGGAAACATGGAGCAGGAGTTTCATACCATTTCCCCTAGCCCTTCTTGAAAGAAATCTTCTCATAGAATTTCCTGTTGATTCCATTGAATGTTTTCCTTGAAGACAAGGGTCATCTTCAGCTTTTTTTTTTTTTGGGGGGGGGGCTGGACTGTAGCAAGAACATCATTGAACCTTCTTTTCACACATAGACACCCAGTCATGAGGCAGCTTCGGTTTCCTTTTGCCTGCTTTTTACATTGGCGAAAAAGCAGTGCATGAAAAAGATAATAATGCCGGTTTATGTAATTAATTAGCTTTCTGTATTACCTGGCCACTTTTTGGTTGTCTTAAGGTGACTTTTATTTTTACTTTTGGATTTTGCTTGGATTCAGTCCTGCTGCAGCACTCATCATGAGTTTATTTTAAATTGCCCAGCTTCCTTTGTGGAGCAGAGTCATCTAAGATGTAAAAGGGAACGAGGCCCAGAAAGATTACGAATACCTTCCAAGATACACGCGGCACTTCTACAGGATGGTCTTCCAAGTGGAATGTGCTGTGACGTTTGAACAGCATGAAAAATAGGGCAGCATTTGGCGCAGGCTTCCTTTCCACATTTCCCAAGCCTAATATCCCACCCACTTTTAATAAGAAAAATGAAAAGAAAAGAAAAGAAAAAGAGGGCGAAGGGATGGTGTGTGCCGTCAAAATTCATTGCAAGTCTGTGATTTGAAATAAAATTAGATGTCCTTTATCCAGTTGTGTTTGTGTTTGTGTGTGCCCTACCAAATAATTTATTTAAAATTATTTTTAGTCTTAGTTTTTAATTTTAATATAGGCGTAACCATTTTTAATATGTTTACATAGTCTTTTTAAAGCAGTCTTTTAAAGGTTGATCTGTTGTAAGTTGCTTTGGGTCCCCTATGGTGAGAAAGGCAGTGTATTAATAATGTAAATAAATTTAAAATTTTCATTCAGGGTTGCAAACATTCCCCAAATAAAAGCAGAGATGCCTGCATGAGTTCACGAGTTCAGAGACGGTAGAAAGCTTACAGAGGCTTTCCAGCAGCATCTGTCACTGAACAGAAATCACATGTCTATATGGAATATATAAAATTTCAGTCCCACATTGCTCACTGTACTGCCACACTGAGCATAGAGAGAAGCCCCCTGTGATCTAATGCTGGCATGGGTCTAGAGCAGGGGTGGGGAACCTTTGGCCTTCCAGATGTTTTGGACTGCAACTCCCAGTATTCTGAGCCTATACTGCAAGTGATAAAGAGCTGTGAGAGGTGTGGTCCAAAACATCTGGAGGGCCAAAGGTTCCCAACCCCAGTTCTACAGAGACGCAGGTTCAAATCAGTTCTCAGTCATGTAGCCTCCTAAATGCTCTATGGAGCTAGTTGCTCAACCTAAGTATCCCACCTTCTATAGCTGTGCTGAGGGTTGTGAGGTGGGTGATAATGATGGGCACAACCCTAAATCCCCTGGAGAAAAGACAGGCTACAAATGTCAGAAATAAAGGCAGAAAGGTCTGAAAAGCTTGTCAGTCGTCAAGTATCACCTCATCAAATGGCCAATTCGATAATCATTTACTCATAGGTCTGCTAGCAGATCACACTTGGATGAATGGGGTGATGAGGAGGGCTTCTTGAATGGATCAGCATTAACTGTACAGAGGTAAATATACTTTGGCAAGGTTAGCTTTCCTCTGCTTTTGTATATGGCTGGGGACATCTGGTCATGGTAGACTTGGAAGAAGCTTATTTGTCACATCTGTCAGGATTGATCTTTCCACCGAGGTTCTCCTGAGATGCTCCCAGGAACATAATTTGAGAATCAACTCTTGATGTGAAATTACAGCAGGAGCCTGCAGAAATACACTTCTTCCTTGTAGTGTCAGACAGCCTCTGATTGATTGCTACAGTCAGATGGATGCTATTGAACTCCAAGTGTGTTGGCAGCAGCTGACTGGGGGGGGGGGACCAGGATCAACCAAAGGCAAGATGCAGGGGTGTTGTGTATTCATGTGCTCCTGGTAGTGTTCCTTGCTTGACAGCAAGGACTGTCAAGCAAATACTTCTATACTCTTCCTACCACCTTAATTTTTGTTATGCCATTATTTTATTCATCTGCACTCAACTAAACTTGTTCCCTGGTTCCTCTTGACTCAGACAGTGGTGTCCTGTTTCCTAAAAGTGGAGGAGGAGAGAAACTGAATAAACGTCCACCATCACCACACTTTCTAGCAGGCTCCCAATAGCATGGATAGTGGTGTGATAACCAGGGTGAGAACGGGACAGGGAGATAGCTGGAGCAGAGTTGGGGTATACACACAATGTCCCTTGTATGATAGTTTAGTGGTTTAGGTATCTGGCTGAGGAGCCTAAGTTTGAAGGGATTTGATTTCTCACTGTGCCTCCCATGAAAAGAACCAGCCTGTGTGGTCTTGGGCAAGCTGCACAGTCTCATGGTGCCCCAAGAAGAAGGGAATGGGAAACCGCTCGTGAGTACTCCCTGCCTTGAAAACCTTGAAACGGGTCACCATAATTCAGAAATGTCTTGATGGCATATGATTATTATTTAACTATGCTAGCCATCGTGTCCAGATGAATTCATGCCTTTGGAAAACCTTGACACCTAGGTAAGAATTTCAAGTAGGTTTCTCCACCACCACCCCTGTTCTCTGGTGAGCTTTGTAAATATATTAGCATCAATTTTAATTCCAAAGGTTCCTGATGGACTAGATGTCTGGAACTCTGTGGTCTTAATTGGATTGTAACCCTGCTGAAGAGCAGTTTTATGATACGTGTGTTTTGGTACGACACTTTGTTTTTAGGTGCTTCATAAATAACGCAGCTGATATCATAACAATGATTTCTCTTCTGGCCACGTGTGGCCACTTCTTATTAAGGAGAGAGTTATGAGTCCAGGCGGAGGATGGGAGAACAGTCAGTCGGTTCAAAGACTGCACGTTACACATGCCGGAGCTTCCAGGCTTGCTGTGCCTTGTCCCTGAATCAACGCCAAGGATGGTCTAACTGACTGGAAGCCAAAGGGACAATCGTACGGCCTCTGCACCTCTCATAAGAACTGGCTAGACTTCTGTGGCACTGCAGTGCTGCAGCCAAGACCCTCCTCTCCTCACTCACTCATCTTCTCAGTCACATCAAAAGTCCACAGAAGAGGAAAGATGAATTCCGGGTGAAATTGCCAATGCTTCCCTGCACGTCCACTCCGTCTTTTGCCTGTATAAGAGTTCTGAGAACACAGAGGGTTTACACAGTCCCTTGAATAGCATTTTACCACTTGAAAACCTTCCCTCCCTGATAGGTTGGGCAAGATTGAAATACAGTGGTCGGGCTCCAGTCCAGATTTCATTTCAGCTACACATTTGCTATGCAGCAGTGAAGCCAGTGGCCTTACCTCTGATGTGAGAGGAGGGTTTCCTTGACAATTGTGTTCAAGGCACATGCTCCTACTTTCTCATTTGGCAATGGGACCTAACACTTGTCGTGATTACCATCATTTCAGTTAAGTGAGATCTTGTGTATGTTTATATGAAGCTGGTAGAGTGCAGTGGGTTGGAGGCACTGGCTGCTGGATGAGGAGTTGGATTTCTCCTCACTGTTCTGACCAGCCTACCTGGTTTTGGGGAAGTGGCATAGTGCCAGAGTGACAGTAGAAGGGGCTGTTGAACCCCTCATCCCTGGAAGGATTGTGCATTCTCTCTCTCTCTCTCTCTCAAACACACACACACACACACACACACACACACACACACACACACACACAAAACCCCCAAACCATTACAGTCTAATCTGAATTAAAAAATCCTAAATGGAGCTCCCTCAGTATATCATTTATCATCCTTCCAGAATTGTTTTTGTTTTAAATCCACAGTATTGTGTTGTATTCTAGAATGTGTCAAGATTGTTCTGTTTCTATATATAGATATAGATATAGATACAGATAGTGGGGGAAGTCATGTAGTGATGAGGATGATGTGCCATCATTTCTGACAGACACTGACCCTATCCAAAGTTTTTAGATATTGTGTGCTCAGAGGTAGTTTGCCTTCTCCTGGTGTTGTCCTGGGACTTTGCAGCTTGCCCAAGGCCACTCAGGCTGGCTCTTCACCTATAAGACACAGTAAGGGATCAAACTCTTGACTCAAAGACAGATACTCTTTCTGAAATATCTATCAGATAATCTCCATCACAGAGAATCCAAGTAAACTGAGGTACTATGGCAAGCCAGGCCCACATTGTGGTGTGTGTGATTTTTCCCCGGTGGTGGTGGGGCTCTGGAGTAGGTAGCAAAAAGTACGCAGCAGGTTGAGAAGTTACCACAATTCCTGCTAGGACTCACATCCCTCATGGCCATAACTTCAGTTGTATGCCCTATGTTGTGCGCTCTCTCCCCCCCCTTTGTGTGTTTGGTATTGGCCTGTGAGGATTTCTCTCCCTCCAAGCCCTGCGCTAGTGATGTTGAAATTTGACTGGTGACAACACTGCCCTTCCGCTCTCTTCCTTGTTTCTCCCCATCCTTCATCTCCTTCCCAGGTTTTGGTGCACTGAGATTTCACTAGCACAACACACACACTCTCAAATGTCTTCTTGGTGATGACTTCTGGTGACAGCTAGGAATGTGAGGAGATGGGTGCCATGCCAACACTTTAAAACTGCCTTACACACACACGTACAAAAAAATCGTCTCTGATTCTTTAGAAGTATTTGCTCTGTGAATTCTCTCCCTGCTGGGAGATCCAGAGAGGTATTCCAGTTCTCCAAGGCTTAAAGCACCATCCTGAGGCTGGGCAACCTTAGTTAGGTGTCCTTCTCATATGCCCGCAACCTTTCCAGCTGCTGATGCTTCTTGAGTCTTCATCCTCCACTGAGTACATTTCTTGGCTCCCTCCCCAGAGAATTGCCACTTCTGCTCTCTGCCGAGTGTTTGAAAGATCAGCAAGGTTTGTTTTTGTTGTTAAAAAGTAATAAAAATAGATACAGAGACATCTTAAGAACAGGAGGGGGAAAAACACGCAATGACACCTCCCAAGAGATCAGGCTCTCAAGCCCTCAAGAGGGCAGTGAAAGTTGATAACTCTAATTGTGGGTCAAGAGGGTTGTCTGGTTTTAGTCTGAATTTTACTGGAGCTACCAAGCCCTGTATCCAAGACTCAGTGCCTTGGAGAACTGATATAAGGTTTAGACTAAAACCAAACCCATGGAATCAGGCTTACTATGGTTTCAAAAAGCTGAGGAGGCTATGAAGTAAAGGGGTGGGGAGGGACCATGAGTTCCAAAATAATGAGCAGAGAAGAACACACTACTTGGGCCACTTCACAACAGTGAGGCGAGTCCAACGCTCCACAGCCCTGCAACCTGTGAAATTTCTTAAGAATTTTCTAACCCCTTTATACAATCTGCAAAATGCCATTTCAATTTCCCTCTCCCAAGAGGTAATGAAAATTACATTAAGGGGACATTTTCAACACAGCATGTATGCATGCCGATTGGTAAAAAAAATCTAAAAGGTAATGTTTAGGGGAGGAAAAGGGTTCCCCCTACCTCACACTGGAAGGCCAGAGTGAAGATGCCAGATGTGACACCTTGTGGCATGTGTTCCACAAACTGGCCACCACAACCGTTAGTTATTGACCTCACTTCTTCCAGAGGAAGAGAACTTCCAGACATGAAGTTCTGGGTCAGGGGTGGAAAAACCTTTGCCACTCCTGATGTTTTGAACAACAACTCCCACAGTCCTTTACCTTTGGCAGTACAGGCTGGGGATTCTAGGGGTCAAGTCCAATAAATCTGGTGAGCCAAAGGCCCACCATTCCTGAGCATGGTGTGTATTCCTTGAGGTGCTCCATCTGGCATGATGTTCATGGCTTTGAAGGTCAAAACCAGCACCTGGCATTGGGCTTGGACCTGATCTTGGATCCTGGGCAATGGATGAAAACCATTGGCCAGAACTAGTTAGCTCCCCCTGAACGTGAAAACTGGAAAGATGCATGCCCTCTAGATATGTTTCCAGTAGCAGTTTAGCTGTGGAGGTCCTGTTGAGCACTCTTGATTACAACATCACCCTGTCTTCTTCAGAGCAAAATACCCAAGGCCAAAGGGGAGCAGAGAGAACGCTGCTGGCCTAGAAATGGTGACATGTCCTCTCTTTTTCATGAACCTGCTTCTTACCTTGGAAGAAGGTGTCACCGTGCTCTCCATACATTGAGGTTTTTGGAAAGCTAAGGAGCTTATGAAGTACATGAAAAAGGCCCATGAGTTGCCGGATAAGGAGCAGACAGGCATACCATGTATGGCCACTTTGTGACAGTGACGTTTGATGCAACTTTTCTTACCGTGGCACCATTGTATAGAGAAGTAGGGGATTTGTAGTTTTCCAAGAAACTTAGAATATTCTTCAGTAGAGCAGAGAAGTATACGGCTGCTCTTTGGCAGATAATTTTTAAGCTCACCAAGCTATTAAAACCCAAGCTTCCATAGGATGAAGCCAGTGTAGTTAAAGCAACATCAAGCTGCCAAGGAAGGAGTAAAGATGCTCCCTGGGGCTCGTACACCTGCTGGGATGGAGGAGTATGTCATCTTGGAATTAGCATTAAATGTTCCTTAAAATCCCTCTCAAATGCCCTTCATATTCAACCCTGAAGGAGCCTGAGAGGTTCAGCAGCTTCCATTTTCAGGAGCTTTTGTACCATGGCTCTGTGGCACGTTTCTTCAAAGGGCAAAGGTGACAGAAGTGATAATAACAATGATACCTAAAGAAAAGACGGATACCAAAGAAATATTGACCATTGGGCACAAATATGGAAAAGTAACACAAAAATGACAAAGTCTGTGGGCTGTAATGAAAAACATATAAAAATTTTTATGATGATATTTGACACCAGGAAAGTTAACCAAAATGTATCCAAATATATCAAATACATACATGTTGGAAGTGTAAGAGACAGGAAGAAAGTTTTTATCAATCATATGTGGTGGACCTGTACTGCAGTTAAAAGTTATAGGAACATGAATTGTTAGAAAAAAATATTTTCTGCTGTTATACCTTTTCAACCAGAAGTGCTTCTGTTGAACATTATACCCAAAATGTCAGAGGTAAAGAAGAAGCATTTAATCATACATATAGTTACTGCGGCAAGGATACTACTGTATATGCAAGACGTTGGAGGAAAGCCGTTGTCCCAAAGAATAAAGAACTGCTAGAAAAGATTTTGAAGGTCACAGAAATGGACATTCTAACAGAATTAAAAGAACAAACAGCGCAAAAACAATAAATAAATAAATAAATAAATAAATAAATAAATACATACATACATACATACATACATACATACATACATACATACATA
>JAHTLZ010000010.1:8568012-8584855 GCA_023846285.1 Phrynocephalus versicolor | reverse complement strand
ATACATACATACATACATACATACATACATACATACATACATACATACATACATACATACATACATGGGAACCAATATATAAATGGATCCAAGAGATGCTTGGAAAACCACCTTGAAATAGATAAAGCTGTAAAAGTTGTAAAGTGGGCACGGAAAGCAACAATGACTATATTTAGGGTAGGAAATATAACAGTGGTTAAGTGATTATTATAATAGTGATGCATTTTGTGTCAAACCTCTCCTTATTCTGTTTCCCCCTTTCCACTTACACTATCCGTAACCTTTATATAAAAATAAAATAAAACATTATGAAGCACATAAAGAAGAGGGCAAAGGTCCCCGTGCCCATCCCAGTGAGTAGCCTTTGTGTTCACAACTAACATCCCGGCTCTTTTCTTTTCTGACCTAGGAGCTCCCTTCTGCCTCCCTGGGCCCTAATGCTTTTGGGAATGAGCACTTGCGGCAGAAAAGCCCTGACCCTGCTCAGCAGTGTGTTTGCTGTGTGTGGACTGGGGCTCCTGGGGATCGCTGTGAGCACGGACTACTGGCTGTATCTGGAGGAAGGCATCATCCTGCCGCAGAACCAGAGTGCCGAAGTCAAGATGTCTCTGCATTCTGGCCTCTGGAGAGTTTGCTTTTTGGCAGGTATGGCGCTTCAGAGAAAGGTCAATCTGGCTCCCCCCCCCCCAACTTTGTTGCTAATCCTATCCGGAGCTTGTGAAACTGGCAAGATCAGTGGATGTGTCAGCCAAGGTGTTCTGTGGTCTGCAGTCCATTAACAGAGCTTCCCCAAGCTTCAGTGATGTTAGCAAGGAGTGTGCACGATGTACTGTATTAAGGCGAGGTTTACAGTTTATGATCTGTCACGGTGGAATCATATGAAACGGCCCCAGTTATAGCAGTTGCAGTGGTTTAGACCAATATGCTAGCACTTGTCTTCTTCTCCTGTAGGCTTTATGTATCCCTTATGCCACTTTGCAGCAATGCTGCATCAGAAGTCCAAGATGGTCTTTGCCAAGCAAACCCTCTTGGAAAGGCAGAGCACCAAAGAGTTTTCTTATAGCTCCATCTGAATCTGTTCATTTGCACATGTGCCAGTAGGCCAAGTGCCCTGGTGCTACAGCATTGAACAGACAGGCAGCAACAGCAACCTTGCTGCTTGAAACCCAGATCAGTTTTCTGACCTTTCTCTTTTCCCTCCACTAAACACAGATTCTGCTCTTCTGGCTCTTTTCCAGAGTCTCCAGACTAAGACCACGAGACATGTTATTGTTATTGTTGTTGCTGTTGCTGTTGTTGGGTCCTTGAGGCAGCAAAACATCCACTTCCTTGCTGTTAGAGATCCCAAAGTGCAAAATAGGCAAACCGTTAACATGGCTAGGAAGAGCATTCAACCAGTACCTTTCTCTTTTTCTGCCTCCAGTTCATCCATGTTGTATTTTTTCAGACCACTTCAAAAACCAGGTTCATTATCAATCTCAGTGGCTCAGGGTTCTGGCTGCCAAACCAGAGGATGGCAGTTCAGTTCCCCACTATGCCTCCTTGAGAAGGGTTGGACTAGATAAGGTCCCTTTCAGCTGCCTAGATGCCCTAAGCCAGGCATGTCCAAACTTTGGCCCTCCAGATGTTTTGGACCACAACTCCCACAGTCCTTTGCCATTGGAAATACAGGCTTGGAATTATGGGAGTTGTGGTCCAAAACATCAGGAGGGCCAAAGTGTGGACATACCTTCCCTAAGCACATCTGATATCACTTGATTTTGGAAGCTAAGCAGGGTCGAGCCTAGTTAGTATGAATGGGAGGCCACCAGGGAATACCGGATGCTGTAGCCACCTGGAGTAGGAACTGGCAAACCACTTCAGTATTATTGCCAAGAAAAACTCCATGGACATGGGGCCATGAAGAGTCAGTCGCGACTGTAACGACACAACAGTTCTGCAGTTCAGTGGTTCAGAGTCCAGCAAAATCCAGGTGCTTTTGAACTGCAGTTCCTTGAATCCTGTGCAGGTGAGAGCTGATGGAAGTGTTGGGCCCTGGTTCCTCTCCACTCTTGACTTAGTCTGTGGTCCTTTTAAAATTATGCATTACATTATAATTATTTAAATTATAGAAGACATGCTCTATCAACAGAATGTCCCTAAGCACCACATACAGGTCATGTATCACATCCACCTCCGTGATTCTCCGTGCTTTGACTAGTGGCATTTTAAGGGTTAAACAAGGCCAGGCTCTATTCCATGCAATGAGCAACTGTATGAATGACATTTATGAATGGCACTGAAAAAGGGATCAACAGAGGCAGGGACTGTGGCCCAATTTATGACTCTTGTGATGAGGAGGAGGAGGAAGAAGAAAGGGACTCTTCATCTCTTTGCTCTCCCTTGCAGTCCTGATCTGCAAGGACTCCCTGTTTACCTGGGGATCAGACTTTCCTTCTGTATCCTTGGGAACTTGGCCTCCAAAACAAAGAGACTAGGCTGGTGGGGGGGGGGAGCACTCAGCTGTGAGTGTGGGGGGGACGACATGAGAGGGGACAGTGGGAGGGGCAACATGTTAAAGCCCTGCTTTAAAAATGCCATTCCCTCTTATCCAGTTTAGATCTGAACCCTCTCAGAAGAGTAGTCGTGGACGGTAGCAACCGATTCAATGCCCTAGAAGCTGCTGGAAGCAAATGCAGCTTGTGTGTTTAATGAAAGCAATCCATTTCTCTAAAGGAAATGTAAAACCAACTTGTCCCTTCGCAGGTGAAGAACGCGGGAGATGCTTCACCATAGAGTACGTCATGCCCATGAATGTCCAGATGACATCTGAGTCGACCGTCAATGTGTTAAGTAGGTGGTTTTTTTTTACATGGGGCAGGGCTGCAGGATTCCATGTGCCCTTTCTGACGTGATGATTTTTCACAGCCAGGGAAAGAAATAAGATATTGCTCTATTGCACCTTCAGCAGTGGGCTACCTGATCCCTCATGTGTGTAGGGGTGGTGGACAAGAAGAAGCTGCTTCCTGTTTTGTAGTTCACATGACTTCTCCACAGGCAGGACCTGAGGATGTGTGAGAGGGAGTCGGAGGTGGGCAGCCATTCCAGTGGTCCTGCTCCATGCCCTAGGGAGCTGCTGACTGCCAGGGAGTAACTATATGATGCAGTTGCTGCCTTGCGTGCTTCAAATGGCAAAAGAGGAGGCAAAATGATGCCACTTTCTACCAGAGGTAACATAGCTGTGCAGATAGGTACTAAACACACTGTCCATGATAGCTGTTTCCTCCACCCATCAGACATAGTGCTGTGACCAAGCTACTTCCTGTGTTAACTAAGCAGGGAAGAGATTTATTCGATGGGCAAGTACATGGCAGTGCCAGCTGTATGAGGTTGGATAGGAGAGCCTGGGACTTAGCCTCCCATTTAGACTACAGGGTACCAGCGAATGGCAGAGCAACACCATGGCTTTTCTCTAGGTGTCTCTTGCACAAAGTATTGGCAGGGTGCCTCAGCCGTAAATCTCCAGGACCCTGGCCGTGACCTACCTCACTTTTTGCTGGCATGCTTTGGAAACCCCTCTCCAGCAGAAAGAGTCTGCAAAGACCCTAAATGCCTTTCTGTGGAGGAAAGAGAAGACTGACGTGACTGTCACAGCATTCAGGAAGCCAGAGTTTGAATATAGGGATGGGCATGAAAAAATTATGTTTCGTTTCCTTTCTCCCCCCCACACACATTTTTTTTATTTCATTTCATACAAACTTTTTTAAAAAAAATACGAAACGAACCACTAACAAAGTGGTTTGTGGGGGAGGTGTCTGGAAAGTGGGGGAGGGACAAAAAAATTTTCCCCTGCCCCCAAGCCTCGCCTACCAGTTGCTCAGTGCTGGGGCATGGGGAAAACCTTTCCGCCCCACCCTAGCGCCAATCAGCTGGTGCGGCTTAGGGGAGGGGAAAAAGTTTTTTTAAAAGCCTGGAGCTTAAAAAAAAAACCTTTTCCCTCCCCCAAGGGGCTTACATATGGAACGAAATGGTTCATTTCAACAAAAATACCACCATTTTGTTTTGTCTGTAACAAAATGCTGCTTCATCATTTTGTTTCATTTAGTTACGTAATGACATGATGAAACAGCATTTCATTTTTCGTTTTGTGCCCATCCCTAGTTGAATATGTTTTTGTTTTTTGTCTATGAGCCTTTCCACACTGGCATATAGCTACAGAATATGGTCCCCTGATAGCACTGTTTAGGATGGGGTGGGGGGAGACCTTGCCTGCTTTGTGTTTCTACTTAAAAAGAATCCGCCCACCTTAAAACAATGTGTCTTTCTGGCACATGGCATGCAATCCTTTGGGGACAATTCACTGAGGTGCAAAATAGTCCTTGGTTTTGCCTTCACAGATGGGTACCAAGAGTTAAAACCAGATTCCTTTGAAGATAAGGACTTTTTAAGCGTGGCCCAGTTCGCACCCAATTTCAGTGTGAACAGGCCCTATATGATACCCGTAACCAGCCAGGCTGACCATCCTAGCTGGAGGGTTCTGCGTGTTTGTAGGATGAAAAGCCCCAAAGCTCTGGGCTGGTCGGAACCCCCATTGGGAGGACCTTTGCCAAAGGAACAGGGGCCGGGAAGCTTGGAGAGCTGGCAGATTTCTCAAGAGAAAGAGCCACCCATTACAGAATAACTCGGAAGCCTGTGAGGGCACAACACTTGACTGGGTGAGGACGGCTGCTGTGATTGGTGTCCCTTCGGCCTGGCAAACATAAATCCACTTGGTCCAGTGCTTCTGTGAGAAAAGCAAGCTTTTTTACTGGCAAGAAGGCATCGGGCAGCAGCATGAGGCTTCCAAGCCATCTTTCAATGCAGCTCTAGCGGACAGAGTGACAGAGTCGGCCACAGGGGAGTTGTAGTTCGATTCCCTGCTTGGCCATGGAAATCCACCGGGTGGTGTTGGGGAGTTGGGTTGGGTGGCAGTGGCAAAACCATTTCTTAAATATCTCACTCGCCTTGGAAACTCTACTAAGGTTGCTGTGAGTCAACTCCATCTGGACGGCACCTAACACACACACACACACACACCTGTTGTGTGGCTGTAAGCCAGTCTAGAAGTTAGCACATGCATGAATTAGTGTTAGAAACAAGTCTGCACTGCCTAAAAAGGAGGCAGGGTTCCTGACGAGTCATTTGAGAAGTGTGTTCTCGGTGAAATTCTGAGAAGTGCATCCATTGGGAGGGTTTGCAGGGGAGCTGAGGTCACTTCTCTTTGCCTTACCCTATGCTCCCGTTAGTCACAGGTGGGAAGAAGTACAGGTCCCTCCATGTTCCACAATATGGAAAATGTGCTGTCATCAAAATGGGAAAAGGATATTTTGTGAAGTGACATACTTCATGTGCATATTTTTCACTATTGAGGGATATAAACTCATCTTTTGGAATTTTATATTATATTTTATATAATAGACTGTGAAAGACAGTCTGTTCAAAACAATAAAACACACACACACACAAGCTATCCTCTACTTCCCTCTTAACAGAAACCATTATTTCAGCAAAACCCATATATGAAATGAGTTTTTTTTAAACCCAACACCTTTTCTCTCTCTCTCTCTCTCTCTCTCTTAAAGCTACTTCTGTTGCTATAGCAACCCGTATCTCTATTTCTGGAGAAAGACCGTTTTATATTTGGCGGTGCTCACATGTGAAAAGAGAGGAGTGAAGTAAATAATGTGCAGGAATTCAAGTTGTGTGCCAGCATCGCAAGCGGCCGTCCTGTCGTTGCTGGCAGGGCATGGTTGGTGGTGGTCGTGGTGGTGGACACTCACGGACATACTTTTCTGTCAGCCCAGAGGGGGATCCAGAGCTTGGATCACTTGGAAAAAAGTGACCTCTTTTTTTTTTTCCAGACTACAGCTCCCAGACTCTTACTAGCTAACATGGACAATATGTTTCGGTCCAACATGTCCCTTTTCACAAGTTCTGGGAGGTCCTCCCATTGCCTGGAAGGAGAGAGGTTCACAGCTGGATCTCTGCTGTGATGTTGCTGAGGGAACAAAGTTGGGTTGATGCTTTCTTGGGGAGAGTGTGAGGAAAGATTAGGTAGTGGCGGGGGGACAGGGGCTCTGGTTAATTAGGAAGAAGGACCCAGGGCTGGTAGAGTTATTGTTTTTTCTTCCCACTGGATTCTTTCAGAGGAATCTCTTTAAAAACAAATTGGGGAGGGAGAAGTAGGTGGGTGGGTGGGTGGGGAAATAGCATGCTCTTCCTGAGGATCTACAGTCCTGACCAGGCTGACTTAGAAAAGAGTCTATTTTTTTCCTGTCGGAGACATGTTATCTTCGCTCCTTCTCTAGTGTCTTCTGTGTCGTTCTGTTTTATTACCTTTCACAGAGGAATGCACTAAAAGCCAGAATGACAGGGCTTTAAATATGCACTCTTTGGCTGTTGGCAGTACAGCTGCCAACCTGAACCACAGGGGTGATATTTGGGCATCGGTGAATGAACATTTATCCAGCAACACCAGAGGAAAACATGGCATTAGGCTGCAGTGCCTTGCATATTTCCTGTGTCCTGCAGGGTGTGTAAAAGTAAGGCAGAAGGGGGGGGGGGAGGCAGAGTCTTTGACACCATCACCCACAGCTTTGCCCTTCTTTGCTATTTTGTTTTCTTTTTCAAAGCATCCTTCCTGTTACTCCCAACGACACTATGCCAGATCTAATATCTGAGTGCTTCTGCACCCTTCCATTGTCTTGGGAAGAGGAGGGGTCCATCTGATTCAGACTCGCTCTCCCAGTAATACCTTCGAGATGCCTCCTTTTTTTCTTCCTCTGACTTTGGAGTTTTGGCAGAAGAAGAAGACAGAACTGGGAGAATTACTTTCTAAGATGGATGGATATAAGGGCACGCTAAAGTTGGCCAGTGGTGATATGATGCATTGCTCTTTCATTGCAGTTATAGATTTCTTCAGCATGTCCTTATATTTATTCTTCTTGATGGCATCTGTATTTGTTTTTGTCTCTCTTCCTGATTTATTTTATTTATGCTTAGAGAATGGCATGAAGCTCGACAAACCACTGCTTACAGGGGGTGGGGGTGGAGAAGCAAAGCGTGGCACCTGTGGCGCTGCACTGATCGCTTGGTACGAAGCAGCTTGTTGGGCTCTGTGCCCATCTCTATTTATATCCCTCTTTCCTCCCCAAACGGGGACTGAAGGCAGCTTTAAAAGGTGTGCGGAGAAGTCACGGTGGCAGCCCTGCCCACCAGTGAATGAAAAAGAGCAGGCTACCTCCTCTCCACATGATCTTGCTCCACACGGGACCCTTGGATGTCCTTCTAAATCCTTATACCCAGACCCAGCTCTGCCATTAGGCTCAGTCAGGAAGCCACCTTGGGGCGGTGGAGGCTGTGTGGAAGGGTAGGTGGCTGTGAGATGTTGCCAGGTGTTCTCTTTCACTCCCCAAGTTAGCCTGCTGGCATCAGGTGTGTCATGGAGGATGCTGCCCCATCATCAGTTTTCAAAAGAGATTCCGCACACCGTCCAATCAGCTGCTGGGAGATCATCTTGTCCTTTGTCTCCGGTAGCAAAATGTCTTGCCTTTATTCGCCAGGATGTCTTCTGCAGTCCAGCAATGAAGTGGTCTTAGTTATTCAGAGGGAATCTAAAAGTTTCCAGCAACAATTTTCTGGTTCAGGCTGACAAAAATAGAACGAGAAAAGTAATGATGTACAAACCAGAGAGAACTGGCTAAGAGCGGTCTTTTCCCTTCATGTTTCTCTTTTGTTTCTATGTGAGAAACAGAGCATGCAAAATTTTAAAGAGAGAGATGCAGAAATGTGTCCCCTCCCCAGCCACAGTGTGATCGGATGGGGAAGCATTAACCCATTTCCCTCCTTTCCTTTTGTAGAGATGATTCGCTCTGCCACTCCCTTTCCTCTGGTCAGCCTCTTTTTCATGTTCATTGGATTCATTCTGAGCAACATCGGGCATATTCGGCCTCACAGAACCATCCTGGCTTTCGTGTCTGGAATCTTCTTCATTCTTTCTGGTAAGTTTTAAGATGGCAGCATTTTAAAGTCTACATTTCTCTAGCCCTAAGCTATGGGTTTGAATTCAGGGCCCTGGTGTTCTTAGATATGAATAGAATAGAATAGAATAGAGTAGTATTTATTTACAGTCCTTAAACCAGTTACACATAAATATAAAACCATGGATTAAAAATACAATTAAAACATGTTGGCATGCGTTAGATATGGAAGATGAAGCATACAACAATTAGAGGGGAAAGTGGTAGTTCCCTACGTTTGGCATATACATGACCCTTAAGCTCCGCAGCAAAGGGCTGCAAGCTCCGGACCATAAAAATGTTTCCCCACCAGCTCCGGAGCTAACAGAAAATTAAGTGCGACCCCGCCCACCTAAGTGCGACCCAGCGCACCTTTTACCGGGGCTCGGAGCAAGCTTCCACTGGCAGGGAGGTAAGGCTTTCTTCTTTTGTCCCTTTTTAAGGCTTTTTTTTTCCTCCCTCCCCTCACACAGACAGAAGCAAGAAAGTGTGGAGTCATGGAGAGGGAGGAAGAGCAACGAACCCCCAAGATCTCTGGTCCGAATTTAAGGGACCAGCGGATCTTAGGGGTCGTGTAAAAAGGCTCATAGCTGTGCATTATGAGAAAACTGCCTTGCTCCACTGTAACGGGATGCCACAGTTTCATATTAGCCTCAAACACCCTGATTCCAAGTACTGGCAGAGGGACTGTGCAGTGTATTGGTTAGCAGGCTAACCTACTTCATCCTACTATGATAAAATAGAGGGGGGACCCTTCATGTGACCCAAAGCTGCCTCATGGTAAGACAAGACATAAGTATGCTAAATGAATGAATTTCCCCCATTCAGTCCAAAATAATAACACTGACGAAAAACAAAGGAGACTCTATACTGTGGATAATTAGAATCAACACACATTGTAAATTTAAGGTTACATTCCCCAATTCAAGAGGGGCTGTCAGTACATTAAGATTACTCTACTGACAAGGAAACCCAGTGTGATGGAACAGAGTGATGGACAAGGACTTAGGAAGCCTGTGTCTGGATCCCTACTTGGTCATGGAAACCCATGAGGTGAGGGTGGAGCTGCTAGAACCAAAGGGGGTTGGAACGGTCACTGATATACCTGGATTTTGGCAACCACACAGAACCTAAGGAGGGCAATAAACCTGCACTGTATTGTGCAGCTGCGTTCAAGGGTTTGTCTCCTAAATGCCTACACAGTTTGCTTCCCCAAGTACCAAAAGACAGCAAAACAAGAAGGAACATACACTCAGCTGAGTGTTCAGTCCTGTTCATTCATCCCACCGTTGTTCTCTCTCCACCCCTTTACGTCTGACAGTCAATCCCTGAGGAAATTCCCAAGTTCTCAGTTGAACTGCTCCAAAGAACAATCAATTTAAACAAAAAAAATGCAAGTGTGAGGAGAGCAGATTAAAGTACCTCCCTGAAAGGCAGGCCAGTGGACACTGGGCTGGGTAGGCTGGCAGGCTGCCATGCTTGGCAGAGAAGAGCAGGAGGCTAAACTACTGATAATCATTCCAGATGGACAGGATTCCCCTGCAGCTGTGGGGCAGGGAGGGGGCGTCAGGCTTGATGCCAAAAGGATATTGCTGTGGTTCCAACTTCAGAAGGAGCGTCCTGCTATGCTAGATTAGGGTAAGAACAGGCCAATCTAATGGTCTGAAAGGGAATCTTTTGGGTAGAAGGGTGACAGCATAGTCAAGAAGTCAGAGACATGTAAGCAAAGACGTGAGGCAGTACAGAGCATCAGGCACTGGGCCAGCCTGAACAAAACAATTCTTTAGGCTAGCATAATCCTGGTCCCTGTTTTAGAGACAATATGTTAGATCCCCTGGGAAAGCTCTCCCCCACCCCCCAAGAAGTCCAGCACTGAGCAGAGATTATTTATCACATCATCTAGTGCTGCCATCTTGTTGTGATTCGCATTCATGCAGGATTGTCAAAATTCACATTTTGAAGGAATGAAATAAATTGTCTCCCAGGAAGAATGCATGCATGCAGTCTTGTACACACGCACACACACACGCACACACATACAGAAGAAAAAGATAATTTTAAAAACTGAGCCACAGAGTTCATTATTCATTCTGGATTGTTTGTTTGCTTGCTTGCTTTTGTATACAATGTGATTTGGATTCCAGCTCTCCTTTCTTTCCTTCTTCTGGTCTCACCTCTGCTGATCCTTGTTGTTTGGGGAACTGATTGGTTGTAAATTTGGGAGATAATAATGGTGATGTCCTATTGATAAGGTAATAGGGTGTCTAGCGCTAATCTTATACACATAATGTTTTTTAAAAAAATGTAAAAATCAGAGGATGATTAGGAGGAAATAATGCAGAAGGAGGGTGTTCCCCTTATCCTGAACATCACACCTCAATTGCCCTTATCACTGAAACACCACCTACAGACATGCCTCCATTTTTACAAGAACCTAACATCTGATCTGGCTTGATTTCGGAAGCTAAGCAGGGTCGGCCCTAGTTAGTACTTGGATGGGCAACCACCCGGGAATACCAGGTGCTGTAGGCGCCTGGAGTAGGAACTGGCAAAACCACTCCAGTATTCCTGCCAAGAAAACTCCATGGACATGGAGTCGCATAGAGTCGGTCACGACTGTAACGACACAACACACAAAACACAATTAACCACATAGGGAAACCTGTTTGAATTCTTTCAGCTTGCAAAACTGAAAGACAAAAAAAAACTTTGGGAGCAAAAAGTATTGGACCAATTCAAATCGTGTGGTCAGTTAAAACATACTTTGAATTCACCTGTTTTATAAGAGGAGCCAATCTCATGAGTCTCTGAAAAAAAGCCGGATACTACTTCTCAAAATAAAAAAGTATAACAGCAAAGGAACAATTATGCAGAGCACTGCTGAAGCCACATTCAAAAAACAAAATACTGTATGGAACAAAGCTGCTGTCATAAGCTTAACCCACTGTCAACACAACTCTTTGTCAGATACATTTCTGTCTGGTGACATATTAGCATTTCTAAATTAGCAAAAGAATGACAAAAGAGGTGTGGGAGATAACTTTGTGACCTCACATATTACCTTCCTGCTGTTATTAGATTCTTGCCTCAAATTTCATGTTAGAGGTTATTGGCAAAGTCAAGCCCCGTCCCCATCACACAACCTTCAGGGCTCCCCCAACCCACTGCAACAAATTCATTTGCAACATTCAAAGCTTCAGATCAGTTTGGGATATGCCAGACACTTTTGCTTCTGCCTGGAACAAAATCTAGCCGTTCTGCTTTGATTGGACCTCATCTAGATTTGCCCAAACTGCGCTGATTCCATTCAAGATTCAGGACTTGGCCAAAGCTGATGTACAGCCCAGTTCTGCAGCTTTTCTGCCTTCTTCTGTTGCCCTGTTGAAGCTGTGCCAAGGATTTCAGAAAGCACCAGAGAATGATTGGTGGAACTTTTTTTTTTTTGCTGCTCTGTTTTGTACCAAACCCAGATTTTGCTCTGCAATCTTTTCCTCTCTCATAGCCTCCTTCCTGTTTCTCAACACGTTTCATTATTGCACATATCTATAGATGGATTTCAAGAAATATCCCTCCCAAAGTCAATTCATCCGGTGATTAGCAAAGATCCCCTCTCCAGAATGGCATCCATTTTATGGTCACCAAACAGCTCCGATCTTATGGCACCATGTGAAAGGCCTGATTTAGTCACTCTAGCTTTTCCACTATAAATATATTTAATATTTGCATAGCAGAGATGTTCACTATTGAATCTTGCAGCGCTTCCAAAAAGTGTTCGGGCCTAGACTTGGTGCAGTATCCAGTGGAAATGAACTCCATACCATCAGCAGTTCCCTGTGAGGAAGGCGATTTAGGGTCAAGAGGACCACCTTGAGTTATGTAGAAAGTCTGAAACTTAAAAAAATGAGCTTCTTTCCATTTGAAAAAGAGAAGCCCATGTTTTATTCATGGCATTAGGAGAAAGTTCAATAAGCAAATGTGACTGCGGAGCTTAAAAGCTTTTACTTACATGGTGTACTTGTAGCTCAGAAGAACCCTGCCTAAGAATATGTGTCAGTTGCTTAATTCAACACAGGGAGTTTATTTCTCCATGAATTACTGCAGATCTGAAAGCTAACATGTACCCGGGACGTCACTTCTCAATGCAGATGCCCCGAGTCCTCATCACCATGGCTGATTATCAATGACAATAGGAGCCAAAGTCCCAGAATGGCTGGCTAGCTCAGTAGATTGGTGGACCACCAGACAAAGGGTACAGTTAATCACAGTGTACCTAGAGAATCACGAGTCAGATGAGCATGATCTGTACTTTGGTGGCTTAGCTTGATTTGGTGTGGCACCTGCACACTTCCATTCCCCACCCCTTCTGGTTGATCACCCACTCACTGGCATCAGCACACTTCCCTCTTCACCTCCTTACCTGAGTTGGGGATTGCCCAGAGGGAGCAAGGAAGGGATGTGCCCTTCTGCTGTTGAATGAGTGATTGCCCAGAGGAGGCAAAGAAGGGAAGCACGTAGCGCCGATGGAACACCTGTGTAGAGGAAGCACCAAGCCAAGCCACTGATTTGTAGATTCTGCCAATTTCTACATAGCACTAACTTGATGGCACATCGTTTTCATTAGTAGTAGGTCCACAATAGCTGGAAGGCTGTCAAAGTCAAAGTCACCTTTAATACGGTCAAGGACCAACACTCAAGTGCTCAAATAAAAACTATCCATAGAAGACTAGATTATTTTGTATAAAAAACATACTGTATATACTGGAATATAAGCCTAGTTTTTCAGCCCTAATTTTGGGCTGAAAAAGGGGGTCCTCGTCTTATATTCGGGTCAATACTTTTAGCCACTGAGGCAAGTTTGGGTCGGTGGCTAAAAGTCATTTTAAACAATGTGCACCACTTCTCCTAACTCCCCCATGTTTAAAATTACTTTTTTAAAAGTCATTTTAAAACAATGTTTAAAATGACTTTTAGCCACCAACTCAAGCACTTGCCTTGGTGGCTAAAAGTCATTTTAAACATCACACACACACACAGCTCACAAAGGAGGAGTTGCCAGGCCCTGCTGCATGTCCCACCCTAGGCTTATACTTGAGTCAATAAATTTTCCCAGGGTTTTGGGTTTAAATTAGGGGCCCCGACTTATACTCGGGTCGACTTATACTTGAGTATATATGGTATGTCTAAGAGTTAAAAATACTCTGACAGAAGTGATAAGTTCTGTTGGCCCAAATCCCTTTTAAGGATTCCCCTGATAGCTGAAACCTATCATTAATTTGTTAAAAACCTTCCTCTTATGCATTTTAATAGCAACTGCGGTAATTGTGCCACATCATATAAAATGCCTCTGTTATGTCCTGACAAAAGCAAAGGGCTCTATAATGCTTCAGAGTATCCTGGGCATAATTTTAAATGAGCCACAATAGGGGTCCTCTGAATATCATAGTTTTGTTTAAAAAGGCAAAGCAGAAAAACATGAATAACTGTTTCTATTGCACCCAAGTTGCAAAGACATTTGTGTTGCAAGTACAGCACAGAATCTTATACTTTTCTTTCTGTACTGCAGATGGCAGTGTGTTTAGGTAGGCAAAGGTGTGTAGACTCTGCAATGTTTTTGTTTTAGCAGTGAGTAAACGTAACCGGCTGGTTTGAAAGAAAGGCAGTAGCACTTTGTCCAGAGGAATATTGTTTGAAGTTGTGGTCAAGTCACACAGCCCCTCCACCCCCATGATAAGTTGTTTAAGAGTTTGGGTTAACACAACATATCTCTTGTGGATTATGCAGCCCACTGAAAGGCTGTTAAGTTCTCCTCACCTGCCTAGACAGAAGGGAATGCATACCCTTCCTTTCTTGTGCCATTGTTGACCCCAGTGCTCTTCCTTTTTCCAGGTTTATCTCTGGTTGTGGGACTCGTCTTGTACATCTCCAGCATTAATGATGAAATGTTTAACAGAACCAAGGACTCTGAGACTTACTTCACATACAAATACGGATGGTCTTTTGCTTTCTCGGCTATCTCCTTCCTTCTGACAGAGGTAAGGCTGGTTATGAGTTCATTGGCTTGTCTGTGAGAATTTCAGTGGCTTTTTAGGAGATGTGAGCACAATTCATTCTGAATTTCTGTGCTCAGTGCATGGGTGCAGAGAGTTAGACTAGCAGCACGTCCAATGGTGAGGGCAAGACTACAGGCATGGCCCTGGGTCCATGGTAACAAGTTGCAATTCACTGTATAACTGGTCAGCAAATATTTCTTTAGATAGGTGTGAAATGCAGCCCCATACATACAAGCTTAAATTCCAAAGATCATTGATCATGGTATGTTCAGTTGGACAGTGGTTGAGTTTAAGATGCTGAGCTTTCTGCTATTATGGGGACCTTCCCACTGCCAGTGAAGTAATGATTATTTCATTTGCTTCACAACATGGTTAATCAGCCCTGCAATATACCTCCCTACACACTCCTGCACTGCTCCTTCTACTCAGTGAAGCCATGGACTTGGTCTCAAGGTCTTGGTCTGACACCATCATTGTCCATTGGGTTCAATACCTGATTTTGAAATATTTATTGAATGTTTTAGTTCTAGCCATGATCCACTATACTGAGCTTTATCATAATCCTTTATTATCCTGTAGCAAACGTAGACCTCAGGCAGCCAAGATGGGTTTGGTCCAACAACCAAATGACCACTGCAGGTGGGTGTAATCAGCAGGATCATTCAGTGAGTTGGGCATCTGGCTGCACAGTTAGCTATAATTAACAGTCAAAGGAGAATCTTGTAGGCTTCGGTAAATCACATTGGGGTTACTCAGCCCTATTTAATTCACTAGAAGAATATGGGAATTCAGTTCTTGGCTGTGCTTAATGGGAGAAGAACTAGCCTTGGCCAAGCAGTATGGTTCCAAAATGCCCTCAGAAGAAGGGAATTGAAAACTACATCTGAGGACTCTGTACCATGGAAAGGGTCACCATAACTCTGAGTTGACTTGGTGGCATGCAGTTAGTATTATAATGAAGCAAGGCAACATGGGGTACATTGCTTATGCCAGCAGAGGAGGAACAGGTCATCCATGCCCTGTCATTAAATGTGCAGCCTCTCCTCTTATACATCTTAGCTAGGCTGTTTCTTGCCATCCAAACACCAAGAATGCTTTTTAATAGTAAGCAGCAGCTGTGAGATGGAACGCCAAGCATTGCTAAAGCCAAGAAATGCTTGTGTGGCTCCTGACTGTTCCATAGCTCAGAACTGAAAGTCTTTTTTTCCCCTTAGGGAAGGGCAGGTGTTTGTCAGGTCAAAATATGGGCTGCCTTGATCTTGAGGTATTCCTCGGCTTATGGTTGCAAATTAATTGCTTTCTGGAATTGCATGCAAACCACAAAATTGTGCTTTTGGATAAGCCTTCTGACCTGCACATCCCTTTCACTGCCAAGAATCAATGAAAGCACAGCAGGCTGAGGGCTGTTGAACATGCAGCATCAGAAAACGGCTTCTGCAAGGAGACCAGAAGCCAGTGGGTGCAGGCTCCCACGTGGGTACTTTCTGCCAAGAGCTTTGGCACAAGAAAGCCAACGGGCAGTTGATCAAAGTGTATGTTGAGACCATCCCACCATCCCACCACCACCCTTGTAGTCCCAATGATAAGGCATGGCTGTTGCCTACATGGAGTTGGCCTTCTTTGGCTTGCCTGCTTACATTGTTCTAGGTCACAGCCAGGATCACAGAAAAATGGTGTGAGCTCAATCTTGTCCTGCTAAGAACGATTGGGTGGGGAGGAGACCACACAAACCCCAAATCTCTTCCACAGTCCCTCAATGTACCTTTTGTGGAGAAGTGGCTTGTATAACAGGGTCCCAGGCCTGTACAAAGGAAACCAAAGCCCTATTCAGGCACTCTAGCTTCTGGACTTATCGGTCCACCTGGAGAGGAGGCTGGTCCTGCACCCTCACACTCCTAGCTTGACTCCCTGCGAGTGACAGCAAACCAGAAGAGGGGCAGCTGCTCTACAAATGGAGGTCCTACACATGAACAAGAACTTCAGAAAACTTCAGCTTCTTGCTCACCTGTAGAGACTGCAAACCAGCAAGGGCCTTTTTCTTCTTCACACCTGGGGCCGAAACTGTGAAGAACTTGATAACAGGAAAGGCCAGCATGGCAATGAACCTAGAACAGTGATGGCGAACCTTTTAGAGACGGAGTGCCCAAACTGTGATTCAAAATTCAGTAATTTTTTGCAAAGTGCCCATACAGTCATTTAACCTGAATACAGGCAGCTGTGAAGGGGGCAATGTCGGGTGCCCACAGAAAGGGCTCTGAGTGCTACCCGTGCCATATGTTCGCCAACAATGACCTAGAAGGTGCCATGCCTGGATAGGGCAAAGTCTTCTTTTGCATTTCTTCTGAGATAAGGAAAGACCTTACTTACTGGGCCAATGATTGTTGCTGAGGCGGTGAGTCACAACAAAGGGGCAATGGCGGCAGCCATGTGCAAGGAAGGAAAAATGTGTCAGCAGCAAGGGGCTGACCCAAGCCAATGGAAAGCCCAGGTGGTACATGTGGCTTGGAACAACCCAGGGGAAGGGATGATGTACTCCTGGGATCCGGGTCAGCACCAGACTTAAAGGGAAGGCAGGAATTAGTACCCCTCTTTCACATTCTGGAGTCGGCCTCAGAAATTGTTTAATGACACAAGCTAACGATGGGGTCTACGCCCCTCGGGGAGCTGTTGAAGGATTAATGGACATTGGACACCTATGGGGTGGACACCCCAGGGGAACCAAAAACAAAAAAATGGGGGCATCAAGGAGCAGGCCGA